>CM046038.1:53270926-53678426 GCA_025215565.1 Flaveria ramosissima
AGGCTCGACAAGCCTCGACGTGAGGCTGCAACACCGCTATGGGCGGACTTAAGGAGGGTGGGGAGGGGTCAACCGACCCGCAGATTTTTCCCCCTATGTGTAACATGTATTGACAGTTTTTTTATTGACCCCGTGTATTTTTTAATATGACCCCTATAAAAATTTTACAATCCCTAAACCCTATTTTTATTGGAATGTTTAACTCACTAAAAATTAAAATAATAGCTCACTTAGTTAAGAAAAGGAATATCAGAATAATCACCAATAGGTATATCGTATAAAATTTCTAAGCTCGTTTATTTAACTAAACACCTAACACACATATCATTAATCTATTAACACTCCTTAATTATCTCTAAATTTTTTTAGAAGAATACCTTAAACAATACTTGCATTTGCTACATTGAGAAAGACGTTTTTAAGAAGGTTTCGATCGATGATGTAGTGGATATTTTTCAAGAGATGAAGACACATAAACAACAACTATAAATGTAATGTGCTTTACTTTCTAATGAAATTGTATCTTTGTCAAATGTCTTATAATGTGATTATAATTGTTTTGTGTGACCTGACCCGACCCAACCAAAATTTCCAGCAATGAGTTGAGATATACACGTCTATTCAAAAACTGAAAAAAAACCGACCCCGGAGAAAAAATCTTTTGGGTCCGCCCCTGCTAACACCCCTATTCACGCCGCACATATGGGATTTCACGACATGTTCTCGTCGTGAAACCCACCCCCTCCCCCTCTTTTCTTTTGCAACCATTGAACTAGTCGTCCCCCCCCCCCCCCCTCCCCCAACCCACACACACCAAAACGGCTATTTTTATTAAAGTAAAAAAATCTTCATAAATATTAAAATAACAATTTAATTTTACACTCTGTAATTCCAAATCTCCTCAAATATTTCTTCTTTTACATTAATACTATACGAAAATGTCCCGGCAGTTTTATATTCTCTCTTTGTTTTTTGATAGTTCTGAGTCCGGCGGATTGAAAAAAATTAGTCTTCTGGCCGAACACGTCGACGAGGCTAAAATTTTGAGAAAACGATCTTGAAACGTGATCGTGTTGTGGCTAAAAATGTTTCTTATGAACAATTATTTTGGGAAGGACCCAAAATATAAAGGCAAGAAGTTTAGAAATAGGTTTCGGTTGCTTCGAGATTTATTTTTACGGATTTTTGAAGATATATGCAACAATTTTAAATGGTTTCTAAAAGGGTTTGATAGGAGGTGGAAATGAAGTTTCATGCCAATACAAAAATGCACATCGGCAATTCGTCGACTTGCAAACAAAACTCATCTGACACATACGACGAATATTTAGCTATGTTTGTTAGGATATCACGTGAGTACTGTCTTGAGTATTTTTGCAAAGCTATTGTTATTTTATACAGTGACGAATCTTTACGAAGGCTCACTAACCATGACATTGCATTATTATACAATGCGCATTAGTATAGACATGGCATTCCAGGAATACACGGTAACATTGATTGTACTCATGGGGTTTGGAGAAATTGTCCTAGGCGTTTGCGAGGACACTATCATCGAAGTGATCACGATGATCCAACAATATCTCGAAGGTGGCGTCAGATGTATGGTATTGGCATGTGTATTTCGATGTGTGTATGTGTGTGTTTAAATTCTTGCAAGAGGATTTGCCTCTACCACTGGGTCACCAACCCCGTGGTATTTGAACTAGCATCTAACTGCTTAGTATAACTAAGTTACTTTCGTATCACTAAAAAGACAAAATTTAATAGTGTGTCATGTTGCTTGCTAAAAATCAAGTATAGACAGGGGCGAAGGATAGTGAGGGTCAAGGGGGGGGGGGGCGCCCCCCCCCCCCCTCTTTTTTTCACCGGTAGTGTTAATTTTTTGCCCGTTAGTGTAAATTTTTGGCACGGTAGTGTAAATTTTTATATAAATATCGAGTTCGCCTCCCCTAAAAAATTTACTACGGAGATGTTCAAGCTCCGCCACTGAGTATAGACTAACTCCATACGTGTATATTTATACAGGAAAAAGATTAAATATATTTATACAAGGAAAAAGATTGAATATGTGTGTGATAAAGTGAATGTATAAATTACACCTATTGGAGCAGCAAATCCGTGAAATACCATATCTATTGTTACTAATATAAATTTGTTTAAATATCATTCAAAAAATTACAAAGTGTATTGAATTCAAATAAAGAAAATATAAACATATAAATGTATTTGAAGTTTTTTCCATAATTTGAACATAGTTATTGAATATCTTTAGGTAGAAATTATGTTTGTTCAAATAAAGCAATATTAGGCGACAAAAGTACCACCAAAAACTATATATAAATTCATTTAAAGTAAAAGTGAAATCAATTTTTGAATTCAACACAAAAGGACACAAATTACACGTTAAAAATAATCTCTAATTATATCAATTTTATTTCTTGGTCAAAAAATCTTCCCAAACCAAAATTTGTATATAAAGAGATGAAAGTTGGATCTTGCTTCGATGATAAATTATTCATAAAAATATTAGGTCATGTTAAATTTATTCTTAAATATTAATACCCACCTTTATTTATAATTTGTAAGGAATCAATATTACATTTTCTACAAAAAAAGGAAGATTTATTTCATTTTTAAGGGCTTATAATATACTTTTAAATTCATCTAATTTGTTAGTGTTAATTGCAGGATTTAAATTTTAAATCATCTATATTTAAATAAATATTTTGTGTTTGCGAGAGAGTGACATTTCCAGTATGGACCCCATATTTGATTGTAACATGAGACAAAAAGATACCATAACAAAACAATAATCATTTAGATAGCCAAATAATATTAAGTAATATTCTGTTTTGCATCAACGCATTTTAAGCCTATATTCACGGGGGAAGCAATTTTTTATACATCTTTTCATGCATACATACATATATACGCACACATGCATACATGATGCATAGACACTGCCAAAAATTGACGTTTGCGATAAAAACGGGACCATATATTTGTAAATAAATTAAATTCACGATATTTGAAGCATACAAGACGTATAAAAAATCACATAAAACAATAAACAACATACCCTCAAATAAATAAACGTACATAAAAACATTTCTTTAACATGTATTTAATCTCCCTGTTTAAACAAATAATCAATAACGTATCGAATAAATAATTTAACTTCAATAATCGTTGTTGAATTTGACCAATAAGTTTTGTTTTCTTAAACCCTTTAAATACTTGTATTTTCCTCCATAATCTCCTACACATATCTTTTATAAATCCTTCAAAAATTTCATTATTATGTAAGGAAAACACAATGTTTTCCACGCTATCTTTGATCAAAGCTCTACCCTAAGTAATCCATATTACAATATAAGCTTTTGTTTTTAAGAAATAAGTTCCTAAACCAACAGCTACTAGAGTCTTTAATAAACTATATTAGCCAAATATATATCTTTTAATTAATATTCATGTTTTATATATTGCTTCTGATATTTACACGTCATCTTACATTTAATTTGCATAAAATCCCTGCCTCAACTCCTCAAGCTCAAGCTAGTTTTATTAAACATGATTTTTGTAAGACTATTCGTAGTGGGTAGGGCTACAAACATAATTACAAACTAATTAAAAATAACTCTAAATTCATAGGGCGCCAAACACAATATTTCTTAATTTATTGCATTAATAGGGGATTCAAACATTAATTAGTTAACCACTACATTTGATTTAAAAGAAGCTTTAGTTAAATGATTTTATCTACATGACATTTAGGTGACATTTTAACTAAACAATCATTACATATAGTCTAAGTAAATCATATTAACCATGTGCTACATGTTTTACGGACTAATCTCAATTATTTGAAAATCTGTTTTAGAAATAAAGTGTTATATTTTTTTAAATGATTCCTAGATTTTCTAATATAGATACATCATACCCTTCACCCCATAAGATTACTCTAATCTTTTTAGTTGTGGCGCATACTACTTATGTAAGTAAAAAACAATTAATTAAATCGATTAGTTTTTTAATTTATTTGGTCAATCCCAAAAATTTTAACATACGTACTCATGCTCACACACAACACATACAAACATATATTATATGTTCACATCATATTCTATGTGTCTGTACGACAAACTCATAAACCACTAAACGTAGGTACTCCTATATCTACGTTATTGGCTCACAATATAATTTAAACCCTCAACCACTTAGGAGTGTCATCATTAAAACACATTGGTACTACTGGGCTAGAAGCCCTTGCATATGTACACACATATATATTATATACACACGCACATGCATATGTACACACATGCACACATATAGAGGGGCATTCATTTCAAAAGCAACAAAAGTTGAGAACCGTAAGAACTACATGATACACTTGTAAGTACTACTTTTACATGTGATATAGTAGACTATTACGTAACGTGTTAAAAGAAAACACCAAATGGCTTGGGAAACAATGTGAAATGTTATATGATTACGACCTTACTTTCACTCACACTATTTTGATTATATTTTGTGTATTATATACAAGTGTATGATATGTCTCTTATAATTCTTAACATATTACTAGTTAAAAAAATATTTTTCCCTATTAATATTTTTTAGTGTCTCGCTATTTATATAGAGAGAGACACTAAGAACTATTAAAACCATCCAATTATAGGTTTGTTCAAATTGTTAGAATTTATTAAAGAAAAACGCTTTCCTCTGCTTATATTTCTTTGTGTCTCTCTTAATATAGAGAGAGATATGATTCGTCCAAATTGTTAGAATTTATTCTCCTAATCGACCAAATTTATAATAAATGCATTTGAAAGAAAAAAGTTAATTAGAATGAAACTATCTTGTATTTGTAAGAAACCCTAAAATGCCATCCCCATATTAGGAATAAAACAAGTAGATGTTTGTTGTAATTTGTCTGGCCACGAAACTTCTCTCTTAGAAAGTTTTTACATAAAAATATATATACACAAACATGGACACATGCATGGCATGCAATGCATATGGATTTGATGTATGGTCATGTGCACATACAGTTTGCATTCTGGTCATGTCATAGTCTGCAGAGCATGATTTCTTGGTTTGTGTGTGGAAATACACCAGAGTGTGTGTGTGAGTAAATCGATGGAGGATGGAAAACAGTCAATGATTTTGTAATCCATTGCTTGATGATTGACTCCTCTCTGACTGACCACAACTCATGTGTCCCCCCTATGTTTTGACCTATTTGTATTTTGTACAATTTCATTTTCATGTGTTAAGTTTTTCTGCAGCCTTTTGCTTTAACAGTCTGTGGGTTCCAAGGGCCCATTCACTTGATTAAATGTCCTTTATTAATTCTCTATGCATATCATGTTAAGGGTCAATCAGCCTAGCTTACAAATCCACGTTCTCTTATACGCCTCGTACGCGTATAAGGCTATACAAGGTGTATAAGGTCGACGACACTGTAAATGAGAAAAATTTAGTGGGCTGTCAGAGGAGGGTTATACGTCTCATATAACCCTATACGACCCCCTCTACTTCCCTATACGCCTATACGACGCGCATAGTAAAATTCGACACTGAATACAAGGAAACAAAATTCAAGGGGCTATGAGAGGGACTATACGCACCATATAGCCCTACACGACCCCATATACGCCCACATACTCACATAGGCTTATACAAACATATAGCAAAATTCAACACTGAAGACAGAGAAAAATTTAGGAGGTTGTCAGAGATGTTCTACGCCCCATATAGGGCTATACGACTTCTTATAAGACACGTATAGGGCTATACAACCCATATAAAAGTCTGGAGGGTGTTGATTTATATTGGGACGGTGTTTATCAGACCCATATCTTAACTTATATCACCTGGCTTAACAAGGTAGTAATAGGAGTTAAAAATACTTTAAAAAAGGTCATGACTCAACTTCTAATATGATAGATTATGAATTGATATAGTTTAAGAGTATGAAAAAATAGATTTGTGAGATCCTTCTTTGTTTTCTTTTTTATGGTTTTGATTCATTGAAATGCTAGCTATCATCTTAGAACCCATAAGTAATAAAGGAAGGGGTAGTGTGGTACCAAAATTTAATTTTGTGGCAGAAAGAATGGTTGGCATTAAACATAGATCAGAGAGGTGGTCATGGGGATGAGGGATATACTATAAAGTGAAAATGACCATACTTTTGTTGTATTTTCTTCTTCAGTCCCCCACCCCCCTCGGGTGGGCTTTTATTCTTAAATTTTGTTTTACTTTGAAAAAACTAAATATTTATACATAGACTAAGGTATATTAATGAACAAAGAGTAAGTCTAATAAACATGGTTTTGATTTTTTTATACATGCTTAGGGCATGTGTAATACTCCATGAGTACACGCTCTAGGCCTGGATGAAACTCAATCAGCACAACGCGAGTGGTTACAATCTCATCCTAGAGGCAAACACGTTGTGATCATCAACTCATGCACCAGGGACAACGCCCATTCTCACGCCTAAGGGGCGGTGTGCCATGCCGTGGGTGGTTGTCATCTTAGCCACATCCACTCCGCTACAAGAGTATAACATATAGTCTTAGACTTTTCACTTTAAAGATTGAGTTTTTACAAATCTAGAAAAATACACTTCCATTTTTCTCTTTGAAATTTATGTATTATAACTTTGTTTACATATTTATAAACCGGTGTGGCACTTATTATTACTTCTAGGCTACATCATAAACTACTTATAATTATAAGGTTTGAACCTGAGTTTAATTTAAAAAAGATTTTGCGTTCTAGCAGAGGTGGCTCAAGAATGAGTGAAATGAAGCAATCTATCTAAGTCGCACCCATTTTTTTGGAGCCTCAATTATATATATATATATATATATATATATATATATATATATATATATTATATATATATATCTATATATATATCTATATATATAGATATCTATCTATATATATATATATATATATATATATTATATATACCTCAATTCTATATATATATATATATATATATATCTATATATATATCTATATATATATATATATATATATATGGGGAGAGATCAAATGAAAACCATGTTTATAATTAAAAAACGTGAAAACCACCCACTACCCAATCAACTAACTTATAACTGATTTAACTTTCTAATTGTTTAAAGTATATTTAAGTAAAATTCAACCATATTTTTCAAGGTCATTGTATATTTTTCATATGAACTCCAAGTAACGTCGATGATGACGAAACGACTTACGTATACGTAACTTGTGTATGCTACATGTACGTAACTCTTAGTTGTACACTTGGTAACACGTACTTACATATACATAACACATACATGTATGTAACTGTTAGTTGTAAACTTTCTAGCACGTACTTACATATATGTAACCCTTGGTTTTATGGTTTTTAATTATAAACATGGTTTTTATTTGATCCCTCCCATATATATATATATATAATATATATATATATATATATAGTATATAGATATCTATATATATATATATATCTATCGATATATATATATATCTCTCTATATCTATATCATATACATATATCTATCTATATCTATAGATCTATCTCTCTCTCCCCCTCTCTCTATATCTCTCTCTCTCTCTCTCTCTCTCTCTCTCTGTCTCTCTCTCTCTCTCTCTCTCTCTCTCTATCTCTCTCCTCCTCTCTCTCTCTCTCTCCTCTCTCTCTCTCTCCCTCTCTCTCTCTCCCTCTCTCTCTCTCTCTCCCTCTCTCTCTTCCCTCTCTCTCTCTCTCCCTTCTCTCTCCCTCTCTCTCTCTCTCTCTCTCTCTCTCTCTCTCTCTCTCTCTCTCTCTCTCTCTCTCTCTCTCCTCTCTCTCTCTCTCCCTCTCTTCTCTCCCTCTCTCTCTCTCTCTCCCTCTCTCTCCCCCCCCCCCCCCCCCACCCTCTCTCTCTCTCTCTCTCTCTCTCTCTCTCTCTAATCTCTATCTCTCTCTCTATCTCATCTCTCTTCTCTGCATCTCTCTATCTATATCTCCATATCTATCTCTATACATATATCTACATATCTACTATACGTATATATATACATATATACATATACGTATACATATATATATATATATATATATATATATTTTGTATACTATTATGTACGTTTTAAATTTGTGCTTTGTACTTGGAGTTCGAATAATGTTTCAAAAATTACTTGAAAGAAGCGCCTCAAAATTTCATTTCGGCTAATTAGGCCTTTAAAACAATTGAGTCGATCATGTCCCTTACCACTGAGCTACAACCCAAGTGACATTCAAATCAAGTTATACTACTAGCGGTGAATAATAATAATAATAATAATAATAATAATAATAATAATAACATTTACTTTTTTTAATAAAAAATAGGCACCTAAACATGAGAGTGACATTTTACACATTTTTAATCTCATTCACAAATAATTACAAAATCAAAATAAATATAATGTCATCTCATATTCTCATGGCCTCACGAGAGGTAACTTGTATGAACAAAGACCAAACGTGTAGGAGATAGGCCGTTAAATAATTTAATTAAATCATATTTTTTTGAAGTAATTTTTATTCTATTTTTTAAATACCAATTATTACCATTCATCTTATTTACTTGCATTAATTAAGAAGAAAGAAATCTTAATTCTCACAAGAAGATCTTTATCATCACATTGGATGTTGGAATGCTAGAAGAAGGGTTATGTTCGGTGTGGATATATATATATATAGGTGAAGTAGGTTGTTTACTTTGTCATCATCCACTTTAATAATTGACTCTGAGACCTATACTTTAAAAAAATAATGGCTTTAAACCAAATTTAAAGGCTTAGAAAAAGTTAACACCTATAGGCTATAACTAGTATTTTTTTCAAACAAAAAATGGCCAAAAGGTATGCATACTCTATTGATGTTGGGCTGGGAGACTTCTTTAATTTTTAAAAAAATCTGCGTAACCTCACGCGCAGACGTGAGTATCTGCACACTGTTTGTTTTTCCGATATGTTTCATTAAAAATCTTCTGCGCGTGTCTTGTTGATGCAGACATAAAAATATAACTTCAAACCTTTTTTTAAACTCATTATCTTCTCAACCCTTTGTAAAACTCTTCTAATCTTCCAGCCGCCTCCCAAACCCCCACCATCGCCATCTTCGCCGTCGCCATTGTCCACTCCGCCAACTACAACCTCGCAACCCAACCCCGCGAACCCACGCCCTCACGAACCCTAAACCTCGCGCACAGCCGTCGCACACACCATTGATCAATTAACTTCATCATTGTGAACTAACTAGTTTTCTTACCCGCCGCGCATTGCGGCGGGCATCGTACGCGGTGTGATAAAATATAGAATACAATTGACTCGACTCGTTTTCGAACTAAATTTACGTTGAAAAGTAGAGTAACTCGATTTTATGCGTTGAATGAAAACATATTATATTTGACCCAATTCTTTTCCAAACAAATTGTGTCAAAGCGTGGAACAACTTTAAAAATACATAAAAAAGCATGTGCAACGGCGGCGTATGTGGCGTGATAAAATATAGATTACAATCGCCCAACTCATTTGGAAACTAAACTTACACGTTAAAACATATAGTAACTTGGATTTATACCCTCGAATGAAAAAGTACTATGTTGGGGCGGACGCGTTTCAAAACAAAACTTACGTTAAAACGTAGATTAACTCAAAGGATACATAATAATAAGCACGAAAATATTTTATATTTGCCCGACTATTTTCTAAACAAAATTTACGTCAAAACGTAGACGAAAGTTGAAACGTAAACCATCTAAGTCTTATAACTCGCGCATAGCGGCACATTAAACTGTGAAATTAATTAACGTCTTGAAAACATTATAAAAGAACTAAAACCTTTACGTAAATTCACATGTTACAACGAGAGCGTTGGTAATATTTAAAATTTTATATACACAAATAAAATCATGAATATTTAAATTAACGTTCAAATGTTAATAAACTCTAGCTCACCTAGAAAGTCCTTTTTCATTATTTTTTTTCATTTTGCCCAGGATATAAGCAGATGTCCAACGGTGATTGGTTGTGTGGGCTCTATGCAACACGTTTAGGTCATCCAACAGTAAGTTGGGGCTTTATCAGCCCAATACCTTCTTGGCCATGTGAAAAGCATAACCATAAATTTCGTAGAGAAAGTATATTGAAAGAATTAAAATAAAAACTAAAACATAATAAAAAAATGTAACAAACAATTTGGCTTAGGATGGGATAGAGGCATACTATCTAATTAAAAGTGAGTTAAAAGGGGAATCAAGAGTTGAACCGGCGACCAAAAATGTAAAAATGTAAAAAAATCCACCGACCTTTGTAAATGTGTTATAGTATAATATAATTGAATTGTTTGCGAATACGAATTGTGAGCATCGTGTTCTTTAATTGATCTGTAATGGCGTCGGTGGAGGAGCATGTGGCGGAGATACGGCGGACAAAGTTCTCAATCGGCGGAGAACCGAATCCGTTGACGAAGGATCTTCATCACGTTGGTGCTGCTGCTGCAAATTTCGTGTTTCAAGAGGTTAATCTATGTTTGATTCTGTTTAACCTAATCAACAGTGATCTGCAATAGTTGGAAATTTTGAATATAATCGTGATGCATTTGTTGTTTGAGGATGATGAATGACCGACTTTGTTTAGTGGTTAAATTTGTTTTAACTAAGGTGTTTTTTGGTTGAATGATTTTTTATTACTGAAGATAATGTTGAACTATTTTAAGTATAAAAAATTGGTTTATTTAAATTTCAGTTTATTTTAACAGTCTGCAGTAGTTAAAAATCAAACAGTCTTCTTCTTGCAAACTGCAGAAGTTTGGTTCACCTCTTATTTGACAAATATCTACATATATAGTCCGCAAACTACAGATATTTTCCCTCTGAAAAAACAAACTGCACCTAAATGTGTTTTCTTTGTCGCAATGGTATATGGTTCATGTGATTATGAACGTTAAAAATAAGAAAGGGGAAATAAAATATATATTAAAACCTAAATATAAGTAAACATGTCGTATCGGTAAGTTTGAAATATAAAAAGCAGTATGTTGTTGTGAACCATAGGACTATTGTCGAATTTCTTGTTGACTTGAATTACACGTCCCAAAAAAGCTTGTAGCATAACAATACTAAAATGTGTAGAAAATGTGTTTATGTTCAAGTAATTAAAGATTTAAGTCTCATGATAGAAAAATATGTAGATTAGCGTGTGAATTAGTCGTTGTAAAAAATAAGAAAAACTTGAGTTGCATATGTTTGCACCCAAATGAGTATAACTAAGTATTCGGTTATTTAAAACCGTTAGTTGGACCGCTAAACCCTCAAACCGTTAAATCTCAAACTGGCCGAACCAACAGATGTGGTTGGAACAACTCAAATAACTTCAGGGGATTATGAACAGATACCGTTAACAATTACATGCAGGTAAAGCAACCATAAAAACACATGATAATAACAAGTTTTCTTTTCTAAATACAGAAGGAATCACCTGTTTTTGTGTATCAATCAACCTTCTCACTACAAACAGAAACTCTGTTGTAAATCTGTAGAGAATCTTGGAATATATCACAAGATGTAGCCCAAAGTTCTCTTGAAAGATTGACATTGTAAGACAGTGAAGAAGAATCAACAGTCCTACTGTCCCCGCCAAAAAAGTATAACCCTGATGTTTCCTGCACTCGATAAAATTCCCATTAATCATCAACTTCTTATGTGGTGTGCGCGCGTTTATGTGTGTTTTCCCTCTTGGTTTTGTCTCTAACATGAACCAATGAGAAGCAAACACAATCTTAGGGGATGTGTGAACGTGTGTTTTGAGTGACTAGGCGGTTGTAAATAGTGAAGTTCAGGATATGGTGTTTAGATGCACCTATGATGGTGTGTAACAAATTTGATTGTTTAAGAATAATACATAAAACGACCTAAGAAGAGAAAATAGACCAAAGAACTTACTGGCGGGGCAAGGGCGGCATCAAGCATCGAAGAGACACCAGCCTTAGGTGATTGCAGAAGGCCCAAACACCTTAGGGAAATAAAAGCAGCCTGTGAAATAAACCATGGTACTTCTCGCATGATCTCGGTTTTCACTGCTCCAGGGTCCACGGCCCTTCATTTTTCCAGACATAAATGCAACAAAAGTTTATAAATAAGACAAAGTTTGCAAACTAAAATTAATTTGAATACATTAGGCGTACGCCGATAGAAACGAAAAAAGAAGGAATACGAAGTACATACATTACTGAGATTGTTTGAGATCCTTCTGTGAGGTGAAGTTGTCGATGGAGCTCATATGAGAAGAGTAATAAACATACTAAAGGAAAAACAAACGGTAAAGATGTAAATGAGTAATTAGTGGTTATTAAACCGACTTTAAGATGTTCAAATTTCCTTACATTTGGAGTACTCATAGATCTCTGCACAAGGGTAGTTTTTAAATTCTGAAAATCTCTTTCCAGAAACAGTTTCCTTATCTGGCCGAAAGCTAGAAACTGGAGATCATTAAAATGATAAGAAAGTTTATATGCATATTTTAGAAAACATGTATACCATCTCAAAACTTTAATAACAAAACAGGCTTCAAAATATTTGAATAAACTCACCATTCCTATGTGTAAAGGATGTGACATTAACAATACGTGAAGGTACTGGACTGTTCTTTAGAAGTGGGAGTAGAACTTTTGTAAGAGAGAATGCCCCAATGTAATTAGTTCCCATCATCCTGTCGGTAAGAATAGATTATGTGAACACAAATCTTATAATAATAAAATTTAAAGGCATTTCAGGCTTTCAGCGTATATTTATAAGGAGTTGTTACCCAAAAAAGTAAGTGAACAAACTCTTTAAGTGTTAAAAAGAGATAAGATCATTTACCTCTCATGACTTTCAGTAGTGAGTCCGCTCATTGTTGCCAGTATCCCAGCATTATTAATAAGGAGCTGTACTGAAGGATGCATATCTGAGTCCAAAAGCCACTTTTCAAGAGATTTTTTGAACCTCATTATTGATGAGAAAGACGCTAAGTCAAGTTCGAAACCTTCTAGATGTGCATCTTTGTTCTGCCTTCTGATGTCGGAAATAACCTGTTAAAAAGAAGTTAAAGAAACTAACATATTTGAGAAAAACGAGACATAATAAGCTCCATACAATATACCTTTGATAACTTATGGGAAGATCGTCCAGCTGCAGGTATGTAATGAAACATCAGTTATAGTTATACATCTCTGCTGGTTGTCAATGAATGAAGTAGGGAGTGAGACTTGGTTGCTAACATATTTATTTCTTTATTTCTAAGAAAGGTAAATAATGACCACTAAATCCCCATACTGATATCAAATAGTTCTAATATTTTGAAATTTTGTCTCAAAACTTTAGAACTTTTGCAGAAACAGTACATGCAAGTAATAGTTTTGGTTGTTGCAAACAGATCCCATTTATCCTTACTTTGCGTAAAACTGAATACGAAGCAGTTGGTTATATATTATGAGAAAGATAACACACCAAGAACAACATAGAAGCCTTCCTTTGAGAGATCCAGAGCGGCTGCAGCACCCAAGCCAGATGTTGCCTGCAATTAGTGACTCGTACACATTAAAACATGGGTGAGTGAAGTGTGTTGGGTAGCAGGTCAAAGTAGGTTTGTGTTGGGTTAGCCAGCAAACAATTTATTGCCTGTTTTAAAAAATGTAGCAATAAAAATTAGGGAGAATTACATATATCCCTCTCTCCACCCCTAAAATTACATATTTCCCCAAAACACAAGTTTTCGATGCATAAGTACAATGCTTTTTAAATATTTGAGGAAATATGTAATTTTACAAGTTTAGAGGGGGATATATGCAATTGCCACTAAAAAGTAATGTGTGAACTATGATTACAGAAGCAAATATTCGCGCAATAATAATGCAAACCTTCCAATAAGAAATTTAGGAGGTTACATGCTTTAAAAGAACAGACTTTGGGTGACTTTCAAAACCATTTTACTTGCCCTTCTTTGAGAAAAAGTTTTTATTAGACTTGTTTGATACAGAATACAGCCCAAATCAACCCATAACAAGCAAATGGGTCAATATAGCCACATCCAATGGATGTAACAGAACAAAAGAACACTCAGGTTGATCTCTGCCCAGTTTGGAGTGTACAATATAATAGTACGTTTTGATGTATTCTCGTATTTCTCCATCCATTGTTTATAACCAAACTAAGTATATTAATTGTAATTACAAAAAAAAAAATCAAATAAATGCTTACACCAGTGACGATGCAAATTGGTAGACGTCTGTCAAATTTCTTGCATGGTGTTGATGATGATGTCATTGGAGGCAATGGTGAAACAGCACAACGGGGGTACGTAGACTTCTTCTGGGTGAAAATGCTTTGAGTGCGCAGCTTTATATACGAAATTATAAGGGGGAATGTCCAGAAAAAAAACATTCTCCAAAATGAAAGGGTGCAAGTAAAATGCAAAGCTTTCATCAACTCCTTTACTAGTGTCATCTTCTTTATGAGCTGGAAATGATAATTTCAAAAGATCAGCAGGACAATAAAAGGGAGATTTATTGTTACCAGACCAAAAAGATTAATATGGATGGGCAGGAGGATAGCACAACAGCCCAATAAGGCAACTTTTCATATAAATTTCACACTTTTCACGAATTTCACTTCACAAAATGTGCAAATCAGAAGTTCAGACAAACAAACCAGAAATGCAACACTTTCTTTATACCACCTGTGCAAATCAGAATTACAGGGATTAGTAATTCAGATTTCAGACAATTGTAACAAATCTTCCCAGGTTAGTAATTTCATTTTGTTGATTTATGTTGTTAAATGCTTAATTTTTTACCCCTGTTTAGTAATTCAACAATTGTTCACATCCCTGTTCAAGCGTTCACTGCTGCGTAGTTAGTTTTTCTGTTGGATTAAATCATTAAAATGTATAGAGAGTAAGTAAAGGCTTTCACATTTTCTGTTCATATGTAGCTTAAAGTTAATAGTTTAACAAAATAATTCTGTGTAACATCTAAGACAGCAAATGAGAGCAAGTAAAGCCTTTGATGCTCACATATCCAATGTTGTTTATTAATTTTTCATTACTAGTTTACTATTGTTTGTTTGAGTCATCTGAGAACTGCGTTTTTGTTCAGTAGATCGTACTTAGTTTTCAAACTTTTTACCATCTTGTTCTATTAAATTAAACTTTATTAAGCTAAAGAGCTTAACCCCAGCTAGTGATTATTTTCTTTGTTCACTGGAATCCCAGCTTATTTTCCTTTATAAAGTCTGTTGAAATCACTGCTTAGTGTTTTTGTTCAATTAAAGTAGCTCTCATGTTTCACCTTGTTCACTGGAATCACTAGTAAGTTTTATATAGTTTCCTTCTGCTTCTGTTGGACTACTACTTAACTAGCATATAATTTCTGTTTAGTGTTTTTGTTCAATTAAATGAGGTTCAAACTACCTCATTTCTACATCCATGTCATCTAATCAGGCTAGAAACTACCTCAAACTATGATCTTGATGGCAGTGAGGAAGATTGTAAAGAAGAAAACAGTAGTAATACGCCTCAATGGAGTCTATGCAAAAAAAACAAGAGTAAAAGGGCATATGGGTATGTTCTTCAAGTGAATTTAAGCACATAATCGTGTTGTATAAGGTCATGAGTGATTCGATGGTTACCTGAATTTTGCGAATCGAAAGCGATGTGAGAGATGGTGGCGTTCGTACGGCGGCACAACGGTGGAGACCGATGATCGGTAAGAAGCCTGTGGCTCCGTCACAGTGGCTCTAATACTGCAGATGTGAGGCTTCACTTGTGTGTGAAGTTCGTTGCAACGAACGAGGAAACGGGGTTTTTGATTTGCTTTTGACCTGGTTAAAATCTCTGAGACACTGATCGGATCAAATATTTTAACCGTTCAGCGTGTTTGATATTAGATAGAGTTATATGTTTGAGAGGGATTGTGTATAGTTATAATTTATTGTAACTCTTTTATGTACTTGACTAGATATATAAGTACAGATTGTGAACAGTAATGCTTAGACAAGCGCTCATGACATTTAATGGAAGACTAGCAGTCTTAGAGTGTAAAGGTTTATTTGTAAGAGTATTCATATTTTATTTTTCATCTTCATTTTTATAATTACACTAAAATATTAAAAAATTAGTAGAGATAAACATTATTTTACCAAATATACAGATGAACAGTAACATGTTATCTTTCTCCACTCACAATCATTTTTTTATAATATAAAAAACACACTCACACGTATATAAAAAATAGGATCTGAATGCTTTAAGTTGATCTAGTTCGCATTACATTTATTAAAACTTTATTGGCCCCAATGATGATGAGGACATCAAATAACTATTGATAGCCATGTTGTTCGTAAACAAACAAGTTTACGTACTTGTGGTCTTTTGTCAAGAACGACAAGGACATTATACATATATTAAATAGCAAAACATGTGCTACATGAAATTTTCTAAGATATTATAATGGTCATCAAAGTTTAATATTCAGGAAATTTTCTATGATATTATAGTGGTCATCAGGAAATTTTCTGTGATATTATAGTGGTCATCAAAGTTTAACATTTTACAAGTAGCTTCTACACTGCATTTTTGTGGTTTTAATTTTTTGGCCATAGGTCTTATTTTTGACATCTAATTTTTGGTGAAATTCATTTTTGTTCTCCTTATATTTCTTAAAATATAGAACAACACTTGACTTTATATAATTATAATATATAAATCCATTACTTTTAGCCTTTTTAGTTACATTATTTTTTAAGCAATATCATCATGATGAAACAAACCGATTATGAGCGAAAACCATCATTCGCGGCATGAATATTATTTTAACCGGTTTCGGTATTCGTTTTTTTGTTTTTGTTTTCAACAAGCCGAAAAGATAACAACCAAACTCAAGCCACGTAGCTTGGCGAAAACGAACAAACTCCCGTCACGTAGTGCGAGAAAAAAACTAGTTAATAATGATATAGCTCACTCCATTCAGGTAGGTCGATGTAAATGAAGAGCATCCATATGAGTTTTGTATGATAAAACATTCCCAACAAGATTAAAAGTAAAATTTTATAAGGTTATAACCCACTCGACAATGTTATACGAAACTGAATGGTAGACCATGGAAAAACATAAATGTAGAAGTTGGACTATGTTATACCAAACCGTATAGTGTATACACCTCTAATTTGTACTCGTGACACGTGGATAAATTAAAGACATAACCAAATAACCAATGTTTTTGTATCCAATGAAAAACGGAGGGTTGAAAATGAAAACACACAATAAACATACAAAACATAACAAGATGTATAATTATAACTCAAACGAGTGAATAATATTATTATAGCATCAAAACAAACCACCATCATGTCTCTCTTCTTCTTCCCCAATCCATCACTCCTCTTCACCACCACCACCACCACCACCGCCACCACCACCACCACCACCAGACTCACCACCACCGCCACCATCTTCCACCGCCGCCACCCCACCACAAGACTCAAACCACCACCCCCTCGTTTCTCCTCAAACAAGCCCCCAACGTCCCCAGGGTGGAACCCTACAGACCCAACTCTCAACGACGACGAAGAATCCGACGCCTCACAGCCACCCACCGTCACCGACGAATGGGGCGAGAAATCCGACCCCGAAAACGAGCAATTGACGAAGCTATCGTCATCAGATCCACCACAAGATGAAGACGAATGGGGCACAGGGGCACCGGAGGGGATTAAGGTGGGGGCTTCTGTTAGTGGTAATGGGAGTCCTGTTGTGGAAGAAAGTGGTAGAATTGATGAGTTGAAGAGGTGTTTGGTGGATAGTGTGTATGGGACTGATTTAGGGTTTAGGGCTTCGGCTGAGGAACGGGCGGAGATCATGGAATTGGTGACGCAGCTGGAGGCGGTGAACCCGACGGCAGCGCCTACGGATGCGGTGGAGGTTCTTGATGGCAATTGGGTTCTGCTGTAAGTGCACTAGATGGTTGTTAATTGTGTGATATTGGTGCTTTACTGAAAATTGAAACTTTATGCATTATGAAATTTGATATAGATGTAGTTTACAAGATAGATGCTTTGCATCAGGTTTCAAAGAAGGTGGAATAACTTGATGATTAGCTTAAAATCGTATTAGCGCAGGAGCACAAAGAAGTAGAATGAGTTGATAGGTTGAAATCAACTTAAAAGTATGGTGTAATCTTATTTGATATTCATAATCTGTGAATTAGAGGCTTACAGTTTTGATATATGGATGATGTGGGATGAGAACTGGTTTTACTTAAAAGAATGCAGGTGTTAATGTTATCCTTTTTTATTTTATGGGATAGAGCCATAGAGGTATGGTTTGCACTTATATCACCCTCCCTAGACCCTACTGTATGGGTGCTGGTGTTATCATGGTATACTGATAATTATATTATTAGAAACACGGGCCTATTTTCAAATTCTGGCTTTTTTTTGGTCATGTACTTCCTGTTAGTTGCTCTTCTTGGCCTAAATGCATGTTGAATACATATGGTTTGATGAATAAGTTCAATCTTTAGCCCAATATTTCATCTAGTGAAGACATGACATGGAAATCTTGTGGACTAAGATCAATGTTAATGTATTTTTTTGGTGATAAAAGTGGCCAATAAGTAATATTGGAACGAAGTTTTATCTGCTCATGTGCTAAGAATGGTTTTGAATCTATCAGGTACACTGCATTTTCCGAATTATTACCACTTCTTGCAGTGGGAACAACTCCATTATTAAAGGTTGAAAAAATTTGCCAAGAAATCTCTACCAGCAGCCTTACGATAGATAATTCCATCACATTTTCCAGCCCTTTTGCTACTTTCACATCCACTGCGACTGCAGACTTTGAAGTGCGAAGTCCTTCAAGAATACAGGTACCATTCTTCTTTTGTTAACATGATTTGTTTAACTGTTGTCATTATTGGTGTTTGGTCCACAAGACTTGAGATTTTGTCACTGAAAAGGTTAATTTAGAAATTTGTTGTTCGACTATGGTTTGTTTTTGTTTAACTGATTTGACTTGTCGTGAGCCTTTCAGGTACAGTTTAAGGAAGGGAGTTTTCAGCCTCCAAAAATAAAGTCAAATATAAGCCTTCCTGAGAACGTTGACATTTTTGGTCAAAACGTCAATTTGTCACCTGTGCAGCAGTCTCTGAACCCTTTGCAAGAGGCTGTGGCTAATCTAGCTGGTGTTGTTTCGGGTCAATCTCCTCTTAAGGTTCCCATTCCGGGTGAACGCACAAAGTCATGGCTTTTAATTACATATCTTGATAAAGATTTGAGGATATCAAGAGGAGATGGTGGCCTATTTGTTCTTGCTAAAGAAGGAAGTCCTCTTTTGGATCAATGATCAGGTATTCTAATATAACTGAATTCCTGAAAAGAGGTGAACTTAGACATTAAAGGTCAAACTTGTCATCTTTCCTTGTCAAAAGTGTTGCTAAATTTTGTTCAGCACACCTGCAATTTTCATAAAATGTGCTCCATGAGACCGACGGAAATATAAAAAATTTGTAGGATTTACCAGAAAATTGTAGTATTTTTTTTTGGAAAGATCCCAAATTCCCAAGTTAATATAACCTATTAGCTCACTAAAGTAGGTATTGTCGTATTGATAGTACCTTTGATGCAACCAAATATGACTGCAATCTTAATTTTGATATTATGTTGTGAGCGGTGTCAATATAATAGAATTTGTAGCTCAAAATGTTCTTTATTTTGCCCCCAGATTGACAGGATCGATTCAGAAGAGTTGAATGAATTCAAGGGGATTGACAAGCTTAAAGATTCATATATTTATTAAATAGAGATGAAAACATGCATTGAAAGGCTAATAAGTATGAAGGTCTTTCATGTGTAAATTCTGATATATATTACTATCGATGATACATCCAAGATCTACCATGTGAAACTCATTTTTGTGTTGCGTATCCTTTTGTGCCCATCTTTCCATAGGTTGGTAAGAACCAAAGGGGATATTGAATATGTTATTTGTCAAGTTCATTATTTCTTGTTAAGATCTTGTAACAAGTAATGAACAATTTAAAGTAAAAGAAATGTTAGCCCAAGATAAACACCTTTAATATGTTTGATCGGGTTGGTAATGGGTATTAAATATCATGGCGGAGCTGAGGCATGAGTTGACCGTGGAGGTGTGCTGACGGGGATGATCAAGGAGGCGGATACAGGCGGTAATGGCTGGATCAACTTTCAGGCGTTCTCATGGGCAATTACCTGTGCTGCTTTTTTTGTTACTTTAACATTAATCTATGATCAGGACCAGCATGTTACGTTTATGTGAACAATAGGATTAAAACTTAATGAATTTTAAAGTTTGAAATCCGAATCATACTTAGTGATATGGTTTACTAGGAGAAGCATCCATGTAGTTAACTCATAATTAAATAATTAGAGGATGAGCAGACCTAGCTTAAATGGTTAAGATGAGATACCCCAAGATCTCATAAAGATAGGGGATGTTTTGGGTTCAATCTCACATGTAATAAAATAAAAGGAGTTTCAAGTGGATGAAGGGTTTTTTCACCTAATGTGAGTTTTCTCCTGAGTGTGGTTTCAGATTTCGTACTTGAGTAATGAAGATGATCAGGTGGACTTGTGGTCCATCAGTGATTTAATTAGTCGTTTAGAAAACCTATGTATTATGAAGGTTTATTATATTTAAGAAATGTGTCTCTTATTTGTATGCTTAATAAAACAATTATAAGTCGCATAAACTTTGATTCTAAGGCTGACATTATGAGTTAGTATGTTGAACTAAACTATTGAGGAGCATACAGCTTAAAGAAGACTTGTTAATACAAACACATATATCAAATACATCGCTTTTAACTCAGGACATTCAAATCTACATCGTCGGAATACAAACAAATTTAATACATTTATTTAAACGCGTCAACATCAAAAAGCACAATAAACTTCAATACAATGTGTAACAAGAATAAATTCTTACAAACTGTAAAGCCTAGAAGCTGAAACACCATAGAAGAAGAGCAGGCAAAATAGTGTAAAGTAGAGAGATGTAGCTCTGGACAATATTAGCACTCGTATTACTACGAAGTACTTTTGCAGCCTCTTAGCAACTATATTTGCATTCCTATGTCCCTTGTGAATAATATTATTTGTCACGTAATCTGATTTTAATTGTTTTTTTTAATTAATGCACATACAAACACCAAGAACACACAAAACAACAAGTAGGCAAAGATTACGAACTCAAATAAAACATAATTCTAAAACTTATGACAATCCGAAAGTTCAAAATCAAAAGTGATTGGCTTAGCTCTAGACTTACTCAAGATACAAGGAGCCAGATTATTTCACGGTCTGATGTACGTAATTTTATCCTTCATTTTGTGCAATAAGTCTATCTTCTACGGCTTGAACTCATGACCTCAAAGTTACAAAACAACAACATTACATGTTATTCCACGGCCCGCCCTCTTCAAAATCAAAATAAAAAACCCAAATACTCAAAAACAACCTTAATCTTAGAGCGTGTGTGCTATGTTAATAAAATCTACAACACATCCATGTAAATACACTTTAATCAAATTAAAAGATCTCGTCGTGATTATAAATAGTTTGAACCCAAGTATGTGACCATATAAATGAATCTTTATGGTATTGAAGCCAGCCCATTAAACCATCAGTGTTTCTGTAAGGCGCGGTGACTGCTTGGAACGACCCCGCCAACTTATCTTATTTCTCATGTGATGAAGTGTTCACGTATCAGGTCTCGATTCTGTAAATCTGTTTTGTTTTGCTAATATTTTGTTGGTACTTATTTGTTTGTAAAACTGAGATCATTTGTGGTTACCTGTAGTTGTTTCAAACCACGATAAGCCTCGAGTTTATTTCAATTGTCCAACCGCCCTTGGCAGCTATGATGTTACTTGATTCAGGGACCTGTAAAATTTTCTTCTACAATGTTGAAGACACTTCGGGCACATTTAACCTTTTAGCTCTTGATATATTCAATGTGTGAATTTATAGTTGGAATGTCACAAGTAAGATACCATAGCCACTAAACATGCTACACAAAATGAATTTTCTCAGCTTTTCAAAAACTGGTACCTAGATTCCATGTAATTTTCTGCATCCCAGAGAAACGAGCCAAAAGCAACCGCCTCGAGAACCAGCATGGTCAAACCTGAAAAAGTCAAAGTAACCACTTCATCGTTGGCGGCACCCAACGAACCATCTTCAGAAATTTTAATATCCGGTCTTCCAAACAGAGCCTGAGTTTGCTTTTCTATCAGAGAGATTGCTTCCTTTGATCTTATTGTTGCGTATCTCTGAAGTGTTTCCGCATCCAAATGCATCACATATGATCTTAATCTGTAAGATTTACCATCATCATCATCATAAGAACCCATGAAACCTTCTTCTTCTTCATAATCTGGTTGGATCCGGATCAGTGAATCCGGATCCCAAAACGGGCTTTGTGGGACCGGTGGTTCCATAAAACTGGACTTCCCCTCCTTAAAACCTTCCGGAAGCGTGTTCATGGACCTCTCAAGTTGAAACCTCTCATCAACGCGTTTCAAGAAGTATCCATACATGATTGAAGCAGCATATAATTTCCCAAGTTTGATTTTGCTGATCTCGACAAGGGACTGTAAGGGGCCCACTAGGCGGTCCCCGAGGACCAGCGCTACATGGTTCTGAATCATCTCCAGTGCCTCGGCTGAGTGCACTGATTCCAGCTTCATTTCTTGGTTTGGCCAGAAATCGACCCGTCCAGTAGGATCTGAGGTGGATGCTAATTTTGGAATCATTGAAATTTCGTTGTCTATGAACTTGTGAACTATCCAGCAGTACATTATTTCCGCCAATGCCTTTTGTCTATCTTTTTCTTTGACTTCAGCTATTCTCCTGAAATGTCATATGAGAAGAATTAAGGGGGATGTTTGGCACTGCATTCTGAAAATACAATCTGACTATTGTGTTTTTAAGTCGGTTTCCAGTGTTTAGGTATAGTGAAACTGCTTCAGATTATTTACGAAGAGTAGCTGCAAAATAAATTTAAAAAAAATCACTTACTTATAAAGGCTATCTGTAGATGAAGAAGCAAGTTCTTTGTTTTGAGCATCTCTCTCGTTTTGAAGGTTGTCGAGCTGTTGATCAATAGCTGCAGGGAGCAGATGAGGATGGGTTTGCAAAATTTGTTCCAGGAGCTGACCAACTGGGGACTCAAGCTCAAGCGGTGCTACTGGAACCAAATTATGACCTGAACCTGAACCACCCAATGATGCTTTTGCTATACAACTCCTTGCTCGGGATGGTTCAATTCTAGAGCCCTATCATTCATAGAATTATCAAGACGGTTGATAACATTGGCAGGAAAGATTAACATTAGGAACTTCACTTAAAAAATGTTTTTACAAGAAATTTAATCAAGTTCATCAAAGTTAATACAAAAAAACTAGTCTCTGTGCTAAATTAACATAAAAACCATCAAGTTAAATCAACTATAGAGAAACATCTCAAGACTATATTACTATGTGCACATAACGAATTATCAAGGCTATAGAGAGATTCCATGTTTAAGTGCTTATGCCTTTGTGTTTTATATCACGGTCATCATGATCACAACCTGCTAGGTCTACAAACCTCGACGTCTATATTTCATGTATATTTTTATTTTTAAACAAGTGAAGCAAGTTCATCCAGATTAACCAAAAAAGCTATTCTCTAGACAAGAAACTGATTCAAGTTAATACATAATAACTAAGAACTATTCTCTAGACAATTTATTGAATCGAGTTCATTTGGAGTAGTAAATAAAACTACTCTCTGAACAAGAGTATGTTTTAAGTTCATCCAGATTAACCAAAAAAACTACTCTAGACAAGCACTTGATTCTTGTTCATCTGGATTAACCAAAAAATATTCTCTAGACAAGAAATTGATTCAAGTTCTCCAGTTTAACAAAAAAACTATTGTCTAGACAGGAAATTGATTCAAGTTCATCCATATTAACCAAAAACCTACTCTAGAAAATAAATTGATTGAAGTTCATCAAGATTCACCAAAAAACTGTTCTCTAGAGTCTAGACCATACATTGACTCACGTTCATCCATATTGACCAAAAAAAATTACTCTCTAGACAATAAATTGATTCAAGTTAAATGTTCATCCAGCTTAACCAAATTCAGGTTCATGCAGAATAACCAAAAAAACCAGCCTCTGCGAAATTAACACAACATAACCATCAACCAAAGAAACTTGCTGCAACAAGTCTACAACTCTCTCAGTCTCATATATTAGACAAATTACATCAATCATCAGTTCCTTATCGATATTCATGACTACCATAAATATAAATCTGACAACGAGAGTATAAATCCAATTATAGAATTTTGCATCTGCGAATCTGAATTCGAAATAACTTAGCTAAATGAATTTCACACTCTCAATCCAATCTGCTACTATCGAAACTATTAACTACCGGACCTACAGGCACCTGACGTTACTTCATACGAGTTTAAAACAGTTGAAAAGCTTACGTGTATGGATAACCAAAATGCAACGAACAACATTACTTACTTTGAGAAATCCGAGCGAGGGAAGGGGTTTAGAGTCGGAGAAGCTATGGACATGTCGGAGCTCCGGCGACCTAGCGCAGGACGGAGGTGTCGGAGAAGAATAGAAGACCGCCGTGACGTCGGTGAAGACTCCGCCGGAGATTTGCATAGTTGGTGGTGGTTCCGGTGAGGTGAGAAAGAGGGGCGTTGAAGCAAATGAGAGATATTTTTGGTTGAATGTTCTAGAGAAAAAGTCCGGTCCAAGTTCTCCTGGTTCACGACTTCTTTTTATTTAACTTGTAGGAAAAGTTAAGTAAATATTCGAAAAAACTCTTCTTAAGTGGTCACTATAGTGATTTCGGTTTTTTACTATCCATCTTATCATGTAAGCATTATGTCTTTTTCTTTAATCACCTTAGAGACTCTTGTTAATGATAGTAATATCTTACGTTCTTTTTTCCTAACACCTTTTTTTATAAATGTACATAAAATACAATATAACATACATGAGTGTGTGGATACATCTCTATCACTTGCGTGACTAGAGTGACCCTAGCGTTTTGTTATGCGAGGGCATGCTGCTCATGAAAGCTGGCTAGACGCCTGTGTGTTGTCGTCCTAGACCCTACCCCATTATCATTTAAAAAACAGTTTTTTAGAAAATATAAATAAATAAAGTATAAACAAATGTTCTTCAAAGTTATACACTTCTATCATTATAACAATCCAAAGGAACGCCACACGCAAGCTCTAATTTCTCACCGGGGTGGGGCTCCTACGGACTTCAGGCGATGCTGGTGGATGGCATATGGCAAACCCAGATGCCACTGAGTTCTTTTCTTTTGATTGGATTCGATGAATTTTCCGGTAGTAATTTCTCATATTAAAAAAACACAACATGTTAAAATTAGCATTAACCATATTTATTTATTGGTTTTTAGCTTTTACTTCGCAATTTTATCGATCAAATTAACTAATATCTTTGAGTAGGATAATAATATACCAAAGTATTGATTTTGAAAGTTTGCCTCTCCCACATATATTCAATCAATATAAACATGCAAGAGATTGCATCATAATCTCTTCTAATATTATACAAATATATACGTATACATCGATTATTCTAATATACCCCCATGATCGAAACGCGGGTTGGACGGATGTTTAGATTGGAACGGAAGTCTTCAAATAAAACTCAAGGGAGGCCTCTAGTGAAAATGTCAACGATCTGATAGACTGATAACGAGATGAGATATGATAGACTCAAATTTGTCAGTGTTGGATTTTCTCTCGAACAAAGTCGATGTCCAACTCAATGTGTTTCGTGCACTGATGTTGAACTAGGATAGCGGTTAAGTAGATGGCAATAACATTATCACATTAGACAATAGAAGCACGGGATGTTGGTAGATGGCAATGACATTATCACATTAGACGATAGATGGCCCAACATAATTCAGCAACAACATGTGACATACCGCGATACTCGGCTTTGGCACTCGAACAGAATGTATATGTATATATCAACTATTCTAATACCTATTAAACACGACATGATCAAAACCAACACAATGTTTTCCTTAGAACTGAAAACAAAAACATTATATTGAACCAGTGAACGCCTGACCCATACATTTTGCCACATTCTTGTACAACCTGCAAAATTCAGGTAAAACCATACCATTATCAACCGTATTCGATACATACAACATCCAGACAGTTATCCAGCTTCATCAACCTCAGAAGATGGATTAATTCAGAACAATGGATGGTTACAATTAGTACGATCAGTCTAAACATTCTGCCATCAAATTAAGAATTTGGGGGTGGGGGCATCGATGGCTATTCTACAATACATACCGACTTTAAAGACACAGGTTTCCTGTTCTACTGATTCTGTTCGGTTAGTTTAATCCTATGGAAAATATAGGAGGGCCAGAAAAGCGATAACCACGCTGCAAAAGTTCAGTTTTGCCCGTCTTGATGATTTTCACTGCCCGTTTGTCGCTTTTCTTTTTCCTGCCCAGGAACTTCCGCTAGTCTCTCCTGCAAAAACCACATCATCATAATTACAAGATTACCCCTGCGCATGGTTCAGTTGATAAAGCACCTCCATGGGAGCAAACCAGAATTACCAGAACTGCAAAATACCTTGAGTGATGCATTTTCAGCAAGAAGTTGCCCGTAATTGCTCCTAAAACGAGTCACTTCTGCTTTAAGAGAAGCATTTTCTTCCTTCAATGTCTCAGCCCGTTGAGCTAGCTCATCACATTCCGCCTGATTCCCATACAAAGTCAACAAAAAGAAAACGAGACTACAAATAAGGCCAACATTCTCCTTTGTTTACGGTACTCGACGTGGACATAAACCATCATACTTTACACATGCTAGAAGAGGTGGTAAAATGAAGGCATGGTCATGCATGATGAGTAACTGGTCAAGACGGGGTGATTACATAACAAGTTATGGGCTGGTCAGGTCGGCTGACCAAACGTCTTCTTATTCTTGAACTTTGCAAATAATTATTTTTTTCTATTTTTGGTGTACATGAGAACCCATTACTAGTCAAGTATATTGCACCTTTAGAAGGTTATGGCAGAACCCAACGGAAGCAGAATTCAAACCTGAGTCTGCTAGAGGAAAATCAGGTGCACCAACACACCACCCCTTGAAGGTTATAATGAATGTTTGAAATATGATAAAAACATAAACCTATAACGTTACAATGATTATCTAAAATAAGACGATTTAGGAGAATTTATGCTATGTATATTAAATGACTTCAACCCGTTTTTCTTGCTCAATTTGATACCATTTTTGCCTATTTTTTAACTTTGACCTGTTAGAATGAACCCAAATCTTGCCTGTTTGCGTAATCTGGATCTGCGTGCAGATTCCCTGTTTGATTGCTTCCTTTTCTGCCTTTTTAGCTCCCTTTCATCCTGACAATAAATTGTCAAGCAATGACATTAGAAACAATAATAAAAATGCTAAGGCTCTTTGCCAAGTTATAGGTGGCACAGATGTGAAATTATCCATGAGCAAGCATAAAACAAGGTATTAAGACAAATGTACTAAAGTTAAAAAAATAAAACAATAATAATTTTGAAAAATAAATATAATAAAACAGAGAAGTAATGAAGTGGCACCTGTAGCCAGAGTTGTGGCTGCATGTTTTCCCTTGACCCAGCAGCTACCATTCCCCCTGCAACTAGAGCAAAGTTACCTTACCATAATTGCAGGAATATTGGATAAATATGCACCACTCCAGTAATCCATACCCATATTTAAGTTAGTAGTGGGACCCACAACTGCTGGCATTGCAACTGTCATAGTTTGGTTCACCGGCCCTCCGTTCTGAGAACCATTTACAGTGTTTCCATTTTGAGACCCTTCACCTGCAGCCATTAACATGATTATAGCAATCGCGTCAATAACACGACAATAACCATAAGAAACTCATAGCACCAAACCTTCCATAGAATCTTGCCTGGATCCTGATTTCATTTGTGAATTCTGACAAAAAAAGAAGGAATAATATTACTGCTTCAGCTGAATATGCAATTAAAATTGTGTAGTCTTGTTTATTTTGTATTAAGCCATGTTTTGTTATATGGAACAGAATTAAAACATAAAAATATTAAGTAATCTAAATCACTTTCCTTTCCTTATGTTGCTATCATGTAATCTTCCTTTGGATCTCCCATTCTCCCTCAATAGAAAAATCTAACTCATGTTTAAAACTAATCATTGCCCTACTTAATTAGTAATGTCAGTTAAGCTGTTCCAAGTTCGATGATTCATGATGGAAGAAACAATTCTTTTACAAGATGCTGGTGATGGACTGATGATGTGCTCTCAACATAACAATTATGATTTACCCTAATATTTGACTCACATATTGTGATCCTGTGTTCGATAGCTTGAGCATAAGAGTTAAAATGTAGCCTTTTGTACACAAATCGCCCAGACTGAATAATAATAAAAATACTGATTACTTCTACCAAAATTACTCATCAAAAGTTTGCATTTCATATCTTTGGCCAATAAAAAATTATATAATATTAGACACATAACAGAAAGCATCAAGTCCGATGCATAAAAATTACTAACAGAGAAGTAGATATTTTTCACGACATAATTAAAGAAGTGTGGCCAACATATATCCATTCAACAGTTGCACCAAGTATTAGCAAGAATACCTACATGTTCAGAGTTCGTGTCACTTCCTTCACTAGAACCTTCACTTCCACTCTCGCCACTGGGAATCCAATATCTTTTGAGCTCGTAAATGCTATATTAAGTTGAAATACTGTATCAAAGCATCATATGATGTTTTACCTTTTAGGATAAGATCCATTAGCAGATGCCCCTGCTTTGCTGGACTCATTATTCTTGCCTGTTATCATATTTAAACTGCCAAGACTACCCTTTGATCTTTTAATAGGAAGCTTTTCTTTGCCCTCAGGCGACTTACCATTCACTTCTATACCACCGGGTGTATTACCCTGCATGCAAATTTAAAAAATTGTTCTTAACAACTGCTAGTCAAAAAAATTAAAAGCATAATAGCTCAAGGCAACTCACAGAAGCCTCAGCAACACCGTTTGGGGATGGCATTGCATATGGATTAAAAGGATATGATCCCTGATGAAATTTAAAATAGGGTAAACATCATTGCCCTTCTTTGTGGGATAAAGAAACAAATGTAGCACAAAAATACAAAATGATAGCAAGAATACCGGGGGCATTGATGGATGAGGGTATAAGCCACCATGGGGATACATAGCAACATATGGATGAGGTGCAGTACCATAAGGTGGCAGAAGATGCTGCAAGTACTCTTAGATATTAGAAGATGCAGATCAATTTAATCAAGATAAAAACTATTGGGGGTTACTTAAGCTAACTAATATAACCAAATGCTATCTACTGGAATGGCTCTTCAAATTCCAGTAGAATTCCTGCCATAAAAAACTCTAGAATGGTTCATGTAACAGGTGACCCTAATAACATAATTTCATACTCCAAATCCTCAAAAACGTGCCAATGAGCCAATATGCCATTATTACATTTCAGTTATGGTCTTCTGCAGGAATCTAATGTGAAGCTATCAGGAACAGTGCTTCATAGCATTTTAACAGTAGTGTACAACCAAAAGGAAAACCAGCACCTGGCCCGAGCACAGCATAAACCAAGGACATCGGCAAACGGTGATGTGGGCCACAAAAATAAACTCACTATAAGGAAAGAGGTTGCTGATGATCACATGTACTTGGTTATATAGGACAGACTATATTAATGATGAACTAATAAAATATATAAAAAAAAACTTGTCTGTGGCCAACTTCAACATTTGCTTGCCAACAAGAATCTATTTCTTCAAGCTAAGAAAAAGTAACTGGTTAGTGGTTAACATGAAATTAGAGAAGGTGATGATGGCTGATAGCTTTTAGCCGTGAACTTTGTAAATTAAGAACCATACAAAGCAGATGGGCACAATAGGTTATAACATTAATAAAAGTTTTGAACAGAAAAAACACATTACGAGAAACCTGATTCATAGTTCCCTGATATAAGTTAATCACAAAAGAGCAAAATCAAAAATCCAACAAGCCTAGTACCTGAACCCCCCAAACGTACGGATGAGGTTGAGGGCTTGATGCCACGTACCCATGTGGAGGCATAGGAGAATAAGCCTGTTCAAGATATGGACACCGCCAAAATTTAGCCAAACAACTCATATCATACATGCTACAATTTGGCTAAGCTAAGAGTTATGGACATGAAACCTGAAAACCCGTCCAGTCTGGTGGGATCACCCCCGTGGCATTACCTGAGGATTGCTCCTGAACAAAGAAAAACAAACATATATATCTTCCCGAGTTCAGTAACATGCTTATATACATATATATAAAGAATGCAGTTACAAGTTACACCATTTATATGAACCTAACAATGGAGAAGATAAATAAATACACCTGAGAAGTTGGAGTTGGAGTCTCCTTTGCAGAGTCTTTAGTCTCCATTGCAGAGTCTTTAGCCTCCTTGGCGGATTTATCCGGCTCCCGACTTCCCATATTCAAACCAGAAGGTCCAGAACCACTTCAATATAGCCTACAACCATCCTATCACTAGATTTCAATACATAATCATAATACAAGAATTCAAAAAAAATGAAACTTTCAAACAATTACACATTGAGAGATTGCAATATGAATAAGGTAATACTTGTGAGCATGCAAATCAAAAATCAATGTTTTCTACTCCAATTGAAGTTCCCAAATATCCAAACAAACAAACTACAAAACAGAACATAAATAAAATCAACTTTCACAACAAATTTAGACACCCAGATACAAACTATCACAAACCCTGAAAGATCACACCACAGTTCAACATTCTCATGTACACAAGACCATATAATTTGATTAGACTAATAACTCACCGTGAAGCCTTGAGAACCAGTGACTCAAACGAGTGAAAGTTTTAATCTTTTTTCCCCAAAATCGTAATGATAGCCAATATCAAACTGAAAACCCTAAACAAGGGAAATTAGGGCAAAATCAAGAAAAGAGAGCTGAAAAGTGATCAAATTGTTCGATCAAAGTACGATAGATATGCAAAAAAATCGTTCTTTAGGAGTCTTGGAGCTCCCTTTGAATAGATTGATGATGATGATGATGATGATGATGATGATGATGATGGTGATTGTGAGCAAAGATGTAGAGTTTGTAGGTTGTTTCAACGGTAGATTTGTGCTGACGTGTTACAAGGAAAGCTTATAGGATCTGATGTGGGTCTGATTGAGGTGGTGATGGGGTCCTTGTTTAGCCCCTCTGGCCAACTTTAAGCCATTGAATATGAACACCTTCAATTCAACCCTAAAGCGTGCTAGTGGGTATTTGTCACATAAATAACAGTAATTACTCTATAATTAAATGATATGAACCGAATATTGTGTTTTTATGTATGTTTTTTGGTTTAGTTATAAAAAGTTAAGTAATTTTATTTTGATCGTTAAAGATTAATGGGAAAATACATGCGTTAGGTTTTAATTTTTTTTGGGTTTGTTAAAATTCATTTGTTTTCTTTTGTTTTTTTTGGGTTTTTTTAAAATTTTTATCTATTTTGCTTTTTTACTTAAATATATGACCTGGTAAATATGATAATTTGAGATTAGATTACGAATTTATTAGAGTTTGACCACATAAAATTTGTTTATTGCATTTTGTAGTTTTGTTTTTTATTGTTTTTTACTCAAACATATAATTATGTCACTTTTACGACGAAGTAAACCTTAGGGTTTTACGACGTAGTGACAAACATTCACACATGTTTTGTATATTTCTTGATGTCTTGGAGTTTTTAAGACGTGTTTTGGTATCCGTGTTTGATATTTAGAATTGTGGCAGGATTCCACGCACAACGTGGAGGTGGTAAAACCTAGTTATAAATAGACTCGTGTCGAGTATATTTTGACATAGTTACATCTTATGTATTATTCTTGTCAAATTTATACACGTTCGAATCTTATAAAATAGATAAGTATTATATATGGGGAGTCAAATTTATGCTGAGTATACATTCGTGGTTCATAAAATTAAATAGAATAATAATTTTCAGTTCTAATAAAAATGATATATTAATATCTTTAATAGCAATCCCGGTGGAGTTGGATATCATAATGTATTTTGTTTGTATAGTTGTCTGTGTGTTTAACAACATGTTTTATGTACTTTTAAAATTTTATCATGCTATCAAACATATTGACTCTAGAGAATCACATACCATCATAAAATCATGAAGAGTAATAAGAAAATTGTTTTGTACAAGTCATCGTATTTATTGAATAAAAATTGCAAGTCATTCTTAACATCTTTAATGATGTCATCAGCTATCTTCTTCTTTCCAACTAATTCTCCACTCATTGTTGTTACATTCAAAATCCAAGTCGGACATTGTTATAAGGTCAACCTGAATTTAGCATCCCGGCCCATTCTTAAGTTTAGATCCTAGCTACAACAAAAAAACACGTTAGAAGACGACCCGGAGCCAGAGCTCTAGAAACACCCTCTGACGCTCAAGTCAATGATTTATACAACATAAGTTATCTATAGACACATATGTAACATGGATAAATATATAGACATATATATAACATATAAATAGTGAGTAAGAAGGAAGGATTTGCGAGAAGAAGCTACCTCTAGGCAAGATATATAAGATGTATAGTTATGAGAAAATGACTGGCAGTCACATGTGTTGAATCCAAAATCTTTCCTGCTAATATTAATGGAGTGGTTGGTTGTTTCGCCTGGCTATTAGTCGACTAGTCGTATATGCAACCTTGTTCATTCGTTGAAGATTGTGTTAACTACCTTTTTGCTTACACATTTGCCATTGCCATTATGCCCCATGTTTGCAAGTGGTTAGGCTTGTGTGTCTGGCCTGATAATAATTTTATAAATAATAATCGCAAGAATCTTCATACTAGTATTCATAACTTAAGATTTTTCCTTCTTTTTACGTCCCATGTTTACATGTGATTTGGTTAATCCTTTACTACTTTGGGTTATGTTTTATTATCAAGTTTTTAGTTGTTAGTTAGGTCCCTTGTGGTGTTTTCTCATTTATAGTTTACGTTATGTTTTTGTGCCTTGGTGCTTGTTTTTTATGTTCACCAAAGTTTCTTTAAGAAAAAAATATTTCATAAATACCCTCCTAAAGATGTAATTTTTATTCAAGAAACATTATACATATATTAATTGAGGTGTAAATCTACAGTAATAATAATAATAAAATAATAACAATAGTATTTAAATAATGAATACAAATATAATTTGTTTATTGAATGTTTATTAAACGTTCTAACCGGTCAACTTTAACTCCTCCAAATCCTTATACATTTTAAAAAACTTTGTAACATGTCACTTTTTCATCACTTTACATCTCTAAAGTTTCGGATTTACGAGTCGGTATGAGTCGGGTCCAATATAAAACGTTTTCGTGCATATTTTTATCTACGTTTTGAGATGATTTACGTTTCGTTTCGCCTACATTTTGACGTAAATTTTGTTTTGAAATGAACTGGGTCAAATATAAAACGTTTTATTCGACGGTATAAATCCTAATTACTTTACGTTTTAACGTAAATTTCAATAATAATATTTAAATAATGAATACAAATATAATTTATTTATTTAATGTTTGTTAAACGTTCTAAGCGGTCAGCTTTGACTCCTTTAAATCCTTATACATTTTAAAAACTTTGTGACATGTCACTTTTTCACCACTTTATTATGTTATAAATGCCCTTTTAATAATCTTCAAATTACCATTGATCTAAAACCTATTTTTAGAACGACTACTAATTTATCTTGCTACCTTATATTTTCAAAGTTTTAACATGTAACCTGTAGTATAAAATAATAACAACTTACCATTTCAACATTCTTTCGAGATCGTTTACAACCCACTTAGCAAAACGTTCTTAAGTTTATCCTTTTTATTTTCCTTCCTTCCATTCTCTTGTTTTTCGTCTTACCTTTTAAAACAAGTATGCAGCGAGAACTATCTACCACACACCACCGTCGTAAAACAGTGCTTATATTGAGGTACATGGATTAAGCATGGCTTATATTGAGAAGGCGAATGGTTTCAAAGCAACTTTCAGGGGACGAGAAATTGGTTATTACACCATTAAATGGCTTGAAAAACTTGAAGTTCGGTTATTTTCTCATCAGAATCCATCAAAGAAGCTCTCTTGGAAAGAGGTCCCAAATCTTTCAGGAGATTGTTAGGAGTTAGATCCTGAAAAACTACTCACTATTGGTTGGAAGAATGAGTGTTTGTCGGCTCAAAAGTGGTTAACTTTATATGTACAATTCTTGCATCATATGGATCAAAAATATGTTTGACTATGTTTGTGATGGTACATTTTTATTCTATAATGAACCATAGTTCATATGTTAGATTGGTTAGTTATCATGTTAGTTATGTCCACATAATTGTAACTTTATACAATAAGCAGAACTATGCATTTTTGTTAAATTTATATCATGCTATTTTGTTCTTGCCTTTGAGCTATTTTTATCCGTTGCTAATATAGTTTACTCACCAATTTATGTTAGCGGTTTTTTTTTAAATAAAATCTCTGTTGGTACTTTTTGTTTTGGTTGTTGCTTTCGTTCCCCTTAACCATTTTCTTTTTGTTATTAAAGTACTACACCATACATTTCTAGAAAATAAAAAATATTGGGACAGAGGAATTTTAACTCTTATCTAGTGCTGCATGAACTCTATCAATAGTTTTACTATGTGTTAGATTCTTTTAGATAGATTTACTTGTTTGATTTTGTATTGCCTATTATCCTGGATGGGTCAAATGATGTTTATTAACTAAAAATGTAATTGCTGACCAATAAGTGTAAATGGGTTAGGGTCGTCAAAAAAGAGTATTTTTAATAGAGGTGGTGGATTGGATTGGTTGTTAGGTTAGGATGTATTTGGGTCAGGATGGGTTTGGGTTATGATAGATCATTTAGAAAAAAAGGTCAGGATGAGTTTGGGTTAGGATGGGTTCGGGTCAGGATGGGTTCGGGTCAAGATGGATCATTTTTTAAAAAAAAGCCAATATTATTTTACTAGTTTTTTACAATCTAACAACACATATAGACAGATGCTTATACGGATCAAAACGATACATATACGACTTCATTTATAAAGGGTGATAAAGCGACGATGATGGTGCGATGGTGAAGCGGAGGCCCAACCGTAGGTGTGGTGGTAGTGAGCGATGAAACTCAACGAAGGTGGAGACTGATGCGGAGCCCGACTATAGGTGTGGTGATGGTGCGGTGGTGGTGCACGATAAAACTTGACGAAGGTGGGAGGCTGTAGATGCGGTGGTGCGGTGGACCGGTGGTGGTGGTCGGTAGTGGTATGGTGGTTCTTCGGTGGTGTTGCGGTGGTGGTGCGCGATGAAACTCGACGAAGGTGATCAATTTGAGTGAAAGAAACCTTGACTTATTGTGACTTGAATCTTTAATTTTGAAAACTCATCTTGACCTATGTTTATTTTTTTTCAAAAAATATATTAACCCATCTTGACCCCCGTGTGTTTTTTATTCAATTTATTCTAACCCATCTATATTTCTAAAATACCCATTATGACCCAAAATCACATTCTTGGACTTTTTTTGCCATCTCTAATATTTAATATACAACTTTCTGAAATTGTTTTATTAATCATGTATATCATCGTGCTCAAAATTCCCCAATTTATGATTATTACTATATACACCTCATATTTATCATCATCACAGCAACCAACCCTTATCTTTCTGTTAACTCCTCAAAACCCCCTTTTCAATCCTGTATATCATCGTGCTCAAAATTCCCCAATTTCTCCCCTCTTTCGTTCGGTTTGTTCATCGCTCAACTTTCACTTCGATTCATCACTCTATAAAATCAAACACCTCTTCATAATCTCAACAATCCCCTACGCAATGGCTTATGAAAACGATCCGTAAGTTCCGATTATCTCAACCCTAGGGTTTGTTATTTTGCGATTATCTTATCGTTAGGTCACGCGAACGACCTTAGATGCGTTCTGTTTGTTCAATTTTCAGGTATCGTGATGAAGACGGAGAGCCGTTGATGGATTACGACGACGGATTTCAATCGGATCACGGTGATGATATTGATAACAATATCGACAACCAGCATGAGCATCTGTTAGATGATAATCTGGAAGATGAGCTGGAGGATAACGATTGGCAGAGTAATCGGCGGGAACGGTCGCCGACGCCGGTGTTCAACGACTCCGATTCGAAGTCGAGGCCTCGTAAGAGGTTGATTAAGAAGAGCACGGCGGAGGAGACGGTGCCGGACTTTGGGATGGATGATGACGTGGAGGATGACGTGGCGGCGTTTGTTAGGGATGATTCGGATAGTGGCGGTGGGAAGAGGAAGAAGGTTTCCGGTGACGGTGGGAGTGGGAAGAAGAGGGAGAGGGAGAAGAAGTTTAGTTCGTCGAAGTTTTCGGATAGGGGAGGGAGATCTGGTGAGAAAGGGGGGTCTAAGGTTAAGGGGGGTAGTAAAAGGAGTGGGCGTTCGGGTGGACATGATGCAGAGGTGAAGGAGATGTGGGAGACGATTGCTGGTGGCGATTCGGAGGTATATTTTTGCTTCAATTTTGTTGTGGATGAATTGTATTTTTATGTGACTTTGTTTGACTGGTGCAGGATGACAAAGAGGGTACTAGGATGGTAGATGATGATAACTTCATAGATGACAGTGGTGTCGACCCAGCAGACCGCTATGGAAGTGACCATGGTGGTTATTCTCCTAGTCGTGCTCCTCAGGTAAAGAATTTTAGACATACATAATTACATATGAAGCATGTCTCTTGGCTGTTGAGATTGTTAAGTCTGCTGCAGTTTTCAGCCAAAGTTTTTTTCCACTATTGATACCCTTTAAAATTAAAGAACATGACACTTTCGAATGCTGTTCAAGGATCTTAAGTGCATGTCTGTTATTATTTGTCACGGTAAATTTTTATACCATGTAGGCTGAGGAGGGTGAAGAAGATGATGAAATCAAGGACCTTTTCAAGATGGGTAAGAAAAAGAAGAAGTCTGAGAAAAGTGCTGCGGAGATTGCACTACTTGTTGAAAACGTCATGGCTGAACTTGAAGTTGTAGCTGAAGAAGATGCAGAGCTAAATAGAAAATCACAACCAGCTATTAATAAACTCAGGAAGCTGCCTCTTTTAACTGAAGTATTGTCCAAGTGAGTGCCTAATTTTAAAAAGTCACACATTTGCTTCAGATTACAATTATTTCATGTTATTTACAAATTTCACCGCAGGAAACAACTTCAACTGGAGTTCCTGGATCATGGAGTCCTAACTCTTTTGAAAAATTGGCTTGAACCGCTTCCTGATGGAAGCTTGCCCAATATAAACATCCGAGCAGCAATATTAAAGATTCTAACCGAGGTATAAAACATGGTTCATCTTAAGGGGTTAAATTTTATGCTTTTATGTTTGTATAATTAGTTGCTTTCCTCCTGCAGTTCCCAATTGATTTAGATCAATATGATAGAAGAGAACAATTGAAGAAGAGTGGACTAGGAAAGGTTGGTCCTTTTTTTACATAGTGCTTACTGCTAATTATTCTTTTCCTTTTTTTGGTAGGACTGTTGATACTTAATTTTCATTGTCTTTGATCAGGTCATTATGTTCTTGTCAAAGTCTGACGAAGAGACCACATCCAATAGAAAGCTTGCTAAAGACTTGGTTGACAAATGGGTAAGTACAACATTTCTCTTTAACCTCATTTTTTTGGAGGTTATATGCATGTTAGAGTGCCATTCATGATTCATCCTTAGTTAGCAACTTATACATTGTGAACATAATCTGTTATCTTTTATCTTCCTGAAACATAATTTTATGTTTGAATTAAACCCTCTTGCATTAGTGTGAATGAATTGGTTATGCTTCAGAGAAAGTAGACTGCAATCTTGTTACACATACATGGCATGCCTTGTGTACTTGATTGGCACTAACATTTTACATGTAACGCAGAGCCGCCCAATATTTAATAAAAGCACACGATTCGAGGACATGAGGAACTATGAGGATGAGAGAATGCCCATCCGTCGACCATCAATGAAAAAGTATATTGTAATTTTGCATTTGACTGCATACATATTGTAATGACATCAAATTTGTTTTCTGTTTGTTTAAATCTTGTGATCTGTTTTGCTACCCCCTAACAGGCCTATGAATAAAGCTTCAGGGATGCACTCTCGAGATGATGACCTGGATTTGGGTGATAACTCTCAGTAAGTAAAATTCATTGCTCAACATTATAGTTACTAGGGTGCACCCTTGTTTCCTGTTTTAATCATTTTGTTTTGCCGCAGAGAACCAAAGTCTGGAAATTCATCTTCCAGATTACATGCATCAAGGCCTGAGGCAATGCCACTAGATTTTGTGGTGCGCCCTCAATCTAAAATTGACCCGGATGAAATTAGAGCCCGAGCTAAACAAGTTGTGCATGATCAGCGTCGGCTCAAGGTCTTTTCTTCTTTTCTTACACAAATTTTTGATTGAAATGATGAATTATAATTGAACTGCAATGATGAAATATAATTAACTTTCCACTTACACTTGCTATAGTTATATATCTTTTTGTTTTTTCATGTGATGACAGATGAACAAGAGGCTGCAACAGTTAAAGGCGCCTAAAAAGAAGCAGCTTCAAGCTACTAAGCTTAGCGTGGAGGGTCGAGGTATGGTTAAGTACTTGTAGACCAAGAATCGACGAACACAAGGGTTTAAAATTCAAGCCGGATAAATATATGGGTGCGGCAACAGTTGATCTTTTATGTGTTTGAAGTCGTGTTCTTCCCGTCTGAATGTTGGTTGTTGTGAACAAGAAGATAACACTCGTCGCCTGCTCGGGTTAATTGATGATTTATATTTTCAGTCGATTGAGATGGCGTCGTGTTATGTATTATGATAGATTGAAATATTTCCTTGTCTTTACAAGTTGATTATAATTATGCATTTCAAACCTTTGACAAAAGTTCTTTTCGAAATATGCATCTTTACTGATGTTTATGTGGGGATTTCTTCATATTGAGACTAGTACGCAGAGAACGGTGAGACCTCTTCAACATTTTAAAAATGTTTTATTTCTGGTTCTTTACTCTTTCTCTGATTTTATTTAATCTTGGGGTTTCTTACAAAATTATAAATATAAATTAAACGTGTGATGTGTTTGTGAATTTCGGTATGTGTGTTGCGGACTCTTTCTCTGATTTTATTTAATCTCAGGGTTTCTTGCAAAAGTATAACTAGAAATTAAACGTGTGATGAGTTTGTGAATTTTGCTATGTGTGTTGCGGTGGTTAAGCATATAAGAGAAATGTATGAAGATGTGACAACTTGGTTCTAGAAATCGAAACATAGATAGAAGACAATTATATAACGTTGTTGGTATTATTTGGTTTAGTTTTATTATTTATGGTATCAAAATGTTATTTTCTGTCGATATAGTTTTGTATACAATTATGTTTTTAATTATATTTATACTTGCACATCATGAAACAAATTTAAACATATGCACTAATTAATATATATTTTTTTTTTAAATTTTAACGAAGGAACGTTAAAAAGAAAATCAAATTAGTAGAAAACTTAATAGGTTAAAAACATGATTATATACAATACAATGGGTCAAGTTGTACCATTAAAATCAATAGGTTTAATTGAAAATTATAGTGGCTTTTATTGTTCAAATTAAAAATTGAAATTGTGGTCGATATATTACTTCAATTCGTCATATGATACGAGTATTCTTTTCTCGCATGCGAGCTCTATAAAAAATGTTATATTTGTATGTGTAAACTAGTAGAGATATCTATTCTCGTATGTAAACCGAAAATGTTTAATTTAACTCGTTTATCTAAACCCAATAAAATAGTTCGGCAAGTCAAAATGGTTGACGAGTTCTGATAAGACCTTAAGATGGTGTTTATTTTTCTTAAAAATGATCTGCGTAAGCTCTTCTGTCTACATCACGCAACATTGCAATCTGCAGATATTGCAATCTGCAGATTGTTTGTTTTTTAAAAGACATTTTTATTAAAACAGGTTTGCACGAGCTATTCTTGGTGCATATTTGGTCCTACCACTTCTAGGATTTTCTAATGTCTGCAGAGGATTAAATACCATCACCCACATCCACCCACTGTCCACCACCCACCTCCACCTCTAGCCACGTCTAACATCACCACCACCTCCGTAAATTACCACCAGTTTATTTTAGCAGTTTATAGATGTTAAAAATCAAACAATACTCTTCTTGCATGCTATAGAAGTTTGACTAATATTTTTTTTGAACGGCAAATGTACGACCCTGCTTTGGAGGACATCTTAATTGGATTCACATATTCGTTTTACAGCCGAGACCGTACCCCCGACCTCCTCAAAAGAAAACTCATTACTGAAAAAAACTTCTAGATCAACTCTAAACATTTTGCTCAAAATAAAACTTGAATCCATAACCTTTTATTGTTTTACATGTCACGAGATTTCTTTTGCGGATATAATTGACATACTCCAAACATTTTACAAGTTAAAAAAACAAACTGCACATGAAATTTCACACAACCCATTCGCGTTTCTCATATCTTCTCATTTGTCTCTGGAACATTCTCACGCGCAGCCTCAACAACAACGTTAATCAACACTACTAATCGCCGGTAACTTGTCTTCATCGTTGAGTCATCTATTCCCCTTTTTGTTATCATTCGATATGGATAATATCTTTTTCTATATTAGCAAGATTACGATTAGGGCACATGAAAATAGATTCATTTACGTAGTTTCATTGTGATGCTTTTAACTTGAGAGAATCCTATGCTGCAAAGCAGAATACTTGCTTACTTTCTTGAAATCATTTATTTTTTTCAGTCCAATTAGAGAATTAGGGTTTCATTCATATGAAAGGGGAATAAGTAGGAATTCTGGGACTCAAATGAACTATTTGTTAATGGATGATTGCAGTTAGTTATGCACAGTTAGTTGCATTGTAGGTGATTATGGTTATATTAGGTTTTCTAAAGATTTTCAATAACCGTGCTTTACATTAGTGTTTTAAAGCAACTATGGTGAGAGATTTTCAAATCCCCTGATTTCTGAGCATCATCTGCAATCTTTATTGTGTGATTATTTTAGTTTTAAAGAAATAGTTGGTGAGAGATTTAGTTTTAGTTTTTTTCTTCTAGGGGTATATAGGAAAGAAGAGGAAATAAGTTACAGTTTCCCCTCATCAAGATTTAACATATATAATGTATTTCATGAAACTTAGTTTCTTTAATGGCTACAAGAAGTAATCTTGATTGTGGATGCTATGTTTCAAATGTATTTGCTTGTACTATTGTTACATATATGTTAAATTATATTGTAAAGTTGTTAGAATATCTATTTTTTGAAAATTTGTCTGCTTTATCCCTTCTTGCTTACTCAAATTTGTTAGTACACATACAATGCAGGTAGTAGATGTCAGTTTAATGCATTTTGTGAAGTAGGGGGATGGTGAGAAGGTGTGTATGAATATGGTGGATGATGATGATATGGTTTTGACTCGAAGTGATTCGAAGAGGAAAATGAGTAGTGTGGGAGACATTATGAGGAGGTCTGAGCGGTGTAAAAAGGTTGATGGATTAAAAAGTGGAGACGATGATAAGCGTTCGAGAGTTGTGAATAATGTAGGGGGTAAAGGTAGGAAGGTTAGGAACAATGAGAAATTGAAGGAGAATGGGAAGACGATGAGTGATGATGAGGAAACGATGACTTTAGCGGAAATGCAGAAATCAGTGAACGATGATGATGATGATGATGATGAAGAAGCAGAAAAGATGACATTGGCTGAAATGCAGAAATCTTTGAATGACAGTGATGATGATGAAACGATGACATTAGCTGACATGCAGAAACTATTGAATGATGATGATGATGATGATGATGATGACGACGGCGACGACGTCGTTGATGAAGAAGAAGACGATGACGACGACGATGATGTTGATGATGATGATGAAGAAGAAGAAGAAGAAAATATGACATTAGCTGAAATAAAGAAATCAGTGAATCATGATGATGGTGAAGAAAGGATGACATTAGCTGATATGCAGAAGTTAGTGAAAATAAACGAGAATGACCGTAAATTAAAAGTAAACGAGAAAGATAAAGCGCAAAGAAGTGGATCAGCAAGTAGTAATTTAACGAACAAGACAAATGGAGAAGGTAAGAACCGGGATCATGAGATAATGACAGTTGAAGACTCGGATTTTTATGATTTTGATGAAGGAAGAATGGAAAAGAGTTTCAAGAAAGGACAAATATGGGCTCTATATGATGATGATGATGGAATGCCAAGGCTTTATGGTTTGATAGATGAAGTGGTCTCGACACATCCATTTGAGGTCAGCATGTCATGGTTGGACCCACAAAGCAACGGTGATGACACGCTAACTAGTTTAGAAAGAACAGGATTTCATATATCTTGTGGGAGGTTTAAAGTCTCCAAGAAAACTTCAGTCACATCTCTCAATGTGTTTTCACATATTGTCAATTGTGAAAGAGCAGCCAGAGAGTTTTATAGGATTTACCCCAAAAAGGGATCAGTGTGGGCGCTTTATAACGAACATGTTGAAAGAGGAGGTCAATTAGTTCGTGACAAAAGACACTATGATATCGTTGTGTTTTTAACAAGTTATAGCGAGGTACATGGATTAAGCATGGCTTGTCTTGAGAAGGTGAATGGGTTCAAAACAACTTTCAGGAGACGAGAAATCGGTTGTCATGCCATCAAATGGCTTGAAAAACTTGAAGTTCGGTTATTTTCTCATCAGATCCCAGCACGGAAGCTTTCTGGGGAAGAGGTCCCAAATCTTTCAGGAGATTGTTGGGAATTAGATCCGGCCTCACTTCCTGCAGAGCTACTAACTACTGGTTGGAAGAAATAGTGTTTGGTGGCTTACAAGTGATTAACTTTGTATGTACATATCTCTCTATTATAGCAAGGTAAATTTCCATTTAATACAACTAAAAAAGTGAATTTGCATACAGTTCATGCATCAGAGAGGCGCCGGCGACCATATGATTTCTAGTGGGCAGCTATACAAGTGCCCACGCCTATCACTGTGGGCGCCAACGTCTTGTCTGGTGGCGACATTATGAGGAGAAACTTTTGGATGGGATAATTTGAGGAAAATGTAGAGGAGGAATATTTAGGAATTTTCCCTATATTCTAATCTTTGTATAAATTATAATTTTATTTATAAACAGTTTCTCATAAATTCCAAGGTCGAGGTATGGTTAACTGGTTAAGTACTTGTAGACCAAGAATCAATGAGCACCAGGGCCGGCTCAACCAATTAGAGGCCCCAAATGGATTGAAAATTTAGGGCCCTTTTCATCAAGATTTGTAGTTTTTGTGTTCGTGGTTGTTATGAATTTAAGCTGTGAACCTTTAAGTGATTCATTTAAAACTTATCGTTTTAATTTTTTGCTCTTTTTGAGGCACCAAATTCCTACTTCAAGAGTCGAATTGACATTCAAATCTAATGTTTATATAGCCCTATCACACGATGTTAAACCGATTTGTTAATTTCACAAGTTCAAAACTAATTCTAATTCTAATACTACTATATATAAGTTCAAAACAACAAAAACAAATAAACTAAAAGTCTAAATTCTAATGCAGGTTACAAATAAACAACTAAGTAACAAATTATAGTTAAGTAGAAGCAATGATTTACATCAATTAACTAACATAAGTGCAGAACTAAAAGGGAATTCCCATAAACAACCACAACAAATAAACCAAATAATCAAATAGGAAACCTGAGCAAAGCACCCCCACAGCAGAGCATAATCAATTTATCAAATGGTGAACTAAAATGAATATTCAACCACACACAACTAGCATCGACCACGATAAGAAAATCAAATAAATCAATGTAAAAGAAAATATCCATACGCAACATGTACCTTCTGCTTTCAAGAAACCACAACAAGAATTCGAATGGAGCCGTTTGTGAATTGTAAGCTATTTGAGACCAACTCGTAAAAAAGCCTGAATATAGTCGAACTCAAAGCCATACTTGTGCCAAAAATGGATCACATTCAATAAACAAGCTTGACCTAAATAGATTGACTAAACCGATAAGCCTGTTATTTATGTAAATATTATGTATTTAACATAAAACTCAAAAAGCCAAACTTAAGTTTTTTGAGGTCAATAGTATTGAGTTGGTGTGTTGGAATTGATGTACATAAGCATAATCTATATATTTATTTTCATCAAATATGTAAACCCAAAACAAGGCAATTAAAACAATGTGACCTATGTGTGTCCAATTAACCCATTTATCTAAATAATAAAATGACGTGACAAGCCAAAATGGTTGGTAGTTCTAACGAAGTTGTAAGCAGATTAAACGAGTTAGAATAAAATCATAAATAGATGGCATGTTAAAAATAAAATATATACACTTTATAATATATGTAACTAAAAATTTAAACGACATTTAATTTTAGTCAATCTCAAACACGATATACTAAGTTGTTTGGGCAAATCAATTCAAAACACATGTTGATTAAATGAGTTATATTGATAATCACAAGATGTAATTATTTTCGTGTCGTGTCCGAAAACAACACTCTATTATTAAAACATATATCTTCATTAACATATCACATAAAAATACTAAACGAGTTGTGTTCACTAGTCAAACCTCACACGAACCCGAATGTTGTGTCAACGTCCGAACCAAAACACGACACATTCTCACGGCTTAGCACGAACACGATCCGTTAATCCGAACTTAATTACTTACATAAAAAAAAAACAAATAAAAAGAAATCTCGTAGTCTTACTTGAAAACAAGATTTCACACACAACCCAATTCTCTTTCTCTCTCATCTCATATCATCTCATCGTCTCTCGAACATTCGACGTGCAGCCTCAACAACAACGTTAATCAACACTCTAATCTTCTTCCTCGGAGTCCCTCTACTAATCGCAGGTAACTTCTCTTCATCCTTGCGTAATCTTAGACCCTTTTGCTTTTTATCTTTTGTGCCCTAACAATCTTTCGACAAAGATAATATCTTTTTCTTTATTACCAAGATTACGATTAGGGCACGTGAAAATTGAAGCATTTACGTGATCTTGATCATCAATTTCATTGTGGTGACATTTAACTTGAGAGAATCCTATGTTGCAAAGCAGGATACTTGCTTCCTTTCTTGAAATCTTTATTTATTTAGTCGAGTTAGAGAATTAGGGTTTGTTGATATGTTTCAGTTAAATGTGAATTTCTTTAATTCATATGAAAGGGGAATAAGTAGGAATTATGGGATTTAGATGAACTATATATAAATGGATGATAAACATAGTTCTTTCATGATAAGCCCTGATTGAGCTAAAAGACCTGCTCAACCTAGGAAGATTAGAAATTTTTCCAGTTAGTTATGTACAGTTGGTTGCATACTTGCATTATAGGTGATTATGGTTATATTAGGTTTCTTAAATATTCTTCAATTCAATAGCTGTGCTTTACATTAGTCATTAGTGTTTTAAAGTAACTATGGTGAGAGAATTTTGGGTTTCATCCGGATAGATCTTTTCTTACAAAGGTTGAACCTGGGCGACCCCAACTGGTCCACGTATACTTTAAGCCTTACGCCCTTTGTGTGAAAGATAGACCGAGTTCACTATGCAGCCTGCTTAGCTGGTGGTCGAACCAAATTGATCCTGCAGAGCGCAAGGATTTTATTTGATAAATGAGGTTCCTCCTTGGCAGTGCTGGGGATTAAAACTGCGTCACTTTTCAATTTCCCCGTCTTTAGACCATCACCTGCAATCTGCATTGTGTGATTATTTTGTTCTGTAACGTTATTTGGCGAGGTTATCTTGCAATTTCCCTGGTCATATGTTTTTGTAGTTCTTTTGCATATGAAACATTGAAACGGGCTGTAATTTGTTTAGTGATTTGCAAAACAGACTTAGATGTATATATATAAATTTAGAATGCAAAGAAAAGAGTTGGTGGCTGTTTTAGTTCTATTTTCTTTCTTCTAAGGGTACAAAGGAAACAAGTTACAGTTTTTTCTTAGCTTTAGTAATTGTTGGGCAGAAAATTGCAACAGTTTTTGAGTATTCACTTCTCTTATTTTTTCCCTCATCCAGTTTGACATATATTATATGTTTCGTGGTACTTAGTTTCTTTAATGGCTACAAACTTGTGGGTTGTTTAAAGCTGGCCAACTATCAACTAAGGTGAGGCTCTCTATGTTGTAGAAGTTCGCTGCATGGTGGATTGTTTCTGATTTTGTGGTAATGCTTGCAAAGTTCAGTGGACTTTTCGTTTGATTCATGGTTCTTGAGTTCCTATTGACCATGAGCTGGTTTATATTTAATAAATTCTACTCTAAGTTAGAAATAGATTGTTTATTGTGCTGCAGCTTGCAACCACTGATAATCTTGCAGTTAATACTTGACATTTTTTATTGCCAAAGAATTATGCATGATATATTGGATCTGGAATATATGAGAAACTTGTTGCCTGGGAAACTGTTTAGGTCAAACCCCCCATAATTAACATGCTATTTAGGAGAATATTAGAAGTAATCTTGATTGTGGATGCTATGTTGCATTTGTATTTGCTTGTACTGCTGTTACACTTAAGTTATACTGTAAACTTGGTAGCATTTCTATTTTATTGAAAACCTGTTTGTTGTATCTCTTCTTTCTTACTCAAATTTGTTAGTACACATACAATGCAGGTAGTAGATGTCAGTTTAATGCATTTTGTGAAGTAGGGGGACTCCATCTTCGTTCTTTGAAAAATTGGTAGAGAGGAGAAACTGCCAATGACTGCCATGATGTCCAGTGATCCAATGCATTTTGGAATGTATGAAGGCGGTCCTGCCGGTTCATATAGACATTCTGATGATAAACTGGAAGAAAATGGTGGTCGGTGGTATTTTTCACGGAAAGAAATTGAAGAAAATTCCCCGTCTCGACCAGATGGCATTGATTTGAAGAAGGAAACTTATCTGCGCAAATCATATTGCACATTTTTGCAAGATTTGGGTATGAGGCTCAAAGTGTACGTTCCTTTATTCCTTGTTTTTCTCAAATTATTTTTTCTTTTTCTTGTCTGTTTCTTATTTATATGGAACTTGGATGGGTGGCTGTAATTTAATTACATAAAAACCTCGAAAATCACAATGCAAATCATCTTTTGTATGGTCTGTTTGCTAATAATCAATGAAAGTGCATTAAGATATAAGCTCTAGCGTTGAATGTATAATGTGGCACAGCCCCACTTAGATCTTGAAGGTCTGGAGATCGCTTTTGATTGACTACATTGGTTTTCTTCTATTTTCTGAACACTGATATGGTTAAATTATTTATGTAATGTGAAGACACCATCTTCATTATAATTATGATAATGAGCTATAAAGGCATTTATGGTTCTATACTTCTATCTGTTTATACCATGTCACCTGCGTTCCTTTTATTATGGTTGTCAGCTCTGTGCATTAAATAAAATCTGTTCCACATTCACATTTAGTTTCTCCTTCCAGCGTACAATTAGCACCACAACCCCAAAAAAGGAAATATTAAATGGTTATAAGTGCTTTGGTCATTAGAAGGAGAATATGACATGTTTAAGATTTCCAGGGCAAGAGAAAGGGGAAGACAAGACCTCAGAATGGTAAAGTTTATAAAGGCTGCAGATGGAAAGGTCTTGGTGAAGGAGAACGACATCAAGGCGAGATGGAAAACTTACTTCGATAACCTTTTCAACATAACGAACCCTAATCAACAATCTGCCATCGATAAAACAACCCAACCAAACCAACAAAACAAGTGTTATTGTAGAAGTATCACTGTCGACGAGGTTATGAGGGCGCTGAAGAAAATGGGAAGGGCTGAGGCAGTAGGGTTAGACAACATACCGATTGAAGTGTGGAAGTGCCTAGGAGACGAGGGCCTGGAATGGTTAACAGACTTATTCAACACTATCGTCAAAACCGGGAGGATGCCAGAGCAATGGAGAAGCAGTGTCATAGTCCCCATATATAAGAATAAAGGAGATGTACAATGTTGCACAAATTACAGGGGAATTAAGCTATTGAGTCACACGATGAAACTATGGGAAAGAGTTATTGACACGAGAATTAGACGAGAAACCCAGATAACGGTAAACCAATTTGGATTTATGCCAGGACGCTCCACAACAGAAGCCATACACGTCATAAGAAGGATAATGGAGAAATATAGAGAAAAGAAAAGGGACCTACATATGGTTTTCATTGACCTAGAAAAAGCATATGACAGTGTGCCGCGTCAACTCATTTGGGAAAGTCTACGACTTAGAAGGGTACCAGAGAGGTATATCAAAATAATAATGGATATGTATGAAGGGGCAAAAACGTGTGTGCGAGCACCAGTCGGAGACACAGACTTTTTCCCGGTGGAGGTGGGACTACACCAAGGATCGGCATTGAGTCCATTTCTCTTCACAATAGTGTTGGATGAGATGACGAAGTCTATACAAGAACCAGTCCCGTGGTGCATGCTGTTTGCGGATGATATCGTCTTAATATCAGAATCAAAAAAGGTGCTTAACGAGAGGCTAGAACAGTGGAGAGCCGCACTAGAGAGAAGAGGCTTAAGGATAAGTCGCTCTAAGACGGAATACATGCATTGTAACTTTAGTGGGGGGGATGAAGAGGACACCCAAATAAGTATCCAGGGTATGACAGTACCACAGACATCTAGGTTTAAATACTTGGGCTCGTACGTACAGGAGGACGGAGAGATACACAACGATGTAGCTCACCGTGTGCAGTCAGGATGGTGCAAATGGAGAGCAGCATCAGGGATCCTGTGTGATAAGAGGTTCCCAGCAAAACTAAAGGGAAAACTATACAGAGCGGCAGTTCGTCCAGCTATGTTATACGGAACAGAATGTTGGGCCATAAAGAAATCGCACCAGAGACAAATTGAGGTCGCGGAAATGCGAATGCTGAGGTGGATGTGTGGCCACACAAGATTGGACCGAATAAGAAACGACGTGTTTCGGCAGAGGCTAGAGGTGGCTGGTATCACAGATAAAATACGAGAGGGAAGATTAAGATGGTTTGGGCACGTAAAGCGGAGGCCGTTCGTAGCACCTGTTAGAGCAGTAGAGAACATCAACGTAGAGGGTAGGAGGAGTAGAGGTAGACCTAGGTTGACTTGGGACGAGGTAATTAGGCGAGATATGGTAGACTTGCACCTCTCTGAGCACATGATCGAGGATAGGAGTGCGTGGAGGCGTAGAATTAAAATTAAGGACTTTTAGCGGGATCTGTGGGTAGGAAGGGTAGTCGTAGACTTAGTTGCGGGACCCCTGTTTTCTTTAATCTGCCCTTTCGCGCGTTTCTTGAAGAGTATCTGTTGTACTCAATTTCTCAGCTTTTATGTGATCTTTACCTGTGTGTTGTATGCTGTATACCATAATTGTTACGGTTATTGTTTTCCTTACTGAGTCGGGGGTCTCTTCGGAAGCGGTCTCTCTATTTTCCATGATAGAGGAAAGACTCGCCACCAACCACCCCTCCCAGACCCTGCTCGTGAGTGGGATTTACTGGGTATGTTTGTTTGCTTTGGTCATTGTTTTCTGTAGCCGTATCCATCTTTGTTAATGGGGTGTGATTCATGTATAAATTAAACTTATTTCATACAGTATACTTTTATATTCATATTATGGGCCTATTGAACTTTTGTCATTCTAAGCTGTTTGGTATATGAATTCTTAGTTGTGAGTTAAAACAAACAATTTCTAATTCTTGCTTGTGCTAATTGCTATGTAATGGCCTAATGGGCATTGAATACTATCATATAGTCTACCAAGGGCATATGTATGTTGGGTGATTGCAACTTGACCCTCTATATTTTGACTATATTTATGATTTTATGTGAGATCCAAGTTTTTTGTTTTGCTTGAGTGAGCTTGGTTTAGAAATGCACACATCAGGCATGCTTAATGCACGTTGTGCAAGATGTGGTGATGAAAATGCATCGCTGCAGTTGATGCGCTGTGATTCCATAAAACGCAGGTGATGCGATCTGATGCCGTGATACGGAACATCAGTATATCAACAAATTACACAGCTGTTTATATATTAATTTTACATACTGTAAGCAAAATCGAGTGGAATCAAGTGTAAATCAATGAACAATTATGCTACTAGGATTGTTATTAAAGTTAGGATTATCATTGGCCAAACTGCTAGTATGGATTATTATCGGCCAATAGGTCATAGTTTGGATGATTAAAATCCAATTTGCCAATAATTTATACCTTGTTTGAAGTCATATATTATTTGATATATTGGATTCTAAGATCATGACCTTTGTATGTTGTTTAAATCACCTCTTTACTGCTTTTATACCTGTTTTTTGTTTGTATGTTATTCTTGATTACATAACAACCAACAAGTGAAAGTAGAAATAGATATATTGATTTTATATTCTTTACACCTGTTGTTACTGTGTTTGAATAACCTGTTTTCTGTTTCTGAATCATTCGTTATTGATTCTATATCTGAGTTTACAAATTATAAGCGTGTTTATATGTTTAAGTGTGTTATAAGAGTGTTATAATTTTTAAGTAGTAACAATATAAAAATTGCTATGTGTAGTTTAATTATAAGTTTTTCTTTAACAAATGCCTCACGTGATGTGCGCACCTCGCGCATCGGTTTGGGACCAACATGTATTGGAGCACCTCACGCTTTTTAAAACCAAGTGAGTCATTTAGGGAGGGTGGGATGGGGGCAAGCCTTTCTTTTACCCAGGGGCCTGGGGGTAGAAACTAGAGAGGCATAGGCTTCTTCTTGTGAGATCCAAAAATCTTTTTCTAGCATGTACAGTATAGTAATTATGGTAACATAAAACGTGAGTATTTGCTAAATAAGTGATCAGTGAAAAACCCGATCATGTATGAGTGGTCAATTGTCTATATTACTTTAGAAAAGCCAAGAATATGGCATCAACTGGGTCTTGGACAAGCATTACCTACTCTAACCTATTTGTTTCATTTTAACCAAGAATATGACATCAATATGGTCTTACTGCCCCAATGAGGGCTCTAGAAAAATATCAATGAGTAATAAATGTCTGTCTTGGTCAATAGTGTTTCGTGTTGGTGTTGTTTGAGATGTTCATATTGAAATTAATCAAACTTGTTATTTGAAGTTCAATTTTTTAGGAATATCTTGGTTTCTACATCGTTATGTTTTTTTACCATTCACTTTATATAACATATCAGCCTTAGGGTAGTTGTTTGTTATTAGGCAACACCTAATGTACTTATCCTTAGATGGACCCTAGGTCGGTTTTCTTAGCAGGGAATATTTCTCCTAATATGAACAATAGTAAAACTTTGTTGTCTTTTCATAATTTTATCTCTTAGTAGAGTCTAGGGAGGGCTTGTGAAAGAAGTTGGGAGGCGTGGAATAGAAGATGGACCTAAATAACTTACTTTAGAGCAAAGTTTAAAAGAACGGAACGCGTCTCGAGGCGTTTTCCCCTCGCCACGAGGCGTAAGCCTCGAGGCGAACCGAGGCGTAAGGCTGAGGCGGAATTAGAAAATAAATATAAAAATTTTATATCCTATAAAAATATATAACATAACATCAAACAAAGCACTTTCCTAAGTAATTTCATCATAAAATTCAATTTTAAACAACATAGATATCACTTTCTAACTGGCCAATTCACTTACAACTTAAAAAATCCCCAAATCATACAGATAAACATAATTTACAACTCACATTCTGAATAAGAAAAAAAATTTGTAGAAAAAAGGCTTACCTGAATCGAAGAAGAAATCAGATGAATTTCATATCTGGTACGTTTTAATCAACTAGGAACAAGAAAAGAAGACAAAATCAAATGAATTTCATACCTGAATCAAAGAAGAAACTGCAATCTACGATGTAAATTACGAGTCGAAAAAATCAGAAGAAATTGCCGGTGCAATTTCAGGTATGCGATGTCGGGTGTCGGCCTCTACAATTTCGAGTGTGCTGCTCCTTTGAATTGGAATTGCGATGTCGGGTTTCGATGTCACCTCTCTGAAGTGTAAATCGCAATTAGGGTTTCAAGTTTTATGAGGTTAGTTTATGAGGCCCGCTTTTATTAGGGATTGTGATATCACCTCTGTAATTTGGTTTCCCGCCCAAAAGACCCGCCTCACCGTTTCTCCGCCCCGCGTCAGCAGACGAGGCGTACGTACCAATTACACCATGTGAGGTGCTGCCTCATATATGGTTTTTGGCCGCCTCGCCTCGAGGCGTACGCCTCTCGCGTTTTTTAAAACCATGCTTTAGAGAATTAGAGTTAATATCATTGAAAAACCTAAAATATAAACTTAGATCAACAGTTACATCATACATTTGAAGAACATCAACATCCTTATTTTTTGTCACTGTAGTAGTGCAGTGAATGATGCCTGTGTGTGAGGTTAATCTCAGAGGCGGCAATGTTCTCAATTTTCAAGCTACATTGCTTATCCTATGAGCCTCTTGTTCTTCTTTACTTCTAATGATTGTTTTAATTATGTGATAAATATTTAATACATGGATTGTGTTGGAAATTTTGTCATCCAGGCCCCAGGTGACCATTGCAACTGCAATAATCTTTTGCCATCGTTTCTTTCTCCGTCAATCACATGCAAAGAATGACAGGAGGGTGAGTGTGCCTCATTTCACGTTTCTTTTTATTTTTGCGTATATTTTATTGGATGTATCTAGTTTTATCTTGTGTGTTAAAAACTAAAAAAACAATCCTGCTAACCTAAAGTTTAACATTTAATCATTCATAGGGCTGGGACAACAATAAGGTATCAATAACTTGAACTTTGCTACTTAGAAAAGCTCCACTTCAATATGTTTTGAATGGACGAATCACTGCCAGTAATAATGAAATCCATGTTTGAAACTTACCAGATTTGTTACGGATATCATAGGAACAATATATTAGATCGACATGTTTGTACTGTTTAACTTTAGCATGAGGACTCACTGTTGAATAGGAATTGTAAGATGTTTCCAATGTTGAGAACTAATGAACTATGCTAGTGTATACATCAGATAATACAACCAAACATGTTCGTAATAGCAAGTCCTTTTTCCTACCTGTGGATCAAGTCGTCAAACAATTCTTATAGTTGCTAACCTGTATCTAACTATGAACTATCTACCAAGTTAATCAAAGGGAATGATAATTGTTATTGTAAATAATAATAAGGAGATTACAAGATATATATAGACTAGAATAATACAATCTTGACCCTATACAATAAGACATTATTTAAATATAGAATAATATCTTGTCTAACATCCCCCCGCAAGCTAAGGCCGGGAAGCGACTCTTAGCTTGGATCGAAGAAAGAGAAAACGTTGAGTAGACAGAGGCTTTGTAAAGATGTCGGCAATCTGATCATCTATAGAGATGAATTGTACTGAGAGTTGACCTCTAGCGACTCTTTCACGAACTGAATGGAAATCAACTTCAATATGCTTTGTGCGGGCATGAAATACCGGATTGGCTGATAAGTATGTGGCTCCAAGATTATCACACCACAATGTAGGAGTTGAGTGAACCGGGACCCGTAATTCTTGTAAGACGGATTGTATCCAAGTGAGTTCAGAAACTGCATCAGCTAGAGCTTTATACTCCGATTCTGTAGATGATCGAGAGACAGTTTTCTGTTTTCGTGCACACCACGAGACAAGATTACACCGTAGATAGATAGCAAATTCCCCCGTGGAACGACGGTCATCTGGACACCCGGCCCAGTCAGCATTTGAGAAAGCAAGGTTGAATCCGCATAGGTATGGAGAACTTGAGTAGACTGCTGCTGAATAAGCAAGCCGTGGGAGAGAGTACCCTTTAAGTACCGCAGAATGCGCTTTACCGCGGACCAATGATTCTCCGTCGGAGACTGCATAAACTGGCAGACCTTGTTGACTGCGTAGGCGATGTTCGGACGGGAAAGGGTGGCATATTGTAAAGCCCCGACAACTTGTCGATAGCGTGCCGGATTGGCAAATGGTGCACTGTCCTCTAAAGCAAGATTTGCTGATGTAGAAATTGGAGAGGAGATGGGTTTGGAGTCCAATAGGCCTGCTTTTTGCAGAAGCTCCAAAATATACTTTTGTTGAGATAAAATGATGTCTGCCCCTTTGGAAACAATCTCAATACCCAGAAAATAAGAAAGTTGGCCCATATCCTGAATAGGGTAAGTGCGAATAACCGCATCAACAGCCTTTGGATCATTACCTGTAATTATGATGTCGTCAACATATACCAACATATAAAGTACCGTGGCCCCGGAGGTGTAAATAAACAAAGACTGATCAGTCTTGGAGCCTCGAAAACCAAGCTGATGTAGGGTGGAAGACAGCTGATGAAACCAAGCACGTGGGGCTTGTTTTAGCCCATACAAAGGCTTGTGAAGCAAGCAGACATGATCCGGTTTGTGAGGATCCACAAAGCCTTGCGGCTGCCGGAGATAAACAGTTTCTTTTAAGGCTCCATGCAGGAAAGCATTTTGAACGTCTAACTGACGAAGAGCCCACTTTTGCGTGACCGCCAAGGAAAGCACAATACGAATAGTGGTTGCCTTGACCACAGGACTGAATGTTTCCTTGTAGTCAATACGCGGTTGTTGTCGAAACCCTTTGGCCACTAACCGAGCCTTATAACGTTGAATGGCCCCCTTTGGATCCCGTTTAATCTTGTAAACCCATTTGCAATCGACGATATTAGAACCCGGAACACGAGGAACTAGTGACCATGTGCCAGTTTTCAAAGTGCCGAGTATTCATCAGCCATAGCTTGACGCCATTGAGGAAAAGTGTTGGAAATAGTAAAGGAGGTTGGTTCGGTGTTGGGGTCGGTGGTAGAAGAGGTAAAGGATGATATGTTATAGGGTGTGGTAGGTTTTGGGTTGGGCCGAAGATTAGAAGGTCGAGGACGAGGAGTTGTTTGGGTATTGGTTTGGGCTTGGGTTGGGGCTGCATGGTTACTGTTTTGGGGCTGTTCGGTGGCTGAATGAGTGCTGGTTTGGGGCTGGTTGGTGGCTGTTGGGGAGGGTTGTGTGTGGCGGCGATGGTAAGTATGGATTAGGGGAGGCCTAGGAGGTGGTGGGGGAGGTGGGACAGGTATTCCCGCTACTGGGGAGGCTGGGACAGCAGCTGGTGAAGGCTGGTCTGGTGGGTTACCAGCAGCCGTAGAGGTGGGATTTTGTTGGACGGAAGGTGGGATATAGTCATTGGTGTCGGTGGATTAGGATACATAGAGACATAGGGGTCAGGAGAGGATGAAGGAGAGTGAAGATTGTTAAGTTGAGTAGATTTGAATGGAAAACATAGTTCATTGAAGCGAACGTGCCGGGCAATGTATGTCCGCTCGGTTTCGGGGTCAAAGCACCGATAACCATGATGATGGGAGCTATATCCGAGAAAAACACATGGAGTGGAGCGGAAGCCAATTTTGTGTCTGTTGTAAGGACGTAGGTGGGGAAAACATTGTGAATCGAAGACTTTTAAAAAGGAGTAATCGGGTGGACGACGAAAAAGATGTTGAAAAGGAGAGAGAGAAGAATTGGAGCGTGAAGGCATGCGGTTAATAAGGTAGACAGCGGTTTCAAAGGCAAAATGCCAGAAACGATGTGGCACATGAGATTGAGCAAGTAAAGTGAGACCTGTTTCAACCACGTGTCGGTGTCGACGTTCCACAACACCATTTTGCTCGCTAGTGTGGGGACAGGAAAGGCGATGAAGAATGCCTAATGATTGAAAGAAGGTGGATAGGGACCGAAATTCTCCACCCCCATAGTTTGGACCTGTTTAAGTTTGGTGTGAAATTGTCGTTCCACCATAACCAGAAACTGTTTAAAAATATTATAGACATCAGATTTATGTTTAAAGGGAAAAATCCACATGAATTTAGAGAAGTGGTCTACACACAAAAGAAAGTAATTATGACCCTCACTAGATGGAATCGGGGCGGGTCCCCAGACATCACAGATAAGCAAATCTAAAATATGTGTACTTTTAAAAGTAGAAGGTAACAAATGTAATTTTGATGATTTTCCAATAGAACAAGGTTCACAAAAAGAAACAGAACAATTGTTGTTATTCAAAGGTAAATGATAAAAAGACAACATCGACTTCAAAAGCTGAGGATGAGGATGTCCCAATCTTTGATGCCAAATGTTGGAGGAAGCACGATGAGCAGAAAAGGCAGTTTTAGAAATAGCTTGTTGTCTTGGAAGCCGAAGCGAGTAGAGCCCATCATTACTTAGACCAGTGAGGAGGGTAGTGTGTGTAGACTTGTCCTTCACAGAAAAGAAAGAATCGTGAAATTCAAAATAAACATAATTATCTCGACAAAATTGTTGAACAGAAAGGAGGTTTTGTTTAATTTCAGGAACATGTAGGATATTGGTAAGGTTAAAGGTACGGTTTGGGGAATTAAATGTGGATGAGCCAATATGTAAAATTGGTAGACCCTTACCATTGCCAACATGGAGGTTGTCACCGCCATGATATGGATCAGAATGCTCGAAACTAGAGAGATTTGGGGCAACATGATGACTAGAGCCCGTGTCTGGGAGCCAAGAAGAAGAGGCATATGACCTAGTATCTGCAAAATTAGCTGATGGCTGCTGTCTTGGGCGAACAATGGCTGGATCTCGATTGGGACAGTGAGTTGGGAGATGCCCTATGCCACACCTGTGACACGATCCATAAACTACGTTTTGATTTGATGCCCAACTGAATTGACTGCGATTTCCACCACTAGAGCCACTAGAGCGATTGAAGCTACCACGTCCACGACTGTTGCCCTGCCGATTGTTGATGCGATTGTTTCCAGAACGGTTAGTGTAGAAGGCTTGGGGCTGAGATGGTAACTGAAGTTGCACACCAAGTTGGGCCGCCAGCTGTTGAACCGCCTGAACAGCCGCATCTGATGGCGGTGTAGGGCTGCCTCCGCTGGGTGTAGCCGAAAGGGGAGCCACGACAGAGAATGCTTGAGTAGGTGGAACAAGTGGGGCGGAACGTTTGAGCATATAGTCGTGATCAACAATCACGGCATGAAGTTCGTTGTAAGCAAGTTGACGAGTAAGGGCCATGGTCTTAAGGCCATGGTATTCGTCACGTAGGCCAGAAATAACCAACATAACAAGGTCTTTTTCCTTCAAGGGTTCGCCAATATTAGCTAGGGCAGAGGTATATTCTTGTGCACGTTGGAGGTATGCTGTAGGGGTTTCATCAGCCTTCATCTCAATCCTTAAAAGTTGTGTTTTTAAGGTATATTCGCGGGAGGAAGTGTGAGGTGCGAAGGCCCGCTCGAGGGCAAGCCACAGGTCACGGGCAGTAAGAGTGCCTCTAGCATGATGTAAAGCGCCCTCAGAGATAGTGGAGATAAGGAGCATCCGAACGTGTGCATCGTTGGAAAGCCAGATTGGGTACTGTGGATTGGGTTGGGATTCGGGTAGTGGTGCAGGTGCATTATCTTTGGGAGGGTCTGCAGGAACAGTTATGGTGGTTGGAGGGAAGGTATGGTTCCGTCAATATAACCAAAAAGATTATTGGTGACTAAGAACGGGTGAATAACCAATAACCAAGAACTGTAGTTATCGGAGTTGAGGGTAAAACCAAACTTGTGGGAGTTGTGGACTGCTTTTTCTTTTTGATCAAAAGCAGTGAGGTTGGCCATAGATTAGGGCCGGCAGGTTTGTGCTGCAGAGATTAGGGTTAGGAATAACTGGCTGTGATACCAAGTTAATCAAAGGGAATGATAATTGTTATTGTAAATAATAATGAGATTACAAGATATATATAGACTAGAATAATACAATCTAGACCCTATACAATAAGACATTATTTAAATATAGAATAATATCTTGTCTAACATACCATAATATCGAACAGTCTTAATATGTTTGGAATGCAGACAATTGCAACTGTCTGCATGTTTCTTGCAGGAAAAGTTGAAGAAACCCCTCGTCCTTTGAAAGATGTTATTCTTGTTTCCTATGAAATCAACAACAAAAAGGATCCAGAGGCCATACAAAGAATCAAACAGAAGGTATCATCAGCTATACTAAAAACCACTTGTAAGGTCTTCAATTTTGTATGTATTTGTATTGTGTATAGATACACCACACATATCCTTCTTTAGATATTGTCATGTATTTGAGTTCAAACTTTTAGATCAGGAATTTAGTTGGTTTATATTATTTTATGTTTGTGTTGCAGGAGGTGTATGAACAACAAAAGGAACTAATATTACTTGGGGAGCGAGTTGTTCTTGCAACTCTTGGTTTTGATTTTAATGTGCATCATCCATATAAACCACTAGTAGAAGCAATAAAGAAGTTCAAAGTGGCTCAAAATGCCCTTGCCCAAGTTGCTTGGAATTTTGTCAACGATGGGTATGCTGCTGTATTTCTTAATTTGTGGTTTCTATGTAAATGCCAGCCTGTGGTACCATTTTGACATGCAAAAGAGGCATGCAGGCTTCGGACATCGCTCTGCTTGCAATTTAAACCCCACCACATCGCCGCCGGGGCAATTTTTCTTGCTGCCAAGTTCCTCAAAGTTAAACTCCCTTCAGACGGTGAAAAAGTTTGGTGGCAGGAGTTTGATGTTACCCCACGCCAGTTAGAGGGTCTGTGTTTTTTCTTATTGCAACTCTTTATTACCATATACTTGGATGATTTTCGTCTCTGAGATTTGTTATTATTTTGCAGAGGTCAGTAACCAAATGCTAGAGCTGTATGAACAAAACCGAGTGGCCCCTTCTCAAACTAGTGAAGTTGTTGACGGAAGTACAGGTGGTGGGGTTACTCAAAAGGGTCCCACCAGATCTCTTCCAGCTGACGAGGATGGCCCAAACAACAGTTCCAGGCCTGGTACCTCATCAAGGCCCCCTCCTGATCAATCGGGTCAGAACATGAAGGGAGACGCTGAAGTCAATGAAAGTCAACAACAGCATTTTAAGCCAGAAGAAGGTAATCGTTCTGAAGGACATAATGAGGAAACTCGAGAAAGAAGGGAACCGGTGGAATCAGCAAAGGAGAAATATCATGGAAGGAATCTGGATTACAAAGGGCAGTCACCTCTAAAAATTGATAAAGATAAAGTCAAAGCAGCTCTTGAGAAAAGAAAGAAGGCCCGTGGTGGCGATGTGACCCGAAGAACAGATTTCATGGATGAAGATGATTTGATCGAGAGGGAATTAGAAGACGGTATAGAGTTGCCTTCATCCGAGAAAAGCAAACAAGATAGAAAACATAATTGGTCTAAATCATTAAATCATATGGATAATGATCTAGAAGATGGTCAATACCATTCTTCAGTTAAGGGACAGTCATCGCGCAGCCAAGATATTGAACCTGTCGAAGAAGGGGAAGTGGGAATGATGGATGATGAATACAGGTCAAGGTCACGGTCAAGGTCGCGATCAAGGTCACCGTCAAGGTCAAGGTCACCTAAGTATAGTAATAGGAAAAGGAAGGGTGGTGGGACCCCGCCTGATAAAAAGAGAAGAAACTAGAATGCAGCCAGCGGCCCCGCCCGCCAGTCAAACCGACCTCATTTGTTCTTCAGGATCTTTATATACTGATTCATGCTTCTAAGAGAACATGTGGTTAATCAATGTACTTGTTCAAACTAAATTTTGGTTTCCTTGTGGTTTTTCTGGTCATGAAATATTCGGATAGACGATTTCACCAATGAGCCTCCTTTAAGGTACACATTCACCAGCCATGTTCATATCTTGATATGTATTTTGTTTCGCTTGTTTGAGTCTATACATGTTCTATCTCGTGGCTAATGATGCTGTGAAAGTTTTACTAGTGTTGGAGAGCATCATCATGACCAACTGTAGTCATACATGAGTAAACCTTTATTTATAACAGGTACATTGAATTAATGATTCATTAAAATCATGTAGTAATGGTATTTTATGTACTCTAAATACTTGATTCATTGCGGTAAATGTGCTAACTTGAAGTCAGCCCGTTTAACAGTTTTCTCTCTTTTTTCTTTTGAGCAGCAGCCCATTTAACAGTTACACTGCTTAAAGGTGTACAAATTGGGTTGGAATCTGGTTCGGGTTAGGTCAACAAAAGTCAAAACTAGTTATTTTATAATCGTTTTGAGTGGGGGAAATGATTGGGTTTGAAATTGGCCGGTAAGGGTTATAGCAGGTTGAACCTGGTTTCGCCATATAATGTTAAGAACCGGTCTCAATCCTGCGGCTGGGTTGCCTTTAAAGTACTCATCAATCTTGATGCGTACGTACACAACTCTTTTATGGATCAAGTGGTTTACTGTACTGGGTTTTTTGGCCATACCTACCACTGGTTTAAGCTGTTCAAAAAGCTCGCGGCTCGTGGCTTGCTTGAAGCTCGCTCAAAAATAACTCGGAAAAAGCTCACTCGAAATCGCTCAGTTTGTAAACGAGCCAAGCTCGAGCCAAGATCAGCTTGGCTCGTGTCTTGCTCGTGGCTCGCTCGCTGGCTTGCTCGTGAGCTCGTTTAAATTTAAACCTAAATTATATAATTTATAAATCAAAATTATGATATATTTTGTAGAATATACCATACATATATGATTATTTTGATATTTTATAACGATAAACTAAATAAAGAAAATATAAAAATGAGATTATATTTCTTGAAATAACAATATTATATAATTGTAAGTAATATTATCTATTTTTTATATGCGAATATATAGAAAATAAGCTTTTTCTTTAAATAGTTGGCTAGCGAGCCAGCTTGGCTCGCCGAGTCGAGCTTGGATTTTGAGCTTTTTAAAATAAACGAGCCAAGCCCGAACTTACCCTGGCTCGGTTCGGCTCGATTAACAACCCTACACTGCTTAGCCCGTAAGTACTCATCAAACTTGTGAAACTTATATTTAAACGTAAAACTAAACCAGACTTAAACAACATTTGCTTTAATTTATACTGGTGTTAACACAGCCGCGACTCATTCACCTCACTCGCCGATTGTGCACAGTATTGACACTAAAGTTGGTATGACCCGAAACTAAAACTAAATAATAGAGAAGAAAACACATCGTCTTATATTCATATTGTCTAATTTAGGTGGAAAAAAGTATTTATGTTACATGATATTCCATAAAGTGAAAAAATAAACAAAAGAGCTTCTTATATATATCTAGGGAAGGTTTACGGTACAAACCCTATAATTCGTGCGAAGAGTACGAAGTAACGAGGACCATTGATCTAAAAGATGAACGGTTCAGATTTAAGATGAAATAATCACGTATAGGAATGTGCTTAAAGGGGTAAAATTGAAAATAGACTACAATTGTTGACTTTTTAAAAATTTCCCTCGTTTTTTAAACACTTATAACTTTTTCACATGACAATTTTTAAAAATTACATCATGAAAACAAACATTTATCCTCTTTAATGAGTATAGTATTGCTATATTTTTCTTTAAAAAAAACATTTAAAAAAATGTTATATGCTATACATATAACTTGCGTGATTATTCACTGCGTAATTATCCACATAACTTGTGTAATTATCATATAACTTGCGTAATTATAAATACAACTTGTGTAATATTTTTTTATAACGTGAGTAATTTTACTTTGCGTAATATCAAGTATATCTTGCGTAATAATGCATATAACTTGCGTAATTATGAATATAACTTTCGTAATTGCGTACATTATATGCGCAATTGTGACGCGGACGAAACTACCCCTCTTCCAGAAAACACATGTCGCGTCTTTGTGACTTCGTATGCTTCGCACGAAAGTTACACTTTGTATAGTAACCGACCCTATATATCTAATTAAAAATTAGTTCACATAATAAACATGTTTCCATCAACGTAATTTATGGAAAGACCTCCAATATGACAGTTTTAATCCAACAATTTATATTGCAAACCAAAGGCCAATTAATCTCCAATAGACAAAAAAACAAACATTTTAAAATACATCTGTCAAACAAGTGAAACATGTGATCAATCGACAAAAAACACAAGAAAACAATGATCTCACATACCATCTATGAAATCGAACATTACAAAGCCTAATAAAAGTATAAAACCTCTCCATAGTTACACTCGATGTCCCAGCTGGTCATTTCATCATCGTACACAAATTTTTAAACCCGAAACAACCTTTACTAACTTCTCAAATCACAAAAATGTCCGAAGACAATATCGACACAAATGTAGTCGTAGCAACACCACCGAGGCCAAGGTCCACGGGGGATGATGAAAGCAGACGCTCGATGGATGTGAAAGTCATGGAGAACGTGAAAGTGAAGAGTGAAACCGAGAGTGAAGATGATGAGGAGTGTTATGAGGATAAGCCCACAAAGGGTGAGGTCTTGGGATGGTGTTTTTATGAACTGTGCTCGTACTTTACGCACACTGTTCTTCTTACAATTGTGTTTCCGCTTATAATAAGTCAGACTTTTAGTAGCTTGCCACCGGAACCGGCTCTAGGGTGGCACACGAATGGCAAAGGTTTTCATTGCACGAAAAAGGAAGCTGTTTTGTAAGTCTCGTATCCTTTTTCATTTTATGTGGTAACATGGAAAACACAATGAATTAAAATTTCAACCTATCGATCGGTGGATAAAGCGATAAATCTATGATTTTATGTGTAGATATGAATTACATACTAGATTTGTGTAAATTAATTATAATGTAGATTATGTAAACTGTCGTTCTAAAGAAATAAGATATCCCGCGCGATTAACTTCTCATAGACAACATTTTTAATCACATGCTTTTCACCGAAGGTGAATTATCTATACTATATATAAAGCATATGTGAGGGGTATTTTAAGATATCATAAAAATAAGAATAATATTTAATTCAATACATAAGATACAATCAAATTTGAAGGTAAAATAATATTTATAACATTATTTCAGGTTTAAAGCATTAACATACGCAAGAATAAAAGTTGGCACCATCAACTTCTCCCCATTAGAATGGACTTCAATCTCCTGGTTCTTCGGCCTAATCATCGCCGGACCGCTACTCGCCACCGTCTCCCTCCGCCTCGACCGCCGCCCCAACTCCCACCTCATCACCGCCACCGCCACCGCCATCGGCGCCATCTTCTGCCTCCCCTCCGGCGCCATCAAAACCGCATGGATCATGCCACCCTACATCGCCGCCATCGTCTCCTCCACCACCATCGGCTCCGCCTTCCACAACCGCCACCTCGGCCTCCTCGTCCGCCGCTTCATCGGCCCCACCGTCCCCAAACCACAGTTCCCCGATCGACAAGCCGTCTCTAGCTGGCTCTCCATCTACGCCACCGCTGCTGGCTCATTAGGGTCCGCTGCGATCGCATCATTCACCTACTACATGCTCCGAAACCCCGAAGGGTTCATCAGCTTATGGGTTGTTTCAATCTTCAGTGGGATCTTATGGTTCGTTGGCATCACATTCATACTCACAGCCACCCGTTCGAACTCATTCGAACCATCAGTCACCAACAGTACTCCAATTCTTCACCATTTCCTTTCAATCTTTAACTACCCGCATGCCGCGGGGAGTCTCGTCGGAGTTTTCCTCTCGTCGTTCTCGACAATGAGCATATTCACCGGCGGTGTGCTTTACATCGTGGGCGAACTTTGCGTCCCACCAAAAGACATATTACTCGCATGGCTTGCGTATTTCTTCTTTCCTATATTATCTCTCCCGTTACTGCATCCGGTACAAAGAGCGATCCAATCAGACGCTGTAAAGATGCAGATTTTCGGGTTCTTGTTGACGACATTCGTGTCGGGCATGGGGTATTATTACAAGCAAAAGAGGTGGCATTACAACCATGTGTTGTTTCTTGTTGCTGCAGAAAGCACAGGTGCTGGTGTTCTTCATGCGTTTAGTCGGATACTGTTGATGGATTGTGCGCCATTGGGTAAAGAAGGTGTGTTCGCTGCATGGTTCTCGTGGGTTCGAATGTTGGGTGCGTTTGTGGGGTTTGCTGTTGGTTCGAGTGGCGTGGGGAGCGTTAATAGGTCGTTTGGGGCTGCGTTTGCTGCCGCGGTTGTGGGGATTGTTGCTTTGATCTTTAGTAATGTTAGTAGTTATGGCGGGGCCGTGGCGGCTGGTCATGTGTATAAGCGGCGTGAGACTGGGTCGCCGGTGGTGGTGCGTGGGTTCGATGATGGGGTTAGGGGCAAAGGGAGAGGGGATTTGGAGGAAACACGGGATCGAAGCATGGATGTTTGATTTATAGTTTGTTACGTATATCCACTTTTGTTCGCTATGTTCTCGAGTTTACTAAATGAATGAAAGAAGAGAGAGTAAAATTGGAGAAGAAATTAGGGAATAAAAGAAGGAAAGAAAGATGCAATTTTATTTTTATGTTTTAGAGTTCGAATAAAAGAAAAAAAAAGATGTTATGTGTTCACGAGTTGAGGGAAAGGAAAAGAAGATTTTAATGTTACTATTATACCTTTTAATTTTATAATTAAACTAGGTTAAAGAGTAAAATTGTAAAATGAAGATTATTAAAAAATTACTTTTTGTTGTGAAACAAGTCTAATAATAATATAATATGAGAAAATAATTTAGGAAGTTGAATGTTTATATTATTAATTGATGTTTTTGATAATGGGATATAAGTAGAGGTGGTAAAAAAACCAGTTTGGCAATCGGTTTGGGAAAAAAAAACCGAAACCGGTTTGGGTCCAAACCGGTTTGGCCCAACCTGGTTTCAAACCTGTCCAACCCATCAGTTTAGGTTCGGTTTGTAGGTTTTCTATTTCAAACCGGTTTCTAACCCGGTCGGTTCCAAACCGGTTTCTAACCCGGTCCAGTTCCAAACCGGTTACCGGTTTTCAAACCGGTTTTCAATCAATTATTAAAATTTTATGTCGTTTGAATTGTTTCTATGTTTTATATATTATATATTTTCATGTGATTTTAAATTGTGTACTTAATTTGAAATTGTGTACTTTGTTTTTAAAAACAATTATGTAATGTTTTTAATTTTATATGTTTTAATTTTTACAAATAACAATATGTAAATGCATGTTATAGGTTTATTAAATTGTACAATTAATATGTAACATTCATCTTATAAGTTTATTTAATTTTTATAATTAATTGTTTATTTAATTTATAACGCTTAAAAAGAATACCGAACCGGTTTGGGCCCGATCTGGTTTTCAAACCGACCCAAACCGGTTTTATAGGTTTGGGTTTTTTTAAGTTTAAACCGGTTTAGAACTCGAACCGGTTTGAGGCCAAACCGGTTTTGACCACGGTTGACCAAACCAGTTCCGGTTTGGACCTCAAACCGGTTTTAGAAAAAACCCGATTTGTACACCACTAGATACATGAGAGATATTTATTAAAGTAGGAAACCTAAATATTTCATAACTCCAAAATCATTAAGATAATACGATAATTTTTAATTCAAATATATATAGTCTACCTATACAATTATTGATAACCACAATAAATTATATTTATAACAACACTCTTGTTTATCAACATAATATGCTTGGAGATGCTACATTGTTAAAAAACATTGTTAGAAAAACGTAGTAGGACAAAATCATAATTAATGAAAAAAGAGTACAACCTTCCTCCCCTAGTATTTTTATTGGACATGATATATATAACACTAGCTTTAGTAAACCCGTGTATTACACGGGTTGAATAAATAAAATTTTAATATAATAAAATTTTTAATTATACAATGTTATTTTAAGATATGAAATAACTGAAATATTAAAAAAGTGATATCAACTTTTTAAAATTATTTTTAAAATTTTTTTAAATAAACATTTTGTTTAAAACAAACCATATAAAATGTCATTTTTAAATTTTTTTAATTACAACTCCCAATTTTGATTATTATTATTTTTTTAAAATTGACTTTTTAAAATATCAATTTATTTAGAATAACCTTAATAAATAGATTTCTTTCTTAATTTTTTAAATATTAAAATAATATTAAAATAATATTATTAGTAATTAATGTAATTATTTAATAGGAGAGATATGCGAGAAAATTTTGATAAAAATGATTATGGTGTTGACACGTGACACCACATCAATCATTTATGAGTAGCAAAAACAATAACTCATTAATTGCAATAATACTTCTATGTTAATAATTTCTTATTTCTTCTTCCCGATATCCTCTCTCACGCTACTACATCCGGTACAAAAAGCCATTCAATGAGATGCTATAAAAAAGCAAGTTTCCGAATTCTTGTTGAACACATTCATCTCGGGCATGGGGTATAGCAAAAAAAGTTATGACAAAAACAACCCAAAAAACGATGCCACAATCTTCAAAAGGCAAAAAATCATTTGAGATGATTTTTTATTATTTTTTTGTCATTATTTTTTAAAACCGTAGTGGATTAAAAATGACGTTTTAATCTTTTTAATTATTGTCAGTCCAAAAGGTAATGAAAAACGTAGAAGATGTAAAAAAGAAAATTAAATTAAGAACTAAAAAAACGCATTAGGAAAACATGATTAAGAAAAAGAAGTACCAATAAAATGTAAAGAACAAAAATGTTAGCTAAAATGGACAAATATAGGAAACTTTAATGTTTTGTAAAGATAAGGGTAAAAAATTATATATATCTTTTTATTTCATAAATTAAAATAGATAAATTTTAAAAAATCATTAAAGAAGGAAATATATTTTGAGTTTGGTAAATATTTAACTATGTAATTTCAGTTTTAAAATTAGATAATTTTTTTGTTTAAACGGCGTTTCGAGTGAGCCTTTCGACACGAAATATCAATCGTCCATATTGATTTTGACGCTACAAAACCGACTCACACAGAAACACAATCAAGGAAGGTTTGAACCTAAGACTTGAAAGATCTCAAACCAAAACCATTACTCTCATGTTATTAGACTAGAATAGGGGTATGTTTTTTACCCGAACCCGATCTGAATCAACCCAAACCCGGTTAAGACTAACCCGAGCAATTTAACTTGATTGTTACATTAAATCAAATTTTAATTTTCATAAATGGTTTGGTATTTGGGTTGCTCTTGTGAGAATCGGGTCAACCCGATTAACCACGAATCTTAGTTTTTAAAAATTCCAAATTTTTAATAAATGTGTGTGTATATTTATATGGGTGTTATGCTAGCGTTTACAACATTTGAAAATTATGGTTTTCTAGACTTTATATTTTCTTGATGTGGTTCAATTTTAAATTATGAATTTTGAGAATAATCAAAATGTAATGCACTTAAATCTTTGAATATGCATAATAAAATGAATGCAAATATAAAAGCTTGCAGATCAAGATAATAAACAAAGTTTTATATTGATAACACATGTGAAATCTCATACGTGCATATTGATCACATGCATATTATTTACACAAACATTTAAGATATTAGATAATCTAAGACTTAATGGTTTAGCCTATATTCAATCACCGATTGACACGATCCAAATAAACCCAAAACCCAAAACCAGAAAACCGATTCTATATTACTTATTTATAATTTTACCTTAAAGACCACACGTAGGGGCGCAAATGAACTGAACTTTTGTGTTCGTTCGTCTAGTAAATGAACGAACACGAACAAGAAAATTTCGTTTGTTTAGTTAAACGAACGAACATGAACACAAGCCGCGTTCGTTCATTTGTGTTCGTGAACGTTCGATAATGTGTTCCTTTATGTTCGTTAATGTTCGTTCGTGAACGCTCGATAATGTGTTCGTTTATGTTCGTTAAGGTATTCGTTTGTATTCTAATTTTTGTGTCAGTTATTTTTATGACTATTATATCCAGTATTTTTTGATATTTATGTTAACTACTTATTTATTTTTGATTGATTTTGTGTAATGTTTGTAATAAAAAATGTAAATTTTATTCTAAAATAACTCTATAATAATTTATATTCATTTGTATTCATGAGCTTCTTTGTGTTCGTCATGTTATGAACAATTGTTTGTGTTCGTTTGCTTTTGTTTGTGTTCATTTGCGTTCGATAAGTGTTCGTGAACAGTTCATGAACATGTTCATTTTCTTAATGAACGAACACGAACAAGAAATCTCGTTCGGTAAGTGTTCGTGAACTGTTCATGAACAAATTTATTTCTTAACGAACGAACACGAACAAGGCCTTCGTGTTCGTTTGGTTCGTTTGCAGCCCTAACCACACGCCCTTAAATTATAGAAAAATTGGATTCTAATAATCAAAACTATTGATTATTGATGAATATTAACATCAACTAATAATAGACCAATATTAATCTCAACTTTTAAATTTGTTACCAATAAAAGTTTGTAGTCTAAATGTTTGTTAACTCGATTAGTTTTTTACGACGTGTCACATGACATTGCTCGTGATGTGATATTTGACATGAAGTATACATACTTAAAATAAAGTATATAAATATATAACCCAATTTTTACGTTTCTTTGTCTCCAAGCTACACAATTGATGACAAAAAGGTCACGTAAATCTTTCCAAAAATGATCTTATAAAAAATAACCGAGTTAGATATTTATATTTTCAAATGTAACTATATTAAACGTATCGTCACACATCACATGATCCATAATAAAACTAACGGAGTTAACAAACAGTTAAACTAAAACTATTATTAGTAACAAATCAAAAGTTAAGATTAATATTATCAAATTATTAGGTGAGATTAATATTAACCAGTAATCAATAGTTTGGATTAATATAATTCAATTTTACTAAACTATATAAATATACAATTAACAAGTTTTATAACATGATATTTATAATTTTGCCTTAAAAAACCCGCGTAAATTAAGCTCCCCTCAATCCTCTGCAGAAGATTTACGATCCCCTTTAATCGTCGGTTTTGTGAATTCGTAATCGCAAATTCGCTGCAAATCCATTTGCGTCAACGAACGAACGAACAAACGATCTCATCTTTCAGCAAATTGTCAAAAAGGTATGTTTTAATTTGCAAGAAAGCTATAGCGATTATATATATATACAATATATCACACATTCTGTTTGCTATTGTTTCACATCATGTAATCGATTGACCTAATTCTTTGTTTTTAGGGCTAGATAGTTCTCCGGACATTAAAGGGTTTTCTATAAATAATTAATCTTTTCTTTCATAATGCTTGAACAAAGATTCTTTTATAACATTAAAAATGTGCTTAATTTCTCTTAGAGCATTCACAGTGGTTGAATGGAGAGAATATATATGAGAAGTTTACCATGATTCATCATATTTGGGGAAATATGGTGGATCACTGTACAACCCGTATATTTTTTAAAATATATTTTTTAATATTTTAAAAGTGGTTGCGAATGGAGAAGAGACAAAAGATAATAATGAAGATATTAAAAAATATTATTTAATTAAAAGAGATAGTAATGAAATAGTGTTTTTAATGTAAATATAAGGATGGAGATGGAGAAGCTAGTGTAATGCTCTTATCATATAAAGCTAGTAGATTTGATACGATTTTGGAACATTTTGTTATTGCCATTGAGCTTAGTTTCATATTGCGTTTGTAATGAGTTATCGTTGATATTGGGCGTATCGCAACATCTAATGCGTTGTTTTCATGATGCAACCCTGATGCATAAGTCGCGCCGTGATTCGTGCGATATGCACAAGTCTTTTTTTTCAGTTATAAATTGGGCCGGATCTTTTCAGCACGAGTATGAGTGAACCACTCAACACTAGGGTGTGTTGTTTCATTTTTATGTTCATGCTTTATATTTAAGTGTGTTTGATTGTTGTTTTAATAGTGTGTGCTTAGTGCAATAATCCTGAAGTTTTGATTCTATGTTGAAGAATGTTTGTTGATAAGCAGTTTTGATGTTGAAGTATTAATAATATAGAAATTTTCTTGTATATTTTTAATAACTAACACACACATACATGATGCATCATCGTGCATCGGGGTTTGGGACTAAAACACATCGGAGGCGTAGCTCAGTTTAAAACCAAGCTATTGTGCAGGAAAAATTAAATTGGTCGATGGTAAAAGTTTTAAACTTGAAAATTGGTTAAGAATTTTAGATCTTAATGGGTGTTGTTCTTAAGGGGCCTGTAAATTTGCATAGGCAGAATTATAGGATTTATCCAGATGATTAGGCAAAGGCAGGCAGATTACTATGAAGTGGTTAACATTTCCATGGATTGTGAAGTTTCAGGTTTTGGAGCCAAGGCGAATGGATTCTAGACGCGATAGAATGAGAACGGATGACAGACTGAGTGGCTTGTCGGATGATCTGATATGTACAATCTTATCTTCTGTTAGTTTAAAGGATGCTATTAAAACTAGTGTTTTGTCATCCAGATGGAGGTTTATGTGGACTTCAGTTCCTCATCTCAGTTTCTCAACTGAGGATTTCTCTACGATCCACAAGTTTTCAGACAGTGTTACTCATGTCCTGTCTCGTCGCAGTACTGAAGTTCAGTTGTCTACTATCAATCTCTATATTCGTGAAGAGGATGGCAATGATGTCGCACAAAGGATTATGAACCATGTGTTCTCCCTTAATGTCCAACAAGTGAACATTACATGTTTGTTTGGGAATAACACATCTTTCTCCGAGAAGAAAGTTGCATTCCCTCTTTCTCTTTCGGGGTCTCAGACTCTCAAACATCTCACCTTGAGTCGGCCTAGTCGTTACAGTCAGATCATACTCACATCAGCACAGGAGTTTGCATCTCTAACAACGTTACATCTTTATTTTATCACATTATATGATGGTTTTCTCTCCTTGTGCCCCAACTTGGAGAATCTGACCTTACATTGCTGCAAAGTGACTGAATCAGAGGTTTTAAGGATCTGTCATCCTCGACTTTCTAACCTCACGCTTGAAAACGGAGACTTTTACACACGTCTCGTCAGTGTGGTTACACCTCAACTGACAAAACTGACAATTTCAAATTATTTTAGAGAATATCGAATTTGTGCACCGAAGCTTAATTCCTTGCTCTTTAGAGGTCTTTGTCCTTCAATGTTCTCAACAGATGGTTTACATTCTTTGGAAAAAGCAACCCTCTCTTTTCACAGTCTAGGGTCTCTAAGCACCTCAGATGTTTCTACTGTTATTAGTCTGCTTAAAGAGTTCCACAATGTCAAATTTCTTTCACTGAGCATGGAAATCATTCAGGTATATTATTGGTCCTTAACGCGCGTATATCTTACAAACATTTTCTATTCAATAAACCAAGTAAGTAAAACAGAACAAGGGTAGTAGTAGAGTCCCATGTACACTTAAGATTCATACAGACACAATGTTATTATGATATATGTTCCCATTTATGTTCTTCAATCCTTAATAATTCTTTAGCTTTGATATGGATTATAAAAACATTGAAGATCTCAACAAAACATGAGTTTTGTTTCTTCGGAGTTAGATGGATAAACTTACTAGAATATTTCATTATTACTATGTGACAGTTAGCCTATTAGACATCATCTTTTTGTATATAGTTTTCTTAATTAGAATTTTCTACAGCTTCTGAATTCATTCGTGGAACTAATCTCACGCCAACCTTCCCCGCTTGCTAACTTAAAGAGTTTGAGGATTCTTCCAAAAATTTTGTGTTACTTGAGGCACACACACGCACGAGTTTTTATGTCTACTGAAGTTAAAAACTATTTGCTAAGTAGTTCTCCAAAAGCCACCTTGACCGAGGTATTTACACATATATTCGTATGTAAGTTAAGTTATTATATGATCATGAAAATTAACGCGTTGATAATAGGAAATTATGACATAACTACAGGTGCCGCGAGAGGAATGCTGTGATATAGCCGCAGGTGGTGATCCAGACTCTTTAGCAAATTGTAAGTTATTGATATCCTTTTTTATATACATTCATTCAATTAAGTGATAACTATAATCAACTGTTGGTGCCATAATCTTTTCTATTTTTGATTCAGGTCCTCTTCTGGTGCAATAGTCATCTTTCACCTGTTTGCGTCACTATTCTTATTTGATTTTATATTTAGAACCAAATTACGTTTATCTTGTTAATGTTAACCATATTTACTTTTCACATATTGTGCACCATATGGTTTTTTAATAACCACAATTGTTAACAATAGTCCCCAAGGGGACATCTGAGTTGTAAGTAGTATTTTTCGGTCTCCACATCCTAAAGGTTGTGAATTCAAATCCTGTTGAGTACAAATATGATGAATTTATGAGTATAATAAGAGTGCAATAGAAACATTTGTTGTTCAAAGAAAAAATTAATAGTAGCTCGGTTACAATTAGTTTATCCAGATCTAGTATAAGATACATCAGTTTCAGTTTCACAAAGTTTTACATCTTAAGAGGGTTACATTACCATAATCAAAGACACCACGAAAATGATTTGTCATGTTAACATGTCACATTATTAGGATATGATTGGGCGATAAACTATCAACTATTCAATATCAAAACAAGAGGCTGTAACCTAAATCCTACCTAAGAGTGGTACAGAATACCCAAGCCAAATTTAAAACCTCTTGAACTAGCATTCGACGAGGAAATGTAACATTTTCATCGATGAAAATTGTAGATACATATTGCCTTAGTTGTTACATATCATTTGGTCATATTCGTTGTTAGATGATAGTGGTATACGTTGATGGTCTTGTTAGTAGTTTGTGTCGGTTTTTAAGGGATAATAGCATTGGCGAAGCTTGAACATTCTCGTAGGGGGCGGGGGCAAAATTAATTTTTTAGAGGAGGCGAACTCGAGTTTTATATAAAAATTTACACTGTTGATTATACAACAATGCCATGAGAAATTTTTTCCAGGAATTTTGTTTCACACGTACAATTTCTTTTTCATGATAGCTTAACCTCAATAAATCATTTCCAAAATACATGTAGTTTAATTGATGTGTGTTTCCAAGATACTTTCTACGAATGACTGAATCTAAGAATACCTCAAACTAATTCTTAGATCCTGTTATTTGTATGAAGTATCTATGAAACACATCAATCAAATTACATGCATTTTAAGAAAAAGATTTATTTTGAGGTCAAGCCATTATAAAAAAAATGTATGTGGAAAACAAATTACATGCTTAGTTAGCTTTTTCAACCTCTTGAGAAATGTTCTCGTAGCAATGTTGCACAATCATTCACTTGAGCCGGCAAATAAAAAACAGAATAGTAATTAATATGCTATTAAGTAGCGGAGAAAGCAGTCTTCAGCAAAAAATTACACATAACATGTCTGACTATTTTTATACTAATAACTTGTAAGTACGTGTATGTTTTGCAATTTTGAATGTTCTCGCTTTATGTTATGTAGCTCTATCTTTATTGACTTTATATTACGTAGATTCATCTTCCTCGAGGGAAGAGGCTGAATCTTCCCACTAAAGTCAGGGTATTTTTTACAGCTTAATGTTTCTTATGAAAATATGTTTAATCTTCTTTTATTATAACATTAAATCTTAAACAAACTCTTTTTTTCAATGGAAAAACAAATAGATTGTTGGAATATCAAAAGTTTGTACTTTAATGTTTTTTTCCTAGTTTAACTTGAAACTGTGCAATCCGTATGCATGGAAGAAAGATCATATATCCAACTTTATGAGAGATGGGTCACGTCTCTAAACTACCTTCAAAGCCATTCATTAACAAACCACCTCCCACAAATCACTGAATCTTAGTTTTGCCACTAAGGAATCCTTAAGTTTTGATGATAAGATGTTGAAATAATGCACACATTAGAGGTTTAAACCTAAAAGATGCAGAGACCTGTTCAAAACAATCCAGTTATTGAAGGTTTAGATTTATTAAATACTATGTCTTTTGACAAAACATACCTCATATATCTTTGTAAACACATCTCTTTGAGTTATCACCATGTTGGGGGGCTAAAAAATGTTTTAAAGTATGAGCTTGATACAATATTGTGACTTGTCCATAAGTACATCATTTCTTGTTTGAAAAAAGCAAAAGATTTTTCTCGTTTCACACAAATTGTGGGTCTAACATGAATTTTAATAGGGGTAAAAGATTTTAAGGATGGTTCAAACTAACTATGCCCATGGCTACAAAAAATAATGATTAAAAGCAGCTTTGGCCGAAACCCTTCTAGTAGGGTAATACATCAACATTTTCTAAAATAACACATCATGGAGTCGGGAACTACCGACTAGAGTCTGTTGTGTTAAAGAGATGGGCCAGAGTTCGTATTCTAGTAAAGTCACAACCCAAAACTCATCTACATAAAAAGCCTAATTTTAACCAATCGTACATGAAGCAACACTTCATAGCGCCTATCGCCTCCCTCTTCAAGTGGCGCTTCAGGTCGCTTTTTGTATCTTTGGTGCCTCACTGAAGCGAAGCGCTTTCCCAAACGCCTTTAGCACCCAAACTTTAAACGAGCCTCACAAAGCTTTACGGTTTAAAGGTTTGTTTTTTAGGCTTTTAGACGGGGCTTATGTGGTATACCCTATGATATTACTAGGCTTTCCTTTGAAGTTGCTTATCTATAAGGTCCAAACTAGTAGACACTAGGTCGGATTTTGAAAGCTTAATTGGTAAGCCTAATGTTATGCGTTGAGCTTAGGGGGTTATGTGATCTTTTGAATTGTTTAGTGCCTAAATTTCTAGGTCCGTCTACCTTCCCAATGATGTCTTCCATGACGGATTTGTAGAATCAGAATGTGCGAGTATTGGGATGGGAGGCCGAGGGTTTTTGTTAGACTTGATTAGGGTTTTGGTTTAGTAACCGTTTTATAAATCGAATGAAGTATAAAACGAAGAAAATGCACTTGACTGGAAATTTGAGCCGAAAACAACAACACCGTTCTGGTGTAGAGACCCACGTTTAAAAGAGATTAGAGTAAAAAGTATTTTACTTGGTCATCAAATTCCTCATAGTCCACAAGAGATCAACCGACAATTGTTTGTGATCCATAAGTCTTCTTTGTCTGGTCATGTAAACATTAACACATGACTAGAGTATGAAGAATGAATAGCAATAACATTAGAAATTTTATACACTTGAGATTTTTTTTGAAAAGAACATGAATATTAAACGCAGAAGAGGACACCTAATCTCCCTTTAGCTTCCACCGATTTAGAATCAAACTCAAAAATGAATCTCCCTTTAGACGATCAATATCTTCCATGCTGATTGTTTATCATATCTCCATTGTTTTGTAGACTTGTGAAGACGTGGAGGCCGTAGAACTATCGCAACTATTGTCTTTAGCATAAACTGATCTTATAAACCCAAAATTGTTCATTTTTCTACGTTTAAGGCATGGAGGTTCTAACACCCACCTGGACATCGACGATGAATAGGAAGGTGGAGTAGGGAGACCATTAGTTTAGTTCACAAGTGCAGTGGTTTTTACAGAGGCAATCCAAAAGATTTATGAAAAGAAGTAGAAAGAAAAAAAAAAAAGTAAACTTCACTTTTGCTCTCTGTGATTTGGTTCAAATAACGGTTTGTCTCCAAAGGTTTTAAAATTACGATTTTACCCCATGTGGTTTTAATTTATCTCAGTTAACTTCAACATACTAACACCGTTAAAAAATTCCGCTAATTAAAAGGGCATTTCTGTCTATTAACTAAATAGGGATTAATAATGTAATTTAACCAAACTTCTGTATACAAATCAAAATAATAAACTTTACTCATCATCATCTTCATCTTCCACCGACTTTCATCTTCGCCGGCCAACACTGCCGCCACCACCGTTGACTACCATTACCACCACCACTTGCCATCAACGGGGGATTATCTGGAAGAAGTGTGCTGGTGGTGGTGGTGGTGGCGGTGGCGGTGGCGGCGGCGGCGGTCATGGAGATGGTGGTGGTGATATGTTGAAGTTGCAGGTCACAAGAAAAATACAAAAGTATAATTAATTTAAGTAAATTACAAAAGTAGCCCCTCTACTTATTTATGTAAATTACTAAATTAGTCCTTCTATATAAAAAGACCTAAATGCCCTTAGTTTTAAGAGAAATATTTAACGGTGTTAGTTGGTTGAAGTTAACCAAAACATATTGAAAACCACAGGGAGTAAAATTGTAATTTTGAAACCTTTGAAGACAAACCGTTATTTTGACCAAACCATAACAAACAAAAGTGAAGTTTACTATAAAAAAAATGAATGCTAAAGAGAGATCTCAAAGAAAGTAGAAATAAGTTAGAAAAGATCTATGGGAGAAATTAGAAAATAAAATGGAAATGGTTTATGCAAGGAACTAGAAAGAAAAAGAAAGACTATTCCCTCCTAACTTTCCAACTATAATTAATGGATTTAAATAAAAAACATAACTAAATACACATACAAGGTTTTATTCAGTTCTTGAAAAAATGAACGTTAACACGTAAGTAGTGTTAGTGTTTTAAAGTAAATCATCTTGAATAATAGCTACTTTACAGAGCCTCCTTCGTCTATGTGATCCTTGTTCAGTTTTTGATATTTCAATCAGAATCATCCTAAACAGCCACAAATTGTTTTCTTGGTGTGTTCCATGATCATGACTTCACCGGTGATCTCATATTACTTCAGAAACCCAATATGAATCCATTAAACATGTGTTCCATTTGATGTTGTATAATAAAATGTGTAGAAGAAATGTTGTTTCTCAAGTAGTTGAAGGTACAAGTTTTATGGTTGTCAAAAGTGTAGATTTATAAGTAGAATTAGGTGTGTCAGTTAAACGTTCTTAAAAAAGCAAAACTCATTTGACTTGATAAACCACACTATCACAATCAAGGGAAAATTTATGTGTTTTGTCATTTGATATGCTTATACTTCTTTAGGGAAGAAGCAGGGAAATACACAACTTTGAGTAAAACAAAATCCATCATTTTTAAAACCTTAAAAGTGCCTTGTACTTTCACTAACAGGAGAGCTTGCTGAATAGGTGTGTACTCTGTTTCAATTATATATTTAATCTTGTTTTTACAATGTGGACACTTGTGAACTTCAACTTCTGTATTTCTCACTGAATTCTTTTACTTTAATATATGCAATTATGCATTGATCATACCTTCATGACAAAATTGAGATTTATAGGATCAAATAAGTGCCAATTAATGGTTATCATTTCTCGAACTTGAAAAGAACTATAATCTTGCTCCAGTTCTATTTCTTCACTGGATGATTTCATCTTTCTCATGCAGAGCTACCTTAGGTTCAGTTTTGCAGGGATTTTTTCGTTTTAGACGAGAAAGATTTTATGCATAATGTACGATTTTCCTCTAGGCAAAAGTAATTACTTAACAGTCATAACTAGACGCTCCTTAAAAAAGGTGTCACGTATACTTTCTTGATGAAGGAGAAGAAGGCAATTTCCACGCTCAACTGAGATTCAGAACACTAAAAACAAAGGCAGATTTCATTAAAAAACTGCATCATATTGCCAAAGCTAACCATTACATTTATGCCACTATGTGACTGTTCAAAACATTAAGAAGAAACCAAATAAATGTTGCTACATTATATCCTTTGGTTCCTTGCTTTCATTCATCAGATTACTTTGATCTGCAGGAGGTGAAAACAGCTGTACAACCAACTCTACCAGTTCTTCTACTTTTTCTCCTAGTCGTGAATCAAGATTCTCAATCAACGGGTCAATTTCCACATATGAAGATGGCCGAATGTTGATGATATTGGTGATCTCAGGCTTTGTAAGCTTGTAAGATTTACATTTAGTCACAAACTCAGCAATGCTCTCTCTTGTTTGAGTGCAAGCAGGACTCTGCACCAGGTAGTCATAAACCTTGAACTCTGAAGGTGCCAGTGGAGCAAGAACCCGTGTGGGGTCTTTTGCAGCCCCTCTAGAACGTAGAAAGTCGACTACTTCAAAATTTGTAAGCAGGCCCGCGTTTTCTTTCAAGATCTTCATCACTAGACACCAAGTGCCACAGTTCAATAGATAAAAATAAGTGAGGTGAAGAGAAATACAGTAACGAACTTTCGTCTTAACATAATTAATTAAGACTGTAGCAGAAAACATAAAATGGTTTTAATATACAAGTAAACTTCATTACATCCTATACTTGAATGACTACATGTTTTATCTTTTAAAAACACTCAATTTACATCTTCATTCATGACACTAACAAGTGCATCCTATTCCTACAACAAAAGTTACATGATAAGTTCAAAAATTCATCATCAATTCGTTTACCCAAATCAACTAATTACACAACAAGCCTTTTCAAGAATCTTGCCGTATATCTATATAAATGTCTACCATAAAGCTAGAACCTTGACCACTTAATGAACATCTTTACTACACATCTTGACATCACTCAACTTCAAGCCCTTTGCTTCTTGTCAAATCTACATATACATCAATCATAACAACCTACAAATCTTAAACTTTAAGCATAATTGTAGAAACTTTCAACATTCAACTATTGAAGTACCATTCACAGGTTACTTCAACCATAAGTGCATATATCTCTTTAACTTACTTCAAGTTTTTTATGAGCATAACATGTGATTGTGTCAAATTTAGGGTTTTAAGGCGTAGGATGTATGAATTAGAAGTTAGGGCTTACAATTCAACAAAGCATACGATTGCAGCGAAGAGTTGGAGTAACAGACAGTGACGGAACCAACAATTTTTTCCTATGAGGTCACTATATTTTGGTAACTTAAATTGTTACGAAACAACAACAAAAATTTGGGGTCATCTGATAGGGTCGGGTCGGGTCGGAATAGACATAATTAAATTGCATTGAATATGTTAACAAAAATACATACCAAAAAAATCAAATAAAACTTACATTTTATAGTTGTTATCTACAAAATGTCAAAGAAGAAGAAAAAAGTTGAAAATGATCCAATTCTTTAAAAACATAAAGAATTGAAAAAAAACATAAACATGAAATCGATACATTCAAACTAAAATTGCAAAGAACAATGATTGATAAAAACAAAAGATACTACAAGTAATACCTATAAGCAAGAACAATCGGAAGACCAACCGATCGAACACCGGTTGATATTCTAACCGTCACCAATAAATTAAACAAGTAAACCAACTCGGACTGAAATTAAAGCTTATACAGGGTTTTAGACAACAAACCTTGAAACTTGAAACTTGAAAGCTTGAATTGTTGGTATCCAATAGTCGTCGTAAGTCGCCGCCCGCCGGAGTTCTATTCGCCGGCAACCCGCCGCCCGCCGGAGTCCACAGGGGTAGTGGCGTAGTGCGACGGTCGATTTAGGGGGAGGGGTGTTTGAAAGATCGTAAGGTAGGGGAAGAATTTGGGTTAGGGTTTTAATGTATATTAAAACCAAGATAAAATTAACAAAAAAACGTCCTTTACAATTATGAAAAATTACAGGTTTTATCATTTATCTTGAAAAAAAGCGTTGTATGTCTTTTATGTAGGCATTTCGTAACGTAATCCGTCTTTTAAACCGACGAACGTTAGATATAAAATGACAAAAATACATTAATTGCTTTAAGAAGACAAAACAAAAATACCTTTACACGAACTATACGATACTTCAGGCACAAAAACTAACATTCATAATCACAACTAAATTCATCCATATAAACACACTTAAGATTCATAATCAATTACAAGAGTCAACCTGAAGCTTATACATGAATTCAAAAAACCCAATTCATTAAAACAAAAATGGTCGCAACCCAAATTGGCTAAAAAATCAAACATTTTAATCCTTTAACAACATTTTATATTCATCATGTTTATGTATCCCCTGTAAACCTTCAGTTTGCATCAAATTTAACCTCGATAGTTCATGTATCCCCTTCAAATTGTTCTGCGAACCTTCCAATACTTCATTTGTACCGTTGTTCAACTTTAGATCCAAATCTTGTGTTATCAATTAAATTCATAATCCTTGTTTGAATCTGTTTCTGCGATTTAGGGTTCCTGGGTGGGGGCATGAAGAAGAAAGAAGGTTGGAGTCGAGGAGAGAGAGTGGGAGAAAAAAAGGTAATTTTTTGTTTTTTGTTTTATTTATAACTTTTTTAGTTATGAAGGACACTTTGGTCATTTAGCATGTCATTTAATGACAAAACTAACATCCGTTAGTCTAAAGGATGGATCATGTTACAAAATGTTTAAATAAAGCACGCTTAACGTGCTTTTTAAAGATAAAAGATGAAACCTGTAATTTTTCATAAACGTAAAGAACGTTTCCTATAATTTAAGCAGTGAAAAAAAAAACAGATCACTGTCAATATAATGAGATCACCCTCTGAAAAAGTATGGGTTCACCTAAAATTTCGATATTATACGTTACATCACCCGATCAAAAATCAATTGGGTCACTTGAGGCCATAGGGTTGGATGTAGTTCCACCCCTGGTAACAGAAGGACCTCAAAATCGATCGATGGTACAAGAAGAGTAGTCGTATGAGGTCACTGTCAATATAAAAGAAATACAGTTTTTTATGGGCCTAAGTTGATTTTGAAAACCTACAAGGCTAGAAATAAACTATGAAAGCTTGTATCATGTGAAGTAGATGTGGTACTTGTGGTTTAGAATTATAGGCTTATGATATTATTAGTATAGATTTAAGATTTGTTTTAGAGAGTGTGTGAATTAGTTATTATTAAACAATCTAATGTCATATAACTTTTTTGTGTTTTTTTCCGAAGATTCACGTGTTGTTTTCATCATGATGTGTATATGATGCGTGTGTTTACCAAGGCTCCGGGTGATGACCAAAAGCACTTTTTATAACATGTGTAACTAGGGGAAAAACAAACGGTACGCATAAGTTGTTATTAAGTTTTTTCTAGATAGTTTTAGGTTACCACAAAACAAGGTAACATTCTTATTTTTGAAATAAAAGAGTAAATTGTAATTTTCATACCTGTGTTTTGGGGGTGTTAACAGGATCAGCCCCAACTTAACAGTTTGCATACCTGAGTTTACGATTGCTAACATTTTACGTACCTCCGTCCAATTTCCGTTAAACAACCGTTAAATCTCCCCCACGTGCTCCTCACGTGAGGGGCAAAACTGTCAATTCATCCAATTTATTAATCTTTTAAGAGTAAATTGCAAATTTCATACCTGTGTTTTAGAAGTGTTAACAGGATCAGCCACAACTTAAAAGTTTGCATACCTGAGTTTACGAATGATAACACTTTACGTACCTCCGTCCAATTTTCGTTAAACAACTGTTCAATCTCCCCCACGTGCTCCTCACGTGAGGGGCAAAACTGTCAATTCACCCAATTTATTAATCTTCCACCGTCGGTAGGGTTCCGACGTGTTTATGTCGTTTGTGTTCCGTTAGTTTCCATATTCTGATCTTAGTGTCCTGATGAGATGTGAACACTTTTCTGTTATGAAACGTGAGAGATTTGACGAAACCTGATGAGGAATCGTTGACGGTGAAAGTGTCGATGAGGGAGAACGACGTCGTCGAATACATGGATGCGGTCGCCGAAGGCGGAGTAGAGGCGGTGGTTGTTGACGGCGAGGTGGTTGATGTGGGCGGCGGGGTAGGGTTTGAGGGCGGTGAGGCAGCGGTGGGAGACGGTGAGTTTGAGAGTCTCCGACGAGAGGTTTTGGAGGGAGGGGATGGAAGGTAGGGTTTGGAGAGAGAGGTTGTTGTAAAGGCTGCTCACGGTGAATTGATAGTTTTTGCCCCTCACGTGAGGAGCACGCGAGGGAGATTTAACGCTTGTTTAACGAAAATTGGACGGAGGTACGTAAAGTGCTAGCATTCGTAAACTCGGATATGCAAAGTGTTAAGCTGTGACTGATCCTGTTAACACCCCTAAAACACTAAAAGATTAATAAATTGGGTGAATTGACAGTTTTGCCCCTCACGTGGGGGGAGATTTAACGGTTGTTTAACGGATTTTGGACGGAGGTACGTAAAGTGTTAGCATTCGTAAACTTAGGTATGCAAACTGTTAAGTTGGGGCTGATCCTGTTAACACCCCCAAGACACAGGTATGAAAATTGCAATTTACTCGAAATAAAAGTAAAAAAAAATCTATTCTAGATTCTATCAAATGGTAAACAGTGCAAGTGTAATAACTAGTTGATGTTACCACGCATTTGTAGTAGAGATTATGATCTGGTTAAATACATTTACTAAGGATATTAAGAGTGAAGAATCTAAAATTGTAAAAAGAGATGCAAAATAAAAAATAACTAGTGGCTCTGCCCGCGCGTCGGAGAGGCACGGTTCTAAATGAAATTTACATTGAAACGTAGATCAAAATATGAACGCCGCAACAGTATATTTGAAATTAAAAAAAACTAGAAATATATGATATATGACTCATGAGTTTTAGCTACATGCTTTGGGAGCTCGGTTTAGATTAAATTTATATCGAAACACAAGTTCAAATAATCACATCGCAATGCTATATTCAATGTTTAGAAAAACTAATGCTATTGTGAAAAAAAAATAAAGATATAATATATTGGAGCGTCTTAGTTTCAAAAGAAAGAAACTTGTAACGAAATGTAGATAAAAAGTAAGGGCAACCTTTCCTCATCTTTAGTCCCTCCTCTTTTACATATTACTCGAGAGGCCCTTTATGTATTAAACTGCGATTAAAAGCGATATTTCTGGGTGTTACATTTAGGCAATCAAACTTAGCTATGCTCAATTGATCACTAGACACCAATTTTAATTGCAACTAGTTTTTTCAACCCGTCATACGTTGCAGCGGAATCATACGCGGTGTGATAAAGTATAGACTAACAATCGAATCGACTTGTCTCCAGACTAAATTTACGTCGAACCATAAAGCAACTCGAATTTAAACCATTGAATGAAACATATTATGACCCGCCTATTTTCCAAACAAAATTATATCGAAACGTAGAACAACTCAAAACATACATAAAAAGCACATAGATTACAATCGTCCTGAATCATTTTCGAACTAAATTTAGGTTTAAACATAAAGTAACTCGGATTTATACCATCGAATGAAGAAGTTTTATATATGACCCAACTCATTTCTGTAAATTTTTTTATGAAAACGTAAACGAATGTCAAAATGTAGATAATCTCAAAGCGTATATAAAAATATGCACGAAAACGTTTTATATTCTACACGACACATAGATAAAAATAACAACGTAAGAAATTAGTTTTTTTAAAGTAAAAACTGTACTAGTGTAAAGCAGTTAGATTTGAATTCAATAAACAAATATTATATTGTTGTTCATTATTAGTTGAGTTAATATATCTGTAATAAACCAGCATCCATAAATGCAACTAACAAGAGTGTCAAAATGTAAACACAAGACTTATGTGGTTAGAATGCCAAACTATTAAACATTTTGTCGTCATTTGAAAACTCCTAGAACCTTACTATTTCTTTCATTCTAAAATTAATAGTATGTAAGTAAAGTATGTAATTTATTTATGTGAATAAAACATCCTACTAGTTCTATAAGCCGGTTTATTTGTTTAAACATAAAACATAACATTGGTGAGACATCGTATTAAAATTGTGAGATCTATGCGCACCATCTCCCACGAAAATATAAAAGATTGTTACATTTAATATCTACATAAGTAAATAGTACGAGGGGAAACTAGTAAATTGATAATCAAGTAACCAACGTGAGTTACTTGACTATCAATACTAAAGGTTAGATGAGTCATGAGTGTGTGATAAAAATAGGGAAACAATAAATTAAGATCAAGGGTTTGAGTCTCGTTTATAGAACGATTGATGTAAATTAGCTATTGTATAGAACTAAAAACATGTTATACAGAGGTGTGACGTTTCAAGAAAGAAAAAAAAGTAGCCAACGTGAGAGCCGGGTCGGGTCAATATCCAGATTGCAGAATCCCCAAATATGGCAAAAAGAAAACAGAGAGAATACAGAAACAATGGTTTGTATACATATCAGTTTGAAGCTCGAACAGTTCGTTGCTTTAGCTGTCTTTCAGGTTCATTTTTGTTTCAATTCTTATGCAATTTTGTTTTTATTGTATGATACAAGTCTAGAGTTATATGATTGGTATTCATGTTCAATTTCTCTATAGTATTACTGAAATCAAGGGGCTAGAGGTGAACAAATAATATTTTGACAGATTTTTTTTGGGTTATTGGATTTTAATAATCCCAACTTTCTCTTATTGGCCGGGATTAATCCGAACTCAGGAAATGTTTACAGGCACTTCTAACTTTGAACTTATTTTTCTCAAATGATCTCTTACTAACTGAGAGTTAACTCTCGTTAGTTTTTTCGATGAAATTAGGCCAACTTTGAACCATTTTTCAACACCAGCACCGCCTAGTCTTAATTAGGTCCGCTTTTCATTGTCTAACCTCTATCATCACCTGAAATCTACCTCCAACGAGTTCGGTGGTTCAAATCAGGAGGTGGAGATTGACGGGTTTTTGGGTGCGGAAGTTTCATTGACGGACCTGATGATAGATTTCAACTTTCTATTTAGTGTTTTAGCCGCAAAAACAGTCCACGTCATCAAAAAACTAACGGGTTAACTCTCAGTTAGTAAGGGATCGTTGGAGGAAAATAAACTCAAAGTTGGAAGTATCTGTAAACATTTACTGAGTTGGGATTAATCCCGACCAATAAATGAAACTTGGGATTATTAAATTCCAATAACTCATTTTTTTAGTTTTTATGCCTTTGTTTGGCTTTAGATATTAAGTTTTATGCTCATCTGGAACAATTTTCTTAATTGGCACAAAACAAAACCATCAGTTTGTGAACAAATCCAACACAAATTGTAGATTTTATTGTAGATATGTTTCATTGTTTATAAAATTTGACCAATCATCAAGTTTCTATTATGTAGCCACACTTTGACTCTTCATGATCAATGGCTTGATGTTAGGTGGTGCTTGTTATATATTCATATTATGAATATTGAACAGTAAATTAAGATTTGTTTTTCTGCAGTGTGCACATTTAATCTCTATTATGATGTTTATTTCAGGCTGGTGATGCTCTCATACAACTGTATAACAATTTCATAACTGATTTTGAGACTAAGATCAACCTTCTGAAGCTGGCACACTTTGTTGTTATAGTCTCTCGCCAATTTTCAGAGAAAGAAGCGGCAATCTGTTATCTTGATGGGGTGATTGAAAAGCTTAGAGCTACAAAAGAGACCTGTATTGAGGAAAGAATTCTTTACATTAAGATGCAGATAGCCATGTATAATCTTGAGAAAGGAGATCAAAAGGAGAGCAAGAAGCTTTTAGAAGATGTGAAGAGTACACTTGATAGCATGACAGTCATTACTCCATCGGTATATGTTAATTAGTATTGGGTATCATCTTGGTACCATAAATTTCGTGAAGAGTTTGCTGAATTCTACAAAAGTGTCCTTCTTTATAAAGCATACACCTCAGTAGAGTTTTAATCAGATTCATTTAAGCTCGTATGCAGTAATTAATTGTTTCCAATGTTTCTGTAAGGTTTATGAATTTATAGTTTTTTTATATATTGCATTAATAGGATCTTGCTTTTGATCTGTCCCTATCCGCAGTGCTGGTTTAAAATGTCTACAACGTTGAAGAGCTACGTGCGCATCAAATTGTGAGTATGTTGTAACTTTCCGACATAATGGTTTCTTGTATTACTTGTAAATTTGTGAAATTTGATGTTCCATCTTTGAGCTTGTGCAGATAAAGAGTCTGCTAGGGACGAAGGTTGAATGGCTGTACTACATTCTTGAAGCATTTTATTCTGGAGATTTAATTCGCTATCAAGAGTTTTGGGAATTCCTCAAATCAAATCACTTCGTGATCGTCTCGATAGTTGGGTAGGAAAGGTGCATATTGCTTGGGTATCTGTGGAAGCAGAAACACCTGATTTAGTTGCGTCTTAAGCTCTTGTTTCCATCTCTTGAAAACCCAAAGAAGAGCTCATAACAGAGCTTTGGAAACAGATTAGGAGGGTGAAGTTGACTTTATTTGAGTCAACCCTTTGTAACTTACTTTTATGCTTCATCTTTGGTTTTCACAAAGTAGCCCCCTGTGTACCTTAATCTTTATAGCTTTTTTGATTTATTAGATAGAGTTGCATGTAAACAAATGTTCTTTCTCAGGAGGATGTTGTTTCTATAGTGGTGATTAAGCTGAATTTCTCAACTAAAAAAGAAATTTTTTATACATCACTCCAAAAAAATCATCACTAAGTGAAACAAAATGTTGCTAGAAGAAAACTGCAGGTGTATAAATACTCAAATGAAATGAGGTTCTTAGCTAGTCTTGAGTGATTGGTTCTTGTACTGGATGCAAGCAACATTCATTCAAAAGATGGAGATAAGCATTCTTCAACCATATCAAGGAGATTCGGGTTTTCCAGAGCAGCAGCGACACGCTCTTTATCATTCAATTGTTTGTTCACTGCATACCAAAGAGAAGTTGGAAAAAAAAAGAAAAATAAAGAAAATTAGCGGGCATTCAGATCAGCAAAGTAAATTCTAACTGCAAAATGCAAGGTTATCGTATATATAACTGTAAGTTGATCGTACCGGCAGCTTGTTTGGTTTTATGGGATACCCCACAACGGGAACGAATCATTAAACCCCATTTACATTTGAGGTGGATGTTTTAAACTTTTAATGAAGCTTTAAGAAATTCCCATTTCAAGAATTATTACTACCATACAAGATTTTGACAAAATTTGGGGTTTTAAGTCATCTGCATAAATCAGATTGCAGAACCAAAAGCAAAGGGTCAATGTGCATCAAAGGTGTCAAAAGGTTATCACTGATAATTACTCACTTCTAGAGTGCAATTCAATCTATTCATATCAAAATGGGTCAAATCGGATTAATATTATTAAAAACAGGTCAACCAGGCAACATTGTTTGAATTAACTTTGACAGAAATACAAAAGTGGGTCAAATAGGTTACTAGAGGGGTCAAACAGGTGGTCTCCTAAAGTGTATCAACTGCATCCAACCTTTTACTCATAAAGACTACTATTGTTAAGCTAAAATAATAGTTTTTATCCTAAATATTGTAGTAATATCTAATGCATTCATCATCTTTATTCTAAGAAAACACTGGAGAAAAGATTGTTGATGGGTTGACCCGACCCATATGTGTTTATTGTTCAAAATATAGATGGGAATTGAGGACGGAAGGGAGAGACCTGCATCTTCAGTTGCATGAGTCCCAGGAGCCACCTTTATGTCAACCTAAACAAACAGCTTTTCTAACATCAGCACAAGCATACAGAAAGACTCAAAAGTTCAAAATGATAAACAGTGACGCCTTTAACAATATGTATGAGCAAGTAACTTAGGATCTTAAAAGGATAAACAATAGGTCATGCAAGGTACAATCTAAATAATTTCATAAAGCAAATGGTAGATTCTATACCAAACTTCGACATATCTAAGAATGTATAACTAGTTCAATGTAAATCATTTCACTGGCACTGTTTATTTTACATTCCACAGGCATGATGTTGCTACATATCATCTTGCAAAGCATTCAAAACCAAAAAATCAGAATCACATAATCATAAGAAGCATATACTACAACAGAGCTGCAACAATACCTTGAAACGAGAAGGCAGGCTGCGCATAAGCTTAACACGCAAACAAAGGCCAATAATCGTCGCCATACTACAATGCTCAACCGTTGGAGTGAAGGTGACACTGAAGAAGATAATCATACAAAGTATTCATGATTCCACTTTACTTCTCATAACAATAAAATGACTTAAGGTGTATGAAGAAGAAGATAACATACCGAACGTAACTACGCTTATCATCTACCTCAACGGCATCCTCTGTGATCACTTTAAGCTCCTCTAAAGAATAAGGATGCTCAGGGTCTTTAATATCTCTAATATGGTGTAACAACAACACTAAGGATGACACAAAGTATCGTATAATTGTATATTTGTAAATTCTAACTACCAAGTACCAACACAATATTAACTCAAAGAATCAATCTTTAACAAAAGTAACTAACTTGAAGGATATCAAACACTTCTAATTGATCAATAAGTTCGGTTGCATATTCATCAAAATCGCCATCAGTAGGTCTGGTTCGAGCTGGGCGTTCTTTCTTTTCATATACAACAGGGTTTGCGTTGATGAAGGCAGGGGCCATTTGATATCAAGTTTGGTATCTGCAATGGAATGAATCGGATGAATTTGTGATCAAATAGAAGGATTATTTGAAGTTATAAAAAATACTATACAGTGACGCACACCACAATACAAACATAAAACAATGATTTTCTAGTGTAAATTATTAATTGGAATTCTCGTAGCGATAGTTTAGAGTTTTGTAAATCTTAGGCTGTCAAGTTAAGTTAAGATTCACATGGCTATAAAATACAAATCCAACACTAATGTCTAAGTGATTACAATGAATTAGCACTTCAATATCTAAAAAAACTACCCCTCGCATCTAACCAAGATGGAACAAACCAAAAGCTATCATGCATAGAGTTTTAACCTATCTATTTCTACTGATTATCTTGCATTCAAACTAACATACAATCCAAAAGACAAAAAAAAATATCATTTCATAAAATTCTCAACTATGAACACAAGTGCAAAAAGATTGCCATGATGAATCAAATGTTTGCATGTTTATCTAAAAAAACCTTATCGATTTCGTAAATTGTTTGAGAGACCTATTTAATTCAATTCATCAAACATCTTATAGGCATTTCACATAATACAATAAATATAGGCATTTCAAGATTTAAATGTAACTAGAAATACCTATATTGACAATTTAAACAAGTTATTCAATAAAAATTCTAACTTCTCTACCATCTTCATCAATTCAATCCCTTATGACTAGAAAAGTATGACAATAAATAAAGAAATTAATTTAGAAAAACTAACCTTGAATCTTGAAATCTTGAATAGTTGAAAACTTCAATATGCCGCCGGTCGCCGGAATTGATGGCAGCCACCAGCACACGGCAGCAGCTCGGTGTGGGGTGTGGGGGGATCAGAAGCCGAACAGAAGCCTGGAGATCGATGATCGATGGGGTCGATGGTGGTATTTAGGGCTAGGGTTTTTAAATAGTTAAAGATAAGGATAAATTGATAATTTAACTAATTAAATATTGGTAAAAAAAAAAAAGATGCACAATTACATGTAGCTAGTGACGGAACCATGATTTTGTTTTTATGGGGTCACTATTTTAGTATTTTTTGATGTTTGGATTTCTAAAGGCCACTGTCATATTTTTGGTTCGGGTCGGGATTTCTTAGACTATTTCCATTGGTGGGTTTTGTTTGGTTGGTTGGGTGATTTTTAAATTAAAATAAAAAATAAAAAATCAATCTAAATTGGTGACCAGTTCGGTAGACCGAACATTGGTTGTTTGTAACTTAATGGGCCCATTCAATTGTCTTTTTCCACTTTTATCTTTTTGTGTTTCTTTTATTATAAATTAATACACATGTCATTTTCTTATTGGTCAAATATATATGAAAGTTACACTTGTAAAATTGTTATTGGTTAGATATATAAACTTATCTTCAAAAAAATCTAACATTATCTATCTCAGAAAAGTATAAAAAAATTACCAAAATTTATAATTTTTCATGCTCTATTTATAGAGTGTAATATTGATATACTTTCATACAACTTCTCATTCTCTTCTCCTAATCTATTCCAAAATTTTATTTTTAACAATGGATCCAGATCATTGTTTCAATCTTGAGGATTCGGAAGGTTATATGAGTGCTCAACCCTCAGGAAACATTTATTTCTTTCACGATTCAAATCAAGTTAATGTCACAGAAAGCCCCCAAGCCTCGCAAAATACTCAAAAACAAGGGCGAGACAACAAGTGGGATGTTGCCGAAGATGTTGCTCTAATGTCGGCATGGTGTATAGCAAGTGAAGATAGTATTCGTGGCAAAAACCAAAGAAAAACATCGTTGTGGGCACGAGTAAAGGTACTGTATGATGCAACTCAAGCTGAAAATCCACAAAATATCGGTAGGAAGAATGCAAATCAAATAAGAGGTCGTTTTAAACGACTCAACGAAAATGCCCAAAAGTGGATTTCTGCTTATCGTGAAGCGTATCATCAAAAGCGTAGTGGAATGAGCACCAAAGATATTTAGAATAATGCTAACAAACTTTATGAGGCAAATGGCGGGGGTAAGTTTAATGATTCTGTTGTATTTAATGAGGTAATGTGTAAACATCCGAAGTGGGAACTACAAGTTGATCATGACATGACACGTTCTCGTCCTGAATTTGAAGTGAAAGAAGAAAGTGGTGCTAGCACGAAAAGATCAAAGACGTCCGAAGACGGAGAGTATTCCAACCCCGAAAAGCCAACTAGTGGTGGTTCAGCAATTCAATGCCCGATGGGTAGAGATGCGGCTAAAAGAAAAGGGAAAGGCAAGGCTACAAATGAAATTGCTTTGGAGCTTCGTGCAATGAGGATCAACAGAGAAAATGAAGTTGAAGTCATGAACAAACGAATTGAATTGGATCAACAAAGGGAAAAGAATAAGAAAGAAATGGCACAAGACATGAAAGAAATGAAGGTAATGGAAATGCAACTTTTGCATTTAAACACACTACTACAGAAGGACAATTTGTCACATGATGAAGAAAACATGAAACGATTTCTAATTTCGAAGTTCTATGGAAACTAAATCTGGTTTGGCGTGTGTTTTATGTGTAAACTTTTTATCGATGCATCTATGGAAACGATTTCTGTACTTCATGCATGTTGTTGTAATATATTGATTATGTTGATTTTGTCTCTATATGTGTAAACTTTTTATCGATGATTTAGATTTTATCTTGATAAGGTACCTATATATTATCACTATTGTCTTCATTTACACGTGTTAGATTTTTATTGGAATCTCGGATTTTATTCTGATAAGATATCTAAATATATTATCACTATTTGGATACGATATCTATATATTATCATTATTATCTTCAACTTACAAGTGTCAATTTTTTATTGGAACCTCGAATTTGATTTTGATAAGAAATATGAACATTATCTTTAACTTAAGAAATTACTAAAAGCCATTAATTTCTAGTATAAATAAAGAGGCTATCAACATACTTTCTTACTCAATCCATTTGCAACTTCTCACTTATATTACATTTGAAAAATGTGGCATAATGAAAACCCGTCTGCGAATTCCGATTCATCACCTTCTGATACGGAATATGATGCATGGGAAGCACGGGTCGTTTAAGAAAATCTGAAACTTGATAACATAATGGCCGAGTTACTCATAAGTATGCTAGATGCGAACACAACAGATCATCCTCCTAGAGCAAGAAGGAAGTATTGTGATCGGGAACGTGAGCAGGGTGAGAAACGCCTGATTAGATTACTTTATTGACAACCCAACGTATGATGATGCAACCTTTCGGCGTCGATTTCGAATGCGAAAACCATTATTCCTTCGTATAGTGGATGCTGTGACAACAAATAACATGTATTTTCAACAAAGACGTGACGCTACAGGTAGAAAAGGTCTTTCACCGTTGCAAAAATGTACCAGAGCTATGCGTGTGTTGGCATATGGAACATCAGCAGATGCACAAGATGAATACTTAAGAATGAGTGAAACAGTTACAAGGGACTCTCTTATAAGGTTCGTAGAAGGCGTCATTGCATGCTTCGGTGAAGAGTACCTCAGACGACCAAATGAAGATGATTTAGCAAGATTACTTCATGTCGGGGAAGCACGTGGATTCCCAGGTATGATTGGAAGCATTGATTGTATGCATTGGGAGTGGAAAAACTGCCCTACCGCTTGGGCTGGTCAATATGCCAGTAGAAGCGGTAAACCAACTATAATATTAGAAGCTGTTGCATCATATGACTTATGGATATGGCACGCATTCTTTGGAACACCAGGTTCGTGCAATGATATTAATGTCCTTCACAAATCTCCTATTTTTAGTGATGTATTATCAGGTGAAGCACCGAATGTGAGTTACGTTGTGAATGGTCGGGAGAAGAATATGGCATATTATCTCACAGATGACATATATCCTTCATGGGCTGCCTTTGTCAAGTCAATAAATTCTCCACAACTTCAGAAGCACAAGTTGTTCGCTAAACATCAAGAATCTGCTAGAAAAGATGTTGAACGTGCATTTGGAGTTCTACAAGCTCGATTTGCATTTATTCGACATCTGCGTCTTGTGTGGGACAAGGATATTATGGGAAAAATTATGATTGCGTGTATCATCATGCATAATATGATCGTAGAGGATGAACGAGACACATACCTTAACTATTATGATCCATCTGAATTTCTAAATGACCTACCTATTAACCGACAACGAAGAAGTTCTACCGAAGACGATGAACACCTTTTTCAATACTCCACTCAACGTATTGCAGACCTCTCCAGTTATATGACCAATAGGGAACAACTTCGCAACAGAGAAGCTCACAACGCTTTGAAAAATGACTTGATTGAACACATATGACTAAAATTTGGTATTGATGAGTAGTTATGTAATTTGTATGTTTTACTATTGCAATTTTTTTTATCTTATGACACTTAAACGAGTTATCTACTTTATTAAATATATTTGATAAATGTGATTTTTTTCTAGGTAATTTATTTTTATATATTTATAATATATACCCTAAATTTTTTAATATATTTTTTAATTACTTTATAAATGGAATAAACATTAATTAAAAATACAATATTATTAAAAAAATAGTTTGGTTGGGTTGTTAATGAGAGTGAAAATATTAAAATTGGTTGGGTTGGATAGGTGGAAGAGAGAGAAAATAGTTTTTTATTGAATAGTTTGGTTGGGTTGGGTTGTGAATGGGAGTAGTCTTAGAAGTCGACATTACAATTGTTGTTTTCTTCACTTAGTTTAATTTTGTTTATATGGGTTTAAACTGATTTCGTTTTGTGTCATATAATTTTAAAGGTGATTATAATTTATTTTATTCCACTGGTGATCTTTTAAAATTTGTAGTATAAAAATTTACTTTTCCGTACTTCATGTGACCACTAAATTTAACATTCATAGTTACCAAACTCCAACTGAAGAAACTAAAAAGCATTTTAAACTCCAACCAGTGTTTTTTAGACCGGCCGGTCCGACCGGTTCGACCGGGAATCGGTGCCGTGACCGGTCCGATCTGGTGTGATTAGGGTTGTTCAAATAGCTCGGCGTTCGACGCTCGAACTCATTCGAAAAAAAACTGGATTTTTGCTCGTTCGAATTTTGGCTCGGTTTTAAACGAACCGAGCGGCTCGGTTCGGTTTGAAAACGAACCGAGCACGAGCAAAGGTACGCTCGCTCGTCGCTCGTTCGATTTCGCTCGAATTATTTTTTAATGTAATTTTTATATATTATATATTTGTTAATCTATTTAGTTATTTACCACTTACTACTATTTTAATTATTTAGTCAAAAAATCAACTACCCTAAATGTAAAGCTTTAATTCTCTAATCAAATCATCATTTCACATGTAACCCCTGACTGGATTTACCGACTGCCAACTGCTGAGGCGCTGACCTCCGACACTCAGACATGTAACCCCCGACCTCCAGCACTTTGACATGCGACCCCGACTTTCGGCAATCCGACCTGCAATAGTTCGATCGCGCATCCCACCTTCGACAATCCGCCTCCGAAGTCTGAAGTCTGACCTTGTTCGAAGCCCGACATTGTTCAGTTGTTCCTAATCGCGATATCTTGAGGTTAGATTTTTTTATATAATTTGGTTCTTAAAGAACATTTGCACAAGCATTGGTGACGATACTACGGTTGGAACTTGAAAGTTGAAACTTTTGAATTGAATTATTAGTTTTCCTTTAAATTATAACACTAAACCAAACAAAACCGAGCAAAACCGAGCGAAACCGTGCGCTCGGTTTAAAACCAAACCGAATTCGAGCATGAAGTTTGTGTTCGAAATTGTAAATTCGAACCGAACCGAGCCGCTCGGTTTGAAACCGAACCGAGTTCGAGCGGAGCTGCGTTCGGTTCGGATCGGTTCGGTTCGTGAACAGCCCTAGGTGTGATTCATTTTTTAGTGGTCGAACCGGCCGGTTCGTCCCGAACCGCTGGTCGAACCGGGAAACCGGACCGGTAAACCGGACCGGTTTTTTTTTTTTTTAATTTTAATGGGTAAAACGGGGTGTTAAACCATAAATTAGTACGTCGGATATACAATTATAGTTAAGTTTTATATATAACTGTAAAATATATATATATAAATCATAGATAAATTACTTATATTTAATTACATATATAAATATAATTAAAATATAGTTAACTCCGGTCCAACCGGTTTGACCGGTCCGACCACCAAACTAGTAAGGCGTCCGGTTCGACGTCCGATCCGGTTCTGAAAACATTGACTCCAACAGAAGAAACCAAAGAACATTTTTCTTAATTTTAGTCAATACAAGTGCAATTTGTAGAGGTTATTAGCTTTTGATGCTAGATCTGTCAAGTAAATTATCATCTATATAATCTTGCTACTATCATTCTAAATCTCCAACTTGTTCAATAACTCTATCATTAAATCAATTAAGTGATAGAAGAATATGTGTACTTCACCATTCTTATTAAAATATTATTGTCCGAATTACTCTCTAATATTCATCAATGTTGCAACCTCCACCATCAATTTTGATATCTATATTTTATATTTTCATAAGTACAAGAGCAATCCATGCAACAAACCATTACACATTCCTCGAGTATCATGTTGTGATTAAAAGTTGAATAAATATTAAAATGTGAAAGGAATAACAAATCCAAAGTAAAAAAAAAAACATTATAAATTCTCCAAGGTCATGTTGTGATTAAAATTAAATAAAGCTTAAAAATTTGAAAAGAAATTAGAAGTCAAAATAACCAAATCCAAGCACAAAACGCAAAAGTCTAACAACACATACATGCTCAATCATCTAGAACACAGAAAGCAAAACTCGAGCAGAAACCAAATCGAGTTAGAAAGCCCGAAATCACATAATTCAATCATTGAACCTTCACAAAAAAAAAATTAATAAATAAAAAAAATACTAACCTTGCAGATCCCTCTTTCTTAAGCAGTCCCAGTTCTAATCTGCATGATTTCATCTTTCTCATGCAGAGCTAACTTAGGTTCAGTTTTGCAGGGATTTTTTCGTTTTAGACGAGAAAGATTTTATGCATAGTGTACTTTTTCCTCTATGCAAAAGTAATTACTTAACAGTCATAACTTGACGCTCCTTAAAAAAGGTGTTGCGTATACTTTCTTCATGAAGGAGAATGAGGCAATTTCCACGCTCAACTGAGATTTAGAACACTAAGAACAAAGGCAGATTTCATTGAAAAAACTGCATCATATTGCCAAAGCAAACCATTACCTTTATGCCACTATGTGACTGTTCAAAACAACATTAAAAAGAAACCAAATAAATGTTGCTACTTTATATCCTTTGGTTCCTTGCTTTCATTCATCAGATTACTTTGATCTGCAGGAGGTGAAAACAGCTGTACAACCAACTCTACTAGTTCTTCTACTTTTTCTCCTAGTCGCGAATCAAGATTCTCAATCAGCGGGTCGATTTCCACATACGAAGATGGGCGAATGTTGATGATGTTGGTGATCTCAGGCTTTGTAAGCTTGTAAGATTTACATTTAGTCACAAACTCAGCGATGCTCTCTCTTGTTTGACTGCAAGCCGGACTCTGCACCAGGTAGTCATAAACCTTGAACTCTGAAGGTGCTAATGGAGCAAGAACCCGTGTGGGGTCTTTTGCAGCCCCTCTAGAACGTAGAAAGTCGACTACTTCAAAATTTGTAAGCAGGCCCGCGTTTTCTTTCAAGATCTTCATCACTAGAATCTTAGCTCCTGAGTTCCATAGATGAAACCAAGTGAGGTGAATACAAATACAATGGCAAACTTTCGTCTAAACATAATTACATTAAAAATGTAGCAGAAAACATGAAACGGTTTGATATACGAGTACGCTTAACTAGATCCCATTCTTGAATGACCACACGTTTTATCTTTTAAATGCGCTCAATTACATCTTCATTCATGACACTAACAAGTGCATCCTACAACACAAATTACACGATAAGTTCAAAAATTCATCATCAAGTCGATTATCCAAATCAACTAATTGCACATGGAGCCCTTTCAATAATCCTGTCATATCTTCTTTTTCCAAGAATAGCTAACTCACACGCACTCTAAACCTACGCCTAAATCCACACAGATATCTACTATGTGACTAAACCTCAACTAATTGCGAACGAACACCTTTATCACACACCTTGACACCGTTAGACTACAAACCAATGGTTCTTGTCATATCTAATTATCTACTAATAGAACAATTATAGCAAATAAATAACTTGAACCAAAACAACTTGAAGCATAATTGTAGATACTTTCAGCATTCAACTATTGAAGTAACATTCACAGGCTGCTATTAGCATATGTGCATATACGACATTAACTTACTTCATGTTTTCATGAGCATAACATGTGATTCTGTCAAATTTAGGGTTTTAGGGCGTAGGATGTATGAATTAGAAATTAGGGTTTACAATTCAACAAAGCAAAATTGAAACAAACAGAGTCAAAATTGAAACTTACGATTGCAGCGAGGAGTTGGAAGAATAACAGAAGGACCTAAAAATCGATCGATTGTAGAAGAAGAAATGCAGTTTTTTCATGGGCCCAAGTTGGGCCGGCCCATCATCGTAAAAGAACAAGTGTCCAAAAATGGCTAAAAATCTAGAACTCTAATCAACCGTAAAAGGGCTTTTAATTAAGTGAAAACTATGAGTATGTTTGGTATTAGGTAAACGAGATAATTAAATGAATAATAAAATGAAATGGATGAACGAATAGAATAAATAATTACATTTTATTATCTTGATTGGTTACCATGTAATAATAGAATAAATCTTTATTTTATATTGTTTGTGTAGTTATGAAAATGTGAATGGAATAAATATCTACTCTATCTTGTTTGGTTTGAAAAATATACATGTTATTTTTTACGAGGGATTCATAATTTTGTATGTTGTTTATATCATTTCTATCTTGTGTGTAGACAAATTTTATTTCGTTTGTGTATAATAAGTCTGCCGTGCTTGCATGTGTGCTTTCAATATGGCTCGGACCATGACCACAAAGCTGCTTTTTTAAAACATGTGTAACAAGAAACAAAACAAATGTAGACTTAACTTATTATTACGTTTCTTTTATTAAATTATCAGTCACATTTTATTTTAGATTTTTTATACTGGTTGAGATTCTATAAAACAACGTCTATCTAACCTACTTTTAATTTTATATCACAACTAAATAGACAAACTAATAATAATTATCATCTTATATCTATTGAAAACCATGTTATAAATGAAAACCATGAAAACTAAAGGTTACATATATGTAAGTACGTGTTATAAAGTGTACAACTAAGAGTTACATATATGTAGGGGTTATTTATATGTAATTACGTGTTACCAAGTGTACAACTAAGAGTTACATGCATGCAACTCATACAAGTTACGTATACGTAAGTCGTTTCGCTATCATCGTCGTTACTTGGAGTTCAAATTAAAAATATATATAATGACCTCCAAAAATAAGGTTGAAATTTACTCAAATATACTTTAAATAATCAAAAGTTAATTCAATTATAAATTATGTGATTGGGTAGTGGTGGTTTTTACGGTTTTCAATTATATATATGGTTTTCATTTATATATATATATATATATATATATATATATATATATATATATAATTGTAATAAAATAACTAATAAAGAGCCAAGTAATAAAATAATTATATATATATATATAATTGTAGTAATTAAATAACTAATAAGTAATAAAGAGCCAAGTTCAATCATTAAAGGGCTGTTTGGCAATTTCTGAATGATTAAGTGCTGAACGAATAAAAGGTCTGAACCATTAAGTTCTGAACAATTAAGAGGTCTGAACCATTAAGAGCTAGTATATCGCTTAACTATTCAAAGACAAAATGTTTGACCAATTCAGATTAGAGGTCTTAACCACTCAGCCTTAGACCTTCTAACCATTCATCATTAGTATAATGCTTAACCACTCATAGGTAAATATCTGAACCATTCAGACATTTGCTCGCGAAACAAACAGTCTGAGTCATTAAGTGCTGAACCATTCAGACATCTGAACCATTAAGAGACTGATTCAGATGCTACCAAACAGCCACTAAGAGCATTAGAGGTTATAATGACCCAAACTCTGTTGGTGTGAAGATTGAATGATATGTAGAAATCTCAAATTGTTGCGTGATCTTGATAAGAATTTTAAAAGAATTGTATTTAGTCTTATATTGGTGTGGGAACAAATGTTTACTTGGTTTATATGTATAAGCCTCCAAGGCATATTAAATTCTTATGTTATGTTTTACTCTATCACTTACCCGTGCGCAGGGCGGTGCAAAAAACGGGTTTTTGGGCTGAAAATTTCTTGAACCAATGCGTCATAAATAACGATATATACGGTGACACATACTCGACAACTGCATATCTTCACATTCCGACTTTCTTTCAGGCAAGTGGCGACGTCCGGTAGTACACTGATTTGAACCGGTGTACACTGGGAATAGACAACAAATTTGTTTAAGTGAATTGTGTCAAACACAAAGCCCGGTTTTACTCATCTTGTTTCTACTTCTATTTCCTGTTTTGCAAGATAACTTTCAGATGCTAATCGCATTTTGTTTATCGATATTATATCGAATCTCTTCTTGTATTTGTTTCCATAATTCACTCATGTACATTGATTAGTAATTTTTCTAACAAACTCATGGCTCTTTAAAGTTTTAAACAAGTTGAGCTCGAGCTTAGGCAAGCTTGGACTCGGCGCTACTCAAAAGCAAGGTCCCCAAGGTTTTGAAAAATTATCATTTTCATCCAAAAAAATTAACTCAGCTGATTTAAATTGTTAAACATGTAAATTGACAAAAATATCCTTTAAGCTACAAAACAAAATCCATCAATTACATAACCATAATCGTTGGAACTGAATCACGATATAAGAGAGATGACAACTAGAGACGATGGTATCTATTATACAACCCCTTCGCAATGGGTTTCCTACCGCCACCAAAAGCGAGGTCCATTCTCCTCCCCCACCGATGAAGTCAACAATCTCGTGATTCAGTCATGATGATGAAATGTCCGATTTAGGTTTCGTGAATAAAACAATAACACGTGAATGAAATTTTAACACTAATACGTTAACATAAATTAAAATTTTGTCTTTATATGCAAACTTACATAATTACCTCTTTTAGTGATAGATGATTTAACATTTTAAATTAACAAGTTAACTTTTTTGGATGAAAATGATAAATTTTTAAAACATTAGGAAGCCAGATGCAAAAAATATTTTTTTAGATGAAAATAAAAAATATGATCAAACCACATAAAGAAAAAACAATTCACCCTATTAAAACTATTGCATGAATAAAACATCCTAAAAGTTTCATAGGCTGCTATTAATTCTTTTAAAGTTAAATCATACTAAGATCATTTTTAACGAAACGTCCGTAAGACACCTGTGCGCCGAGACTGTGAGACCCGTGGGAGGGGCATGACCAGAGACGACCGCTCGTGAGGGGAGAGCTAAGGATGGAGTTGAGAAGAGGTAAACCGTAAATTGATAATAGTAATCAACTGGATGGCCGGGTCGGGTCAATATCCACATTGCAAAATCCCCAAATTTGTTAGTTTCTTTGGGCAAAAGAAAACAGAGACGATACAAATTTGTTTTTCTGCATTATGCACATTTAAGTTCTTTTATAATATTTATTTCAGGCTGGTGATGCTCTCATACAACTGTATAACAATTTTACAACTGACTTTGAGACTAAGACCAACCTTTGAAGCTGGCAATATTATTCAGAGAAAGAAGCGACAATCTGTTATCTTGATGGGGTGATTGAAAAGCTCAGAGCTACAAAAGTGACCCGTTTTGAGGAACCAATTTTTTACATTAAGATGCAGACAACCATGTATAATCTTAAGAAAGGAGATCAAAAGGAGTGCAAGAAGCTTCTAGAAGACGCAAAGAGTACACTTGATAGCATGAAGGACATTGATCCGTCAGTGTATGCTAATTATTATTATGTGTCATCTTAGTATCATAAATACCGTCACGAGTTTGTTATATTCTATAACAGCTCTCTTCTTTATTTAGCATACACTTCAGTAGAGTCTTTATCAGATTATTTTAATCTGGTATACAATTACTTATGGTTTCGAATGTTCTTTCGGTAAAGTTTGTAAATTTATAGTTTTTTAATATGTATTTTGCATCAATAGGATCTTGATTTTGATCTATCCCTATCTGCATTGCTGGGTGAAAATGTCTACAACGTTGAGAGCTACATGCGCATCAAATTGTGAGTATGTTGTAACTTTCTGACATAATGATTTCTTGTATTTACTTGTAAATTTGTGAAATTTAATGTTCTTTGAGCTTGCGCAGATAAAGAGTCTGCTAGGGATAAAGGTTGAATGGCTTTACTACATTCTTGAAGCATTTAATTCTGGAGATTTAAATCGCTATCAAGAGTTATGTCGTGTTCATAATGCTTCAATTATTGCTCAACCTGCTTTGGTGGAAAACAAGAAACTTTTGGAAAAAATTAACATCCTCTATTAGATGAAAATCATCTTCAGGTTTCTTACGAAAACCCTAATATATTCATATTACAACCTTGTAGCACTTAAACATTATCAAAAATCTATTCATATTATATTTGCTTGTAGTCGACCATCAGAAGACATAACTGTTCCATTGAGCATTATTACAGATCGGACAAAACTTACAGTTGAAGATGTTGAATATATTCTTATGAACAGCTTATCCGTAAGTTCTTAACTGTTACCAACAACTTAATGCACACTTAAGTTCTACTTGTAAACAATCTGTTCTTATGGCAGGAAAGTCGATGGAATCATTTACGTTGCATGGGTGCAACCAAGAGTTTTGGGAAATCTTAAATAAAATCACTTTGTGATCGTCTCCATAGTTGGGTGGGAAAGGTGCATACTGCTTTGGTATCTGTGTGACTTTCTATTATGCTCACCTTTGGTTTTCACAAAGGAGTATCTTGTGTACCTTAATCTTTATAGTTTTTTATATATTTTTTGTTGAGTTGCATTTAAGCAAATGATATTTCACAGGTGGATGTTTTCACTTGTTAATGTTTCTTTTATGATACATTACAATGACTTTAGCAACCGTTTTGCTTTGTTTCGGTCTTGTAATTTCCCGAGTGAGATGCTGCTTCAAGAGATAACTCCCCTAATGTAACCCGTATGAATATGGTTGGGGTGTTTCCTGAGCGTCAAATAGTAAACTCAGAACTAGTAAAAGCAAGGGGAGTCTGACTATTTGATTAAAACACGAATACATAACTGAATAATTATGAATGGATAGTCAGTATTTTCTTCTTTTTTTTTTTTTTTTTAACTTTCTCTGCGGCTTAGGGTTTATGAGAAACAAAAATAAGAAACAATGTTTCTGTAGTGGTGATTAAGCTAAATTTCTCAAATAAAAAAAGAAACTTTTTATACATCACTCCGAAAATATCATCACTAAGTGAAACAAAATGTTGCTAGAAGAAAACTGCAGGTGTATAAATACTCGAATCAAATGAGGTCCTTAGCTAGTCTTGAGTGATTGGTTCTTGTATTGGATGCAAGCAACATTCATTCAAAAGATGGGGATAATCATTTTTCAACCATATCAAGAATATTAGGGTTTTCCAGAGCAGCAGCAACACGTTCTTTATCATTCAATTGTTTGTTCACTGCATACCAAAGAGAAGTTGGAAAAAAATAAAGAAAAAGAAAATAACCGTCTGCATTCAGAACTGCAAAGTAAATTCTAATTGCAAAATGCGAGTTTATCGTAAAAATAATTGTAGTTTGATCGTATCGACAGCTTGTTTGGTTTTATAGGATGCCCCACATTGGGAGCGGATCATTAAACCTGATTTACATGTAAGGTGGATGTTTTAAACTCTAGATGAAGCTTTAAGAAATTCCCATTTCAATAATTATTACTACCATACAAGATTTTGCCAACATTTGGGGTTTTAAGTCATCATGCATAAATCAGATTGCAGATCCATAAGCAAAGGGTCAATGTGCATTAAAGGTGTCAATGGTTATCACTGATAATTAAGCACTTCTAGAGTGAAATTTAATTTATTCATATCAAGATGGGGTCAATTCGAATTAAACTTGTTAAAAACAGGTCAACCAGGCAAGATTGGTTGAATTGACTATAACAGAAATATAGAAGTGAGCCAAATAGGTTACTAGAGGGTCAAACAAGTTGTCATGTAAAGTGTATTAAATGCATCCAACCTTTTACTCATAAAGACCATACTATTGTTAAACTAAAATTATATTTCTTTACTTAGATATTTAGTGATATCTAATGCATTCAGTAGCGGAGCTTGAGCACTCTTATAGGGATAGGGCGCAAAATCAAAATTTTAAAGGGGGGGGACTCAATATATAAACAATTTCCACTATCAGACCAAAAATCTACACTATCGAACCAAAAATTAATACTATTGATGAAAAAAGAGGGGGGCGGGGGCTCCCTCCAGCCCCTTAAATCCTTCGCCTATGAATGCATTCACAATCTATATTTAAAAAAAAGTGGAGAAAGGATTGTTGATGGGTCGACTTGACCCATACGTGTTTATAGTTCAGAAAATAGAGGGGAAGTGAGGAAGGGAGGGAGAGACATGCATCTTCAGTTGCATGAGTCCCAGGAGCCACCTTTATGTCAACCTAAACAAACAGCTTTTCTAACATCAGCACAAGCATACAGGAAGACTAAAAAGTTCAAAATGATAAATAGTGACGCCTTTAACAATATGTATGAGCAAGTAACTTAGCATTTTAAAAGGATAAACAATAGGCCAGTCATGCAAGGTACAATCTAAATAATTTCATAAAGCAAATGGTAGATTCTATAGCAAACTTCAACATATCGAAGAATGTATAACTAGTTCATGTTAATCGTTTCACTGGCATTGTTTATTTAACATTCCACAGGCATGATGTTGCTACATATCATCTTGCAAAGCATTCAAAACCAAAAATCAAAATCACATAATCATAAGAAGCATATATTACAACAGAGTTGCAACAATACCTTGAAACGAGAAGGCAGGCTGTGCATAAGCTTAACACGCAAACAAAGGCCAATAATTGTCGCCATAGCTCAACCATTGGAGTGAAGGTGACACTGAAGAAGATAATCATACAAAGTATTCATGTTTCCACTTTACTTCTCGCAACAATAAAATGACTTAGGGTATGTAAAGAAGAAGATAACACACCGAACGTAACTACGCTTATCATCTACCTCAACCGCATCCTTTGTGATCACTTTAAGCTCCTCTAAAGAATAAGGATGCTCAGTGTCTTTTAATTTCTCTAATATGGTGTAACAACAACACTAACGTTGTGTTCCCGAGTCTTATTTAAGGAGAGAAAAGAAAGAAATCAAAAGGAAAGAAAAAATAGTTGTGTTTCAGAGTTTTTTTTAATAAAAAGAAATGAAAAGATTGTTATATATAAATTTGTGTTTCCGAGTTTACTTAAGGAGGGAAAAACAAGGAAATGAAATGGAATTAAGGCTAAAATCAATCCTTCCAAAATGGAAGGAAATGGAGAGAAAAGAAAAGAAAGAAAAGAAAAGAAGAGAAAAAAAAAGAAAGGAAAAAAAAGTGTTTCCTTTCTTTTCTCTCGTTAAATTAACTCGGGAACACAACGTAAGGATGACACAAAAGTATTGTATAATTGTATATTTGTAATTAACTTGAAGGATATCAAACACTTCTAATTGATCAATAAGTTCGGTTGCATATTCATCAAAATCGCCATGTTCGAGCTGGGCGTTCTTTCTTTTCATATACAACAGGGTTTGCGTTGATGAAAGCAGGGGCCATTTGATATGAAGTTTGGTATCTGCAATTGAACGAATCGGATGAATTTGTGATCAAATAGAAGGGTTATTTGGGGGTTTGGAAATTGGGGGTTTTGATATGAAGATCAAGAAATTGAGAAAGATTGAGTACCTCGTTGAATCGGTGATTGGAAGAAGATGAAATCGTTGAATTTGATTGAATATTTAAAATCGTTTGTGTGGTAAAACAATCATTCAAAGATCTTCTGTTTTATCACCTGAAGATATCAACGAGAGGAGGCGACGTTCGAGAAATTTTATAAATATATAAAAAACCAGAAACTAACACTATTGAGGAATGTTGTGTCATAGTCTTAGAGCATTACAAATAAGAAACTCAAACAACATTTAAAAACGTGTTTAGTCAATTGATACATAAAAAACATCTTTTTTTAATATTTAAAAATCTTTCTAATAAGAAAAACTCAAAAACACCTAAAAATATTACCACATCATCATTTTTTATAATTCAATATACATACAATATGCTTCTTTGTGATTAATTCCTAACTTTCGGCCCCACCGCCTGCAAAAATTTCTGATACACCACTTGTTTTTACAAGTTCATGGAGATGAACTTTTCACCCAAAAACAATACTTTACAACAGGGATAAATTAAAAAACATCCACGTGGATATGAAAAAAACACCAAGAATTTGCTATTGGGGATGGTCTTAGTGTATTGCGATTGTGGGAGATGGTAGTTCGAACATTATTTTTTAGCTTTGGTTTACATATACATAAGATTTTTATAAGCTATGTATATGTAACCCATAATTATACGCATGGTAACACGTAGTTATATATACGTAAATCATTGTTTTTACAGTTTTTATTTATAAACATAGTTATAATTGTATTTGATTACTATCTCTTCAAGTTCAAGTTAAGAGTGAAGATTATTAATATATCTTTTCTTTTTCTCTTTTTTCTACTTTTCACTAAAAAAACTCTAGAACAAATCTTTTGTATTTTTCTTTCACTTATATTCTGGAAAAGGACTCGGAAATACAACGTAAAGGTCCAATATTTTCACATCGACTTCAATCTTGGTTCATGAAATTATATGTTTTAATTATCAAAATTTACCGAAGCTAAAATAAATTTTAGATATGCTAATTTATATCTATAGTCTACAGTGTATAATAAATAAAAGATTAGAGGGGATACATTTCTACTTCGAGTTAACTCTAAATTTGTGTTATAGTCTCGCTCTCCTATTAAATGATAATAATTTTAAACATATATAAACTAAACAATCAAATATTTAAATTATAATATTCTTATTCTAATAATTTATTAAAGCATACTAAACTATATAATTTTTATAATATCTTATCTTAAAATATATTTTTATAACTTTTAATCTTTATTATTTTTATTTATAATAGATATTTTTTATTATTTATTTATCAATGGCTAATAACATGTAACATATAAAAAATTCATAAAAAACAAATGGCTTTAACATGTTAAAATTATTCCACTCATATGATACATGAGTTTTAACCTAGTATCTCGTATAAAATGAGGATAAAATATCTTGTTCATAAATGAAAACTAAAATACATTAATGTTTTGCTAATAGCTAGTTTGAATTTTGAGCATTGGGATGGTGAGTGGGAAGATGCTTAGAGGTGGCTAGGTTGGGAAAGACCATAACGAAGTGTTATTGACCCACCCATTTGAAACGTTTCTAAGTTGACTAGTCTTGAGGTAACCTGGTCAATTCGACACGTTCAATGTCAAGTTGCTACCCAACTCAACTCGTTAAACAAAAAGTATGCACCCAAACCAACTTGTTTTCCATACACCGGTGCAAGATTACAAGTCTACATATAATGTAACCGAGTTTATCTCTTTTTAAAATCTGAACTAGAAAGAATTTACGGAACATTTTCACCCAAACTTTTTTTCCGACATGTACATGGTGTATGTAAAATTTGAATAACACTTATGAGGTAAATTTTACAAAATATAGATATGCACATATGCATGAAACCTAAAACTATATATTCTTTACAAAAATTCAAACACATGTATATTATATTCTTGATATACACGTCATGTAACAGATAACTTCACATGCAACTTTGATTTTATAAATAACCCCAAATGCCTTTCATATAATCTAGTCTAGTTTCATAAATACAGACAAAAAGCATTATATCAACCATATACTCATGTGCATATGCACAAACAATTTTTAAAAGTCTTTTACCAACAGATGTACGTATATGAATATGTGTGTATCAAATTTCGCATAACTTATGACAATAAGAATATAAACAAATACAAAGTTTTAACAAGGAAAAATAATTTAGAAGAATATGCATAAAACAAACGAAAATTTTGAAGAACTAGGGTTGTGCGGTGTTATTGGTTTTGTGACCATCTTCATGTCGATAGCATGGGTATTCGGTCGCATGAACACCCTTAGCATGAATTAGAGATACCGTTGCAGATACTCATCAACACGAGTGTATCGGACCTCCGGATAGAGCTTAGAAGCTTCTTCCCCCTCTTCACCGATTTCAAAGTTCATCAAACAACCTTCATAGTAAATGTGATAGATGCGTGCAAGTCCCGCTTGAAAAGCACTATCAGCCACCTCTGAAAAACACGAAAACATTAAATAAAAGCATTATCACACAATACCATAGTTGTCGAAATAACTCAATATGTGTGATAGAGTTGTGCATTATTATTAACATATGGATAGCTTATAAGCACCTTGCATGGAAGCAAGAAAGTCTTTGGCAGATATGTGCACTTTCTCAAGTGTTTGATCAGTAAGTTTCTCCCATTTCTCAATCAACTCGTTATGTGTAAGAATGTTCTTATATGGTCGAAGATATAACGTCTTGTTCAACATGCGAGAATCATCTACAGTCTTGATCGTGTATGTTGCAACATCGTCCTCATCCATGAAAACAACTACACCAGTTTCAAATATAAGTGAGTCTACTAACTAAAAACATAATATTAGTTCTGAAATAAACATATGTGTATATGTACGATATTATACCTTTATGATTTCCATCACCGTAAATAGACACTCGGTCCCTTGGTGGGACGAGGGACCCCGGTTGAGAAAGATTGCCAACAAAATAACCCGCTAAACAGTTTGCAGAGATGTAGTGTTACGTATTAAATAGTTGAGGGGACTGAATTGTAAAATAGTCGTTAAGGGACTTGAATTGTAATTGTTCATAGTAGAGGGATTCAATTGTAATAATAGGTAACGACTAACCGATTACCGTTAGTTGCTATCTGTATTAATAGTAGATCATGAATGAAAAGGGATATGCTTGATTGATCAAAATTCTCTTCTCTTTGGTTCTTCTCCAATTTGATTGTATCAAGTGGTATCAGAGCTACCGATTCTCGGAAGCTCAAAACCAGTTATCGCGACGAAGAAGATGACTACTCGTAACCAAACATTGGAACAGAAGGTACAGGAGCATGATGCGGTTCTATTACGATTGGAATCGGTGACCGGCATGAATTTGACAGAACTCGAGGCGATTAAAGCAACATCGATGAAGAATTCGAACGATCTGGAGGCGATGAAGGTGCAATTGACAGAAAATTCGAATAGAATGTTGGAGATACTCAAGAATCTTCAATTGATGAGCAAGGATCCATTGCATGGCGCTGGAACTTCAGGAGCGGATACGGGAGGCAACGACAAATCCAACAATAGTTATACAAGCAACAATCGTTTGACAAAGATGGAATTTCCCAAATTCAATGGAGTCAATGTTGAAGGTTGGCTGTGTAAGGTAGAACATTTCTTCTCCATTGATGGAACTCCAGAGAATATGAAGGTACGATATGCTATTGTTCATTTAGAAGATATAGCATTACTTTGGCATCAATCGTTCGTACGATCAAGAGGGGGAAATATTGATGGTATGGGTTGGAGTGAGTATAAGAGTTTCATTTCTACACGATTTGCTGTAGTTATGGGTCAAGATGCTATGGGAGCATTAGCTGCATTAAGACAAACAGGATCCTTACAAGAGTTATGTCAAGAATTTGATTTGGCATTAACTAAGGTTTCCATTTGTGATGAATATGCTGTGAGTTTATTCCTAAGGGCTGTGAAACCGGAGATTGGGTATCCTTTGAGACTTGTAAGACCTAAGAATCTTCCTGAAGCTTACATGTTGGCTAGAATTCAGGATGAAAATCTGAATACAGCACAACCTGTGAGCTGGAATAGATCTTACAAATCTAATTCAAGGAACAATGATTTTTCGAATAAAGTAGCAATGACTGGTAATGTAGCCAACCTACCATTGTTACCTGCTCCACCTATTAAACCAAAACCAGTGTTCACAAGAAGACTTTCAACTAAGGAAATAGATGAAAAACGAGCAAAAGGGGAATGTTTTGGGTGCAATGAAAAGTTCACTCCTACGCATAAATGTAAAAACAAGCAACTCTTTTCTATTGAAGTTTGGGAAGAAGATCAACAAGAAGATAGTTGTGCAATTTCATTAAGGGAAGATTCATCTGATCTTGACCCTCAGATATCCCTTAATGCCATTATGGGGGTTTCATCATATTCTACTATGAAGGTCACAGGTTCTATTGGTACTAAGCCACTTCATATACTAATAGATTCTGGATCTACCCACAATTTCCTTGATGAAAGAATTGCAGCCAAGATTAAATGTCCTATAAAGCCAATCGCCCCTATGAAAATTACAGTAGCAGATGGGAACATAATGAATTGTAGCAAATTGTGTGAGGGATTGAAATGGGTGATGCAAGGCAATTGGTTTACAGCAGATGTCTTACTCATTCCACTCACCAATTATGATATGGTCTTGGGCATCCAATGGCTGCAGAGTTTGGATGATATTACTTGGAATTTCAAAGATCTTACTATGAAATTCTTAGTGAATGATAACATATTGGAGTTGAAGGGAGCTAAAGATTCAGGAGTAACACTATGTTCAAGTGAAAAATTACAAGAATTACTGGGAAACACATCCCAATTAGTGCAAGCCCAACTATTCAGCCTACAACCTGCTGGTTCAACTCCTATTCATACACCTTTGGTCAAGTCCCAACCAGTGATACCTGCTATAGAAACCTTGTTGAATAGCTATACAGACATTTTTGCAATTCCCACCACTTTACCTCCAAAAAGAACATGTGATCATCAGATTGTTCTCAAGGATGGTACACAACCAATTGCTCGGAAACCTTATCGATACCCAGCCGCTCAGAAAGACATCATTGAGAAAATGACTCAAGAATTATTAGATATGGGGGTGATTCGAGAGAGTACCAGTTCATTCGCTGCTCCGGTAGTTTTGGTACGAAAGAAAGATGGGTCTTGGCGTATGTGTGTGGATTATAGAAAGCTCAATGATGCCACAATCAAAAATAGTTTCCCAATTCCGCTAATTGATGAATTATTGGAGGAACTCACTGGATCAGCTGTATATTCGAAGTTGGATTTAAGGTCGGGATATCATCAAGTGCGTATGTTTGAACCCGATATTCATAAGACTGCATTCCGTACACATCAGGGTCACTATGAATTCTTGGTTTTACCTTTCGGACTGACGAATGCCCCAGCCACCTTCCAAGCTCTGATGAATGCCACTTTCAAACCTCTTTTACGGAAGTGTGCCTTGGTGTTTTTTGATGATATATTAGTCTATAGTCCCAATATAGACCAACACTTGCAAGATCTCAAGATGGTCCTAGATCTTTTACGTTCTCACTCCCTATTTGCCAAGCGATCCAAATGCTCTTTTGCAGGATCACAAGTGGAGTATTTGGGACACATCATCACTAAAGCTGGGGTGGGTACAGATCCTTCTAAGATCGAAGCAGTGGCTACTTGGCCAATTCCTACTACAATCAAACAATTACGTGGATTCTTGGGTCTTGCCGGGTATTATAGACGTTTTATTAAAGCTTTTGGTAGCATTGCACGACCCTTAAATAATCTACTCAAGAAGGATGCCTTTATTTGGACCTCCGATTCTCAACAAGCTTTTGATGCTCTTAAGGCAGCCCTTTGTACCGCACCTGTTCTAGCTTTGCCAGACTTCTCCAAAGTGTTTGTAGTCGAAACAGACGCATCTTCGAAAGGGTTGGGTGCTGTACTAATGCAAGACAATCATCCTTTAGCCTTTCTTAGTAAGGGTCTTTCAACAAGACAGCAAGCTATGTCTGTTTACGAAAAGGAGTTATTGGCTATTTTAATGGCAGTTAAACAATGGCATCATTATCTCATTGTTAAACACTTTATCATTCGTACCGATCAACGCAGCCTCAAATATCTTTTGGAGCAAAAGATTAGTACACCTTTACAACAGAAATGGCTAGCCAAACTATTAGGCTATGATTATGAGATTACTTTTAAACAAGGTGCTAATAATCAAGCTGCTGATGCCTTGTCCAGAATGGAAGGATTAGCTTTATTTCAAATGGCTATTAGTTCAATTGATCCATGTTTATGGCCAAAGATTCAAGCTGCTTGGTCAGAGGATGTGCACATTCAAAACATCATTACAAAATTGCAACAAGGTGTTACAATCAAGAATTGGGCTTGGGATGGCACTATGCTTACTCGAAAGAATCGTGTAGTTGTTGCGGATGATCCTTCACTAAAGACAACCATTCTCACCATATGTCATGCTTCTCCCATGGGGGGTCACTCGGGTTTCCATCCCACTTTACAACGCTTAAGACAAATGTTTTATTGGAGGAAGTGTTCAAAGGATGTCCGCCAATTCGTTCGAAACTGCCCTACATGTCATAGAGCTAAATATGAACGCATTGCTCAACCAGGTCTTCTTCAACCGCTGCCCATTCCCAAATCTGTCTTCTCAGATATTTCAATGGATTTCATTAGTGGCTTACCCAAAGCTTACGGCAAAGATACAATCTTTGTGATTGTAGACCGCCTTACTAAATATGGTCACTTTCTTTGCCTGTCACATCCTTTCACGGCAGCTCAATTGGCACAATTGTTCTTTGATAACATCTTTAAGCTTCACGGTTGTCCAGCTACTATTGTATCTGATCGTGATCCACTGTTTCTGAGTAACTTTTGGAAGGAATTTATGCGCTTACAAGGTGTTCAACTTGCATACTCGTCGGCTTATCACCCACAATCTGATGGTCAGACCGAGGTATTGAATCGTTGCTTGGAATCATACTTGCGTTGTATGGTGATGGATGATCCTTTACAATGGCCTAAATGGCTCACTCTAGCAGAATGGTGGTATAATACCTCTACTCACTCCGCAATTGGCATGTCTCCTTTTGAGGCTCTTTATGGTATTGCTCCCCCAATCCACATTCCTTATATTCCACATGATTCGAAAATTGAATCGATTGAAGCTTGGTTCCACATGCGGGAAGAAAAGATGCTAGCTTTAAAAACTCATTTGAATTCAGCCCGCAATCGTATGAAACAGATGGCTGATAAGCATCGCACTGAACGCCAATTCAATACAGGTGATTGGGTCTATGTGAAGTTACGACCTTATGCTCAATCTTCATTGAAGAAACATCATCATCATAAATTGTCACCCACTTATTTTGGCCCTTTTTTGATATTGGAACGCATTGGCGCTGTTGCCTATCGTTTGGATTTACCAGCCGAATCCCAAATTCACCCTACCTTTCATGTCTCATTACTTAAAGCAGCTCCTCAGGGTGCCCCACACGTTCCTATTCCCTTCTCTACGGAACCCCGGTTTCATCTTCGTCCTCGCGCAATTTTGGATCGCCAATTGGTCAAGAGGGGTAATCGAGCTTCCGTGCGAGTTCTAGTGCATTGGATGAATTTGCCAATTTCGGAAGCTTCTTGGGAGAATCTGGAGGATCTTCAACTTCGATTCCCTGATTTTAATACTTGAGGACAAGTATTCTTTTAAGGGTGGGGTATTGTTACGTATTAAATAGTTGAGGGGACTGAATTGTAAAATAGTCGTTAAGGGACTTGAATTGTAATTGTTCATAGTAGAGGGATTCAATTGTAATAATAGGTAACGACTAACCGATTACCGTTAGTTGCTATCTGTATTAATAGTAGATCATGAATGAAAAGGGATATGCTTGATTGATCAAAATTCTCTTCTCTTTGGTTCTTCTCCAATTTGATTGTATCATGTAGGTATATGGAATTTTAGCATCTTCTATCGCTTTTCGTATAACCATCTTGTCCTCAAATGTCTCCTTTCCATATTCGAGTGAGTGCCCCATTCGCGAAGGGTCGATCCCAAACTCCGAAGGCAAAAACCGCTGTTTTTCAAAAAGTAGTTATGAGAAAATTCATTTTGAGCCTATAAAAGTTGCACGTCAAATGATATCACAAGTGTTTTACTATTTTGATACCATGAAATCATTAAAAATCTTTGTGTTATCTATAATTTTTTTAACAGCGAACACACTCTCTAATATACTCTTAAAATCACACCCCAGTCTGTATAATTTGAACTAAGAAATACACTTATAAATACCTTGATGTTTCCAGCTTCTTTGATTGCATCAACAAGCTTAAGTTGAAGCAAAATATTATGCGAACGAAACTGCACCCCCGACATGGTGCATATGACAACATCAACTTGTTTAACGGCATCCACAAGACTCTGATGATCAGAAAACGAACCCTCAACCAACCGGGCTCCTTGTTCCTTAAACGACAACAACATTTGAAGCTTTTCGATGTCGTAACCAATCTCGCGACGCATAAGGACATAGGTTGGGTGGCCTTGAGCCAAACTAGCCTTGACAATCCTCTTGCCAATGTAACCTGTGCCACCCACAACAAGAATCTTGCTCTTTGTCATTCTTAAGCTTTAGTTTACGTAGAAATAATAATGTGTTATTGGTGTTGAGTACCACAAGTTGATTTATATAGAGGGGATATATATGAATATATAATAAGCTAACAATATATGGTCGTTATTCGTTAATTTGGTGCTGATATTATATTCCTTAATAGTGTGCTTCTCATTGAGAGGTCCCTTTCCTCGTGCTGATGATACCCACCATTATTGATCACGTGTACAATACTATACTCCAGCCGCCTTATCTTAAGAATTGAGAAAAAAAGAAGAAACTATATAAAACAATGTAATGACTTGAATATTCTCCATCTTCTCATTAGATTTTATGATAATACAAATGAGTGTAATCAAGCTAGTATTTATACTAGATCTAAGAAGAATCTAGAACTAGAAACTAACATCTAACAAACTCAAACTAACTCAACAACCATAACAAATCAACCTCTCAAAATATCTCTAATATGCCCCCTCAAGCTGAACGGGGAGACAAAACGTGAAGCTTGGATCGTAAGTCATCAAAACGAGAGGAGGAGAGACCTTTGGTCAATAAATCCGCCAACTGCAAAACAGTAGAAACATACCGAACACAAAGTTGGCGAGATAAAACCATATCCCGTATAAAATGAAGATCAATCTCAATATGCTTGGTACGTTGGTGAAAAACAGGATTAACTGCAAGGTAAGTGGCACCAATATTATCACACCAAAGAGTAGGGGGTGATGACTGAGGAACCTGCAGCTCCTGTAATAAAGACATAATCCAACGAATCTCAGCAGCTGTGTGAGCAAGAGCACGATACTCAGCCTCAGTGCTAGAACGAGCAACAGTATGTTGTTTCTTGGAACTCCAACTAATAAGATTGGAACCCAGAAACACACAAAAACCCGTCGTCGAACGACGATCATCAGGACAACCGGCCCAGTCTGCATCAGAATAACCATGAATATCAAAGCAAGTGGAGCGACGAAAAGTCAGCCCATGAGTAAGAGTACCACGAAGATAGCGTAAAATCCGCTTGACAGCAGCCCAGTGACGATCAGTAGGAGCCTGTAGAAACTGAGACACCTTACTAACCGCATAAGCAATCTCTGGACGGGTAAGAACAAGATACTGCAAAGCACCCACTGTGCTACGATAGAGCACAGGATCAGGTAACAAAGTACCAGAGTAGCGGGATAACTGTCTCCCGGATGCAACAGGGGTGGAGAGAGGGCGACACTGAGTCAAGCCAGTACGCTGCAGTAAATCAAGAAGATAACGCTGCTGTGATAAGTGCAAACAATCATCAGTAAAGGTAGCCTGGATACCCAAGAAATAGGACAGAGTGCCTAAATCCTTGAGTGTAAACTGAGAGTCCAAACGAGTAATCAAAGAAGCAACAAACTCTGATGAGCTCCCAGTAATAATAATGTCATCCACATACACCAAGACATAACAAGAAAGGCCATCACGCTGATAAACAAACAAGGAAGTGTCAGATACACACTGGATAAAGCCACTAGTCAGAAGAGCAGAAGAAAGCTTAGAGAACCAAGCACGAGGAGCCTGCTTGAGACCATAAAGAGCCTTGCGAAGAAGGCAAACATGATCAGGACAAGAGGAGTCAACAAAGCCAGGTGGCTGAGACATATAAACAGTCTCAGAGAGATCACCATGAAGAAAAGCATTGTTGACATCAACCTGACGAATAGTCCAACCACGAGAGAAGGCAAGAGATAGAACAAGACGAATAGTAGTGGGTTTAACCACTGGACTAAAAGTCTCAGTATAATCAATGCCCTCTGTCTGATGAAAGCCCTTGGCAACAAGCCGGGCTTTATAACGACTGACAGAACCATCAGGATTATGCTTAATCCTGTAAACCCACTTACTACCAACAATATTGGCAGAAGGAGGAGGAGGTACAAGATCCCAAGTGTGATTGGACTGCAGCGCACCAAACTCAGTACGCATAGCATCCCACCAAACAGAATGACGTTGAGCCTGAGAAAATGAAGAAGGCTCAGTGGTAGGAGCAGTAGTAGTGTGAAAAAGAACATGATCAGGAAAGTGTTTAGGCTGACGAGTATGATCACGAGAGCGAGTGACCATAGGATGTACAGGAGGAGGAGGTGGGGAAGAAGAAGGAGGAGGGGAAGGAGGAGGAGGAGGGGAAGGAGGAGGAGGAGGGGAAGGAGGAGGAGGTGTAGTGGAAGAGGAAGGTACAATAGGATAGGAAGGTGAAGGAATAACAAAATCAGAAAAGATAGAAGCGGAAGAAGCAGAAGAAGGAGCAGAACCAGGAATATCAAACACAGACTCATGAAAAATAACATGACGAGAAGTGATAGTACGAGAAGTACTAGGATCATAACAGAGATAACCATGATGGTTAGGAGCATAGCCAAGAAAGAAGCAAGGAGTGGATTTGGGTGAAAGTTTATCCGTACGAATATCACCAAGATAAGGATAACATAAGCACCCAAATGTACGAAGTATGGAATAGTCAGGACGGGTACCGAAAAGAACCTCGTAAGGTGTGGAGAAATGAAGAACCGGTGTAGGAAGACGATTGATAAGAAAGGCTGCAGTAGCATAAGCATCATACCAAAATTTCTTTGGTAAATGAGCATGAAATAATAAAGCACGAGCAACCTCAGAAAGATGACGATTTTTGCGCTCAGCCACCCCATTTTGTTGGGGAGTATAAGGGCAAGAAATCCGATAGGCAATACCAGACTCAGAAAGATAACGAGCCATATCACCGTGAACAAGTTCAGGAGCACCATCACATTGAAGATTTTTAATAGTGCATGAGAAAAGATTTTCGACCAAAGGTCGAAAATGACGAAAACAATCAACAGCTTGGGAGCGACTGGTCAGAGGATACATCCATGTAAAACGACTATAATCATCAATAAATGTGATGAAATAGCGATAACCACAACGAGACATAACCGGGGAGGGACCCCAAATATCACAATGCACAATATGTAAGGGAGCTGTAGAGTGAGATACAATAGAATGAAATGGTAATCGAGTAGATTTGGAAATACAACAAGAATTACAAGGTTTATTTAGAACTTTATGAGACATTGGTAAAAAAGAAAGTCTAGATAACACTGGATCAGAAGGATGTCCTAATCGAGAATGCCAGAGCTCCCGTGAGACAGAGAAAGTAGCAGAGAGAGAGTAGAGCTGATGAGGACTAGCTCGCATGTGGTGGAGCAGCCGCCCTGTGGGAGTCTGTATGGACAAACCAAATTGTGAGAATAAGACAGATACAGGATGATCAAGAACAAGCTGAGTAATAGACAATAAGTTTTTGGCAAGACCAGGAACAACAAGCACATAACGAAGTAATAAAGTGCAATGAGATAAACGAAGATAAGAGAAACCAACATGGGAAATGGTAAGAGAGGTACCATTACCAACAATCACACGTTCTGAGCCAGTATAAGGAACCGAGCCAAAAACAATGGACGGATCAGAGGTCATATGAGCTGTGGCACCGGAGTCCGGAATCCAAGAATCAACATTTGCACATGTTTGTGTAAAATCAGCGTGAAGGCCATAAAATTGTGGAGAAGTATTGGAAGACCATGCTTGAAAATGATCAGGCCCAAAACCTGTATTCGAACCATTATCACCAGCAGGTGGGCCAGAATAAGGCAGCCCAGCAGATGAGGAGTGTGGTGGTCCAAAAGCTGTTGGACTAGGAGTAGAGTTAGCTGGCCCAGATCCAAGTATTCCAGGCCCAAAACCAGATCCAAATGTTCCAGGCCCAACACCAAAATTAGGGTAATAAGAAGTGGGAGAGGATGTTCCTTGAACATCAGCAACATGAGCAGCAAAGGATTCCCCACCCGAGGACCACCGCGCACCAGTTGAACCACCGCGGCCGCGACCACCACCTCTAAATCGGAAGTTATTTCCGCGACCACCAAACGAACCACCACCGGCACGAGCTCCACTTCGACCAGCAGGTGATGAATACCGAAAGTAACAACTTGAAGCCTTGTGTCCAGATTTGGCACAAATCTGACAAATCACAGTTCGAGAACCATCAGAATGAGGCAGAGTCGATGTAGAAGCAACCATAGCAGCAAGCGGTGGAGGAACTGAAGGTTGCCTTTGTTTCAGACGAGCTTCATAGGTAAGTAATCGCGATCGTAACTGTGAAAAGGTGAGAGTCTTGTCTTGATTTTCAATATTCATCACAAAATTCTCATATTCAAGACTCAAACCTTGAAGAACTTGTAGAACAAGAAGTTCATCAGAGATTGGATCTCCAATTGCATTCAGAGTATCAACAATTTCTTTTGCTTCGTTCAGAAACTCAACTATAGATTTTGTGTTTTGTTTCAAAAGATGAAACTGAGTTCTTAATTGTGACTGTTTTGCAAAAACGATTTGAACAAATGAATCTTCAATTGACTTCCAGAGAGAAGCAGCAGAAGTTGAATTTCTTGCTAAATGCATAATTGATGGTGAAAGAGTTGCTGTAATCAACGCTTGAACATAGCCATCACATTTCTCCCATGAATCTCTTTCTGTTGAACCAGACTGTGGAACTTGAACATCAGATTTCAGAAGCTTCAACAGCCCTAATGTCTTCAAAACAGTGGTAATTTGATGTTTCCAATTGAGATAGTTAGTATCATCGAGTTTGATAGAAAGAAAATTTGCAATGTTTGGCAAGGTATTGGTTTGATTTGATGAGTTGTTTGTAGGTGCAAAGGAGAAAGATGGAGAAGTCATGACAGAGATATGGTCGCCGGAAAAGGTCGCCGGAAAGTCGCCGGAGGAAGATTACCGGTGGAAGATGCCGGAATCTCAGAGCTTAGCTCTGATACCATAAAACAATGTAATGACTTGAATATTCTCCATCTTCTCATTAGATTTTATGATAATACAAATGAGTGTAATCAAGCTAGTATTTATACTAGATCTAAGAAGAATCTAGAACTAGAAACTAACATCTAACAAACTCAAACTAACTCAACAACCATAACAAATCAACCTCTCAAAATATCTCTAATACTATAAATGAAATAAATGTAACTAGTTGTCTAAGTTTCTAGAATTTTACAGTGTTTCTAATCAACTACGACAACTAGTTGTTTGGTCTAACGGTATCCAAATGTTTAAAGGTTGTTTCTTTTGTTTGAAGGTCAAGAGTTTAAGTACTAGTACGTGAATTTAGAAACCATTCAATAAAATACTAATTATGATACAAAAACATTTTAAAGAAGTAATTTAATTGATATTAAAAATCAACTTTCTTTTGTGAGGAAGTTTAATGTAGCTAATAGTGCCTCTGACATTGCGTGTAGTACAATCATTTGTTGCGTGGTACAAACTTTGTTGGGGCGGTTTGGTACCGACCCGAGATATTTTGTAAAAGAAAATTAATTATATTTAGGAAAAAAGAAACTATTATGATGTTCTTGATAATATCCTAATTTTAATTTTTTATATTATACATAATTAACGTGTTAAATCGTTTTATTTTCTGATATATTCTATTTTCTAGTAACTTCACGATTGCTTACACCTTTTAAATTTCTTTTAAAACGATTTTGTGTTTAAAATTAAGTTTTTTATATCGTAGAATATAGCAAATACAGTTACTGTTGCGGTACTCTCACGAACCAACTGATTGTAGCGAAAAACATCATTGCCGACATGGGTACTATCGGAATCAGTTTCAGAATTTGATTGTATGGTTTTCGAGGAGGCGACAAGATAAACATAATCACATTCACACCGCGTAGCACGAAGAAAAACGACAAAATTCCAGTCGCGTAGCACGGGAGAAGAAAAGCTTGTTTCATTTAATAAAGAACTCACCCTTTCACCAAAAGTAGTATTAAATAAACACTATTTACTTATAATAAAACTTAACCTTTATCACTTGAAAATGTTATCATTTCAACGCTTAGACATCATAATTGGACTACATTTCCATAAGTTTGCATCGCATCTTGTTTATTTTCTCTTTTTATATAGTTACTTATATATAGCGGATCATACATAATACAGCGCTAACATTTTATTATTAAATAATTTCATTTTAATAAGTATAAATATGGTTAAAAAAATCACGAAACTATAAATTTATGATTACAATGTTACACCTTATATTAACTAATATTGTTTTTATCTAGTAAGAGTTTAAAGTTTTGTTTTTGGTTCTCCAACTTCCTAAGAGTTTCTAGATTATATTCACCTGATCATATGTAACCATGAGGTTGTTCTCTTATCCACACTTGACACATTTTTGGTTGTTCCCTTATCACACCATATACATCAAAAGTTCGTTGGTAGAATATCAAATAAATATTTGCTATTTTAAAAAATTAACATAGTGACAACCTACCAATAATAAAACTTCATGACATCATTGACGGGATTTCGGTCTAAATTTTGGTGTTATATACTTGATAAGATACTTGGTATTACTACGACCATCTTATACTTTCCGTAAACAAATATAATCGCTTCTCACATCAACTTATTAGTTATCATCTCCACAAACTTATTTTACCTTCTGGTAGAAATAACCGGTAATATGTAGCCTATGAATCATTTGATTTAAGTTTTATGAAATGATATAATTAGTCCTTAAAAGCATGAGTTGGTTATTTGATAATAATTATCTTAGAGTTTCTCCTTAAATATTATAAACAAATGAGAATGACTAAGAACAATATACAACAATAATATTTTCTCTCAAGATCATCCATCGATCATTCTAGACATTATAACAGGAACAATTCAATCGATTGTGACATCATCATCTTCAGCAAAAATCTGTATCTCCACAAGTAAGTTTTAGTTGGTTTGATATCTAATTTCATTATTATGATTGATGCATAATTAGGGTTACATGTAAACATTCATAGTTGAGTTATAATCAACACCTCCAACAGACCAACACTACAAACAAATTACATATACACATCATCACCGTACCACTTGTACAAGGCATCAATACACTTGCATAAGTGGTACATGCTAGATTAAATAAAATAAGAACCCTTGTATGTTGTTGCCCTTCAGGATGTGTGACTCTCCTCCAACACTATTTGGATGGCCTAGGGAAAGGCAAGTTGCCACGAGAGACGTGCGCTCACAAAGTGCGCACGTTGTGGGTAGCCAGCAGCCTAAAACATCGAGTTTTTTATTTGGTGCTTTTTTAGCAAACTTGTGATGGTTGTTGGTGTAATTTGCATAGAGTTTTAGTTTATGGGTATGTGATATGTGGATCCTATTAATGAAATCTATATGAGAAGATGTCACTTGTTCATTCAGTCTCCAAACCCTATACATACATTAGCTTCAATCTTGTAGTGCCACATAGGACGTTTCATAAGTAGGGTTCACAAAACACCCATAAACCTAAATATTTAAAAATCAAACAAATAAACCATTGATAGTTTACAAACAACACCAAATAAAAAAATACCTCTAAAACACTTTGGTGAATTGTAAAATTTAATGTAAGATTAGCAATCGACCATATTTAGATAGCATTTCTAATTCTTTTTTTATCCTGGGACTTTTAACTTTTTCCCTTGGTGATTGTTATAGATTCTTTTTTTTTTTATATTTACTTTTTGAATATACTTTATCCATAACTCCATAAGTGATCCTAATGGTCCGGTCATCAGTGATGTTTTTTTCTTTTTTTGGCAATAGTCAATTTTCTAGTGGCGCTGAATACAATAATAAATAAACTATATTTTAGCACTATAAAATTAGCTCGTGGATTAAAACTTGCTAAAATTAGTTTAGATGTGCACTTAAAATCAGCTTGTATAACTTCGAACCAAGTTAGAGCCAAATGGAGCTCTCTCCTTAGCTTCGTATTATATAGAAACCGAGCAAAATCAAGCCAAGTTGACACAAATTGTATCCAAGATGAGTTTTAGCTTAAGTTTTCATAAAGTTGTTATAATGTATTTACTTAGAATTCAATCATTCTTTTTGGATGTTTTTTACAATTTACTATTAGAATTTACACCTAAATATGTGGAGCCTGGAGGTGTATGTTGTTATATCTTATTTCCTTTAGTAACATTACATGGTATTATATATTATTTCTTTTAGTAACATTACATGGTATTGGGTTCAATTTAAGTGGTGCTATACTATCTAAAGAGCTGTTTGGCAACTTCTGAATGATTAAGTGCTGAACCAATAAGAGGTCTGAATCATTAAGTGCTGAACCATTAAGAGGTCTGAACCATTAAGAGCTAGTATATCGTTTAACTATTCAAATGCAAATGTCTTACCAATTCAGATAAGAGGTCTTAACCATTCAGCATTAGACCTCTTAACCATTCAGCACTAGTATAATGCTTAACCATTCAGAGGCAAATGTCTGAATCATTCAGACATTTGCTCGCGAAACAAACAGTCTGAACCATTAAATGCTGAATCATTCAGACATCTGAACCATTAAGAGGTTGATTAAGAGGCTGCCAAACAGCCCCTAACTCCAATCTATAGCTAATAGATATATAACTTTTTGCGCCACGTGCCACAATACTATTAGCTCAAGAGTTTTTTTTCCTCTCTTATGTAAAAAAATAAGGAATAGATCCTAATTTTAATATTAGAATATTGTTTGACAATTTATAAATTTCCATTACTCACTTATTCAACGGGTTATACATAATAGATAAAAGTGCTTTCACATATATGAAAACTGAGATACATTATTGTTTTGCTAATAGCTTGTTTGATATATTTATTTATGCAATTTATTTTTAAGAGCTAACATGTAAATTTAAAATTCTGACGTCTGAGTAGCGAGTGAGAAGAAGTTTAGAGGTGGATAGGTTAGAGAATGACATCATAGCATAATCATATCAACAATGTATCAAATTTCTCATGACTTGTAACAAAAAGAATATAAACAACTACAAAGTTTTAATGGAGGAAAAATTATTTAAAAGAGTATGCATAAAACAAACAAGATGAAAAATTCGAAGATATAAGTTGTGTGACCATTTTCATGTTGATAGCATGGGTGTTTGGTCGTAAGAAGGAACCCGATAGGAATTAGAGATATCGTTGCAAATACTCCTCAACACGAGTGTATCGGACCTCTGGATAGAGCTTAGAAGCTTCTTCACCCTCTTCACCGATTTCAAAGTTCATCAAACAACCTTCATAGTAAATGTGATAGATACGTGCAAGTCCTGCTTGAAAAGCACTGTCATCTGCCTCTGAAAACACAAAAAAACATTAAACAAAAATGTTGTTACACAATATAATAGTTGTCGAAATAAGTCATTTTATGATAGAATTGTGCATTATTATTAACATATGGATAGCTTATAAGCACCATGCATGGAAGCAAGAAAGTCTTTGGCAGATATGTGCACTTTCTCAAGTGTTTGACCAGTAAGTTTCTCCCATTTCTCAATCAACTGGTTGTGTGTAAGAATATTTTTGTCTGGCCGAAGATACAACGTCTTGTTCAACACACGAGAATCATCTACAGTCTTGATTGTGTATGTTGCAATATCGTCCTCATCCATGAAAACAACTACACAAGTTTCAAAGAAAGTAAGCGCACTAGTGAATAAACATATTACTGGTTCTGAAATAAACATGTGTGTATATATACTATATCAGTATATCATACCTTTACGATTCCCATCTCCATAAACAGACACTCGGCCCCTTGGTGGCATGAGGGAGCCCGGCTGGGAAAGGTTGCCAACGAAATAACCACCAAAACAGTTTGCAGAAATGTAGGTATACGGAATTTTAGCATCTTCTATCGCTTTTCGTATAACCATCTTGTCCTCAAACGCCTCCTTTCCATATTCGAGTGAGTGTCCCATTCGTGAAGGGTCGGTCCCAAATTCCGAAGGCAAGAACCGCTATTTCAAGAAAATAATTAGTTCAGAATTATTAAATTAAGGTAATTATATTAATAATAATATTGCATAGCAAACGCGTTGCAATTTAATAATTAGTTCAAAATTATTAAATTAAGGTAATTAGGATAATGAGTGGGAAATGCGTAGTAGGTTCCTACGCCATGTTTTTGTCGCAAATATGTCGTATAATGCGTCGCAAATGTGTCGTTAACTGTTTGCCACAGGCATTTTTCCGACAAAATGTTTTTGTCGCAAATCCGTAACAAATGATGTTTTCCTACGCATTTGCGACGGAAAAACGCGTAGCAAATTCTTTTTTTTCTAGTAGTGATTTCGAACCTATAAAAGTTGCATGTCAAATGTCACTACAAGTGTTAGAGCATTAAGAATCTTTGTTTTATTAGATTTTTTAATCTACTTTTAAAGTCATCATACATACACGGCATAATTTGAAAATTACACCACTTTATGCTATACATACCTTGATGTTTCCGGCTTCTTTGATCGCATCAACAAGCTTAAGTTGAAGTAAAATATTGTTTGACCGAAATTGCACCCCCGACATGGTGCATATGACGACATCAACTAGTTTAACGGCGTCCACAAGACTCTGATGATCAGAAAACGAACCCTCAACCAACCTTGCTCCTAGTTCCTTAAACGACAACAACATTTGAAGCTTTTCAATGTCGTAACCAATCTCGCGACGCATGAGGACATAGGTTGGGTGGCCTTGAGCCAAACTAGCCTTGACAATCCTCTTGCCAATGTAGCCTGTGCCACCCACAACAAGAATCTTGCTCTTTGTCATTCTTAAGGTTTAAGTTTACGTAGAAGCTAGTACAACGTTAATCAATTATTAGTACTACTGCATGTTATTCGTTTTAAGTTGATTATTTATATGGATGATATGAGATCATGGTCGTTAATTTGTTGCTGTCGTGCTTATATTATATTATTTAATTGCGGGCTTCTTTGCTTTGAATGGGTCCTTAGTGTAGGCCAACGGGATTATTTTATTGTCTTAAAAAAGAAACATTATATGAGATAAGTGTTTTTTATTTATAGTAAGGTTTTGTATATGTCACCGGACTACCAAACCTAATAATAATTGTAGACTTACATGTTTACTTTAAAACTTTAGCCGTAATTTTTTTATTGTGAAACTTAATAATAACAAACTAATTGATCACCGACACATGGCAAAAATACGTTTCCTACTAGTTGTATAACATAGAAAAATATTAATAGCAATATTAGATTTAGTCACATAACAAGTTTCTTGTACAAGCGAATGATGGAGCGGTAATATAATGTAAAAGATATCGACGCATGTTTTACATTAATAATAATCATATTGGCCATGAAAGGTGATAAAATTTATTTTTCTAGTTGTAAAAATAGAAATAATAATAACAACAATATTAATAAAAACAAAATACAAACAAAAAAGTAATAATATTATTAATTATTAAGAAAGTAGAACGTAATACAAATTCACATAAAAGTTAACAACAATAATAAATATAAATCAAAAAGAGAAAGTGGCAAATTAAAAACTAATTAAAATTCACTTAGAAATTTACATTATACTAGTAAACCAAAATGTCTAAAAATCATATTTTTTCTACACTGTCAATCTTGAATTTGAACATGTGTCGCTACTATAATGAAATTTAACCATTTAACAACACATTAGTTGATAATGATTATTTATATACTTTTAAAATTATAAATAATTTTTTTGATAAATTGAACCATGTTTCTATTTATTAAAAACTTACTTTTAAAAAACAAAATTTATGAAATATATAAAAAAATTTAATAAAAAGAACTTTTTAGAAAAACATTTAAAAAAATGGAGTGCTTAAAAATAATTTATTTAAAGCAAAAGTTTTTTAAAGACACAAATTTGAAATAATGTTGTTAATGTTTTATTACCTAAAGTAGTTAATTATATGCAATTTCATTCATATTTTATATTCGAAACTTAATTTATAATTTCTAAATATTAATAAATAACTATTAATTTAATATTTTTATTCAACTTGTGTAATACATGGATTTTAAACTAGTAATAACAAATAAAAATAAAGAGACGGTGGTAAAGAAAATAACATATGCATGTGGAGTTTTGAAGGCTCATGACCTCAAAGTGCAGCCGAACACCCATTTTAGCTAACTTCTCTTTTGTTATAGTTTGGCAAACAAAACAAATATAACCTATCAGAGATATCAGATATCATTGCACTAGAGCAAATGAGACCCGATAAAAAGGTTTGAGAGGATGCAATATCACGGTCTTTTAATATGAAAACTATGAGTTTGAGTATCAGTTGTTGCAATATGCTTTAAGTTGACAAATGATTTTACCACAATAGACCTTCGGACGATAGGTTCCACCTTAGCCAACGAGTCACCAGCGTAGGACGTGGGTGATCTTTTGCCAATGGGTTTACCCGAATAAATATGATTAATGAAGTTTTTATTTACAAAAACCAAATTGTAATATATTTAATAGTACAAGATAAATAGAATAGTAATAATTTAAACTCTGATGATGCGAGTGAAATTACCATTAACAACAAAAAAATAAAGCTTTTAGTTAAATTGAGTTTTATTTTGAAGGAATTTCACAAGTTTAGAAGCTAAGATTGAAGATCAAGCACCCCAATAAAAGATCTAACATTATACAACTCATCTTAGTTTGATTTAGTTTGATAATTCCTTACTCTAAGAGTCATTTCATCTTTATAGAATGACAACAAATACGCTATCTGATCTACTCATAATTCCACACCAAAACTAATTAGAACCAACACATCGTAAGCGGGGGCTAGAGCCCTATAATCAAGGGGAGTTTCACCACGCTAATTTTAAATAGTTTTGCCATTAGACTCAACCCTTCACTAGCCGAGCCGAGCCGAGCCGAGCCAGGGTGCGCTCGGAATCGGCTTGTTTAAAAACCAAGCCAAGTCAAGCCGCCCCATTTAAAAACCAAGCTGATCAAGCGTGCCCGTTTATCTTAAGGAGCTCAAATTGTGCGCTCAGGCTCGACTCGTTTATACACGATCCGATCTGAGCCGGCTCACAAGCTAGGTTTTTTATTTTTTGAAAACACATATATATTTTTTTGGTTTTTCACATGTATTTATATATAAAAACAAAAAATATTATTTTTTATATTTGTTTATGTTAAGTCGTTGAAAATTTGGTACTAGATTAATATTTCAAGTAAGATGATTATATTTTATATTTTTATACTTAGCTTTTTCATGGTAAATAATAGAATGATCATATGCATAAGATATACGTGTATGGTCTATTTAAATAATATATCATAATTTTAATTTATAATTATACATATTAGGATTTAATTTAAACTAGTCAATTAACAAACGAGCCACGAGTTGAGCTGACATTAGCTTGGGACCAAAATGTTTAGAAACTGAGTCAAGTCTGCTTAAGTTGTTTATAAACAAGTCGAGTTTGAGCCATGTTCGAATATGCCCAAGTCGTGACTTTTTTAAACAGCCCCACCTCATCGCTCTAGTTACTCTTAATTAATTAAGATATGAAAAATTATTAAATCATACCAATTATAAAAAAAGTTTTAATTGTAATCTTCTTCCAGAATCTAACCCCTAAGTTGGCAATGGTAAAAGGTAAAACGAACGAGATGCACTTGTTTTAGTGAAATATCCGATGCACTTATTATTATTATCTATACTTATTAATAAAACAATATTTTTAGTATCACATGGCATTCTCTTAGAACTCTAATTTTTAATTTCCCGCCTAATTATGTATCTGTTCTACATATTAGTCTAGGTTCATTTCCCGCCTAATTATGGTACAAGAGCAATTTGGGGGAAATTAGAGAATTTAACCTAAATTGCAAGTCATCTATTTATGAAAATGATATAACACACATGGTTCTTCTTTCCTTGAATATTAAATCAACAAAAACTCTACAAATTATCTATGATTCTATTCATCTACTAGTTTTAGTAAACTCGTGTGTTACACGAATTGAATAAATAAAATATTAATATACTAAAACAAACCGTATAAAAATGTCATTTTTAAAAATTTCCTTATTACAACTCCTAAATTTAATTATTTTCTATTTTAAAAAATCAAATTTATAAAAATACTAATTTTAAATATTTTGTATTTTTAAAAAGGTTTTATGTTTTAGAAAAATTAATTATTATAAAATATTTGTTTATTTAGAAATAACATTAATAAATAGATCTCTTCTTTAATTTATTAAATGTAAAAAAATATTAAATAATATTATTAGTAATTAATGTAATTATTTAAGTGTAGAGAGAGGCAGAAAAATTTTAATTAGAATGATTGTGGTGTTGACATGTGGCATCTAAAGTTACTCTTTTATCAGAGTAAGAAAATGTAATAGATTTTGTTGATTATGTGTTTCCATAAAATGGTCGGTTTATATTCCGATCTTTACAAAAGTCTCCAGGTTAAACAACAACATCTACTAAAATCTCCAGGTATCAATTTTTTAATCCTTATTACTATATATACATGCTAAATTAATATTTCCCTATAATAAAAATTCGAAAATACAATAATATAAGTTTATTATTTGCATTTCTTTTTTTTGATGTATTTATTAATTCTAATATATTTTAATTAAATTTTAGGTTTATCTCTTTATACAGATCAAATTAAGAATTTAACTCTCTTTGAAATTAAAAAAAAGTTAGTTCGTAATAGTTCGACCCTACGAAACTTTTCAATGATTCCTTAACCAGATCATGACTCGGTCTCTTCGTCAAACAATCGTTTTATTATTGAGTAACTATCTTATGATAGAGAAACCTTAACAAACGAGTGTGATGGCCTTTTATCTTCGTTAAAAAATAAACAGAGTGATGTTTTTTATGATATAATGAAAGCAGTTGACGATAAAGAAGGAAGCGTATTTTTTGTTTATGGTTATGGTGGAATAAGGAAAATATTTTTATGGGAGACATCATCTACAGCAATAAAGTTGAGATGCGAGATTGTTTTAAACTTGCTTCGAGTGGAATTGCATCATTATTATTGTTAGAATGACACGGTCTTAATTTCTAATTCCTGTAAATCTCAATAATGATTATTTGTGTCATATAAAGCCTCACAGTGACATTACATGTTCACTAAAAAACAACATTGATTATTTGGGATGAAACACCTACTCACTTATGATTCACAAGCATGTGTTTGAAGCATTGGATAGAACTTTGAAAACTATACTCACATGTGATAATTGTAACAACTTCGATTTACCATTTGGAGGCAAAATAATTATTTTATAGGAGATTTTAGACAAATTCTTCCTAATATTCCTAATAGATCTGGACATGACATTGTTAATGCCTCCTTAAGTTCCTCATACATTTGCACAAACTGTAAGGTTCTTAGACTAACAAAAAACACGAGGTTAGCCGTTGGAAGTGAACATTTTGATATGAAATAAACAAAGATATTTGCAAAATGGCTTCTAGATGTAGGAGAAGAAAACACAGGTGGATCGAATGATGGAAATGCAATAATTGATATACCGGATGATCTTCTTATTACCAATTCGTTTGATCCTATAGCAAGTTTAATCGACTTTGTCTACCCTTCTATTATTTAAAATGTCAATAATCAATTTTTTTTTCAAGAAAGAGCTATACTTGCACCGACAAATGAAGTTGTTCAACAAATAAATGATTATTTGTTATCCATGTTTCCCGGAGATGAAAATGAATACTTTAGTTCTTATAGTTTATGTCACTTAGAGTATCTTCCCAATAACTTTGGTGAAAGTTTATATTCACCTGATGTTCTTATTGGGCTTAAAGTATATGGTCTTCGAAACCATAAGTTAATATTAAAAGTTGGTGTTCCAGTAATATTGTTAAGAAACATTGATCAAAAAAATGGTTTGTGCAATGGAACAAGACTACAAGTAATAGGTTTGGGCAATCGTGTTATAGAAGCTGAAATAATATCTGGAAGTAATATTGGAAATCACACTTTTATTTCACGGTTGACTTTGACACCTTCAGACAAAATGATTGCTTTTAAGTTTCAAAGAAGACAATTCCCGTTAGCAGTATGTTTTGGAACGACAATAAACAAGAGGCAAGAACAATCGCTATCCAAAGTTGGTTTGTTTTAAAAAAAAACCAGTGTTTACACATGATCAACTCTATGTTGTATTATCTCGAGTTAAAAGTAGACTTGGATTAAAATTATTAATATTAGAAAATGATGAAAAAATCACCAACAGAACATCAGATGTTGTATACAAAGAGATTTTTAAATGTTTATAAATTTCAAGTATTATTTTTCATGTTCAATTTAATTTTTTCTATTACTTAAAAGTTCTTATTTATAAGTTCATTTCATTCCATATTATACACTATTTAGACGTAGAGTCATTAATAGAGAAAACCTACTAATATCAGATGTAGCTAATGTTAAAAAATATACATAAAAGTTGATATAAAAAGTATTATATGTTAACATTATAACTTATAAACCTTTTTAAACAACAATAATATTTTTAAATTGAACCCGTGTGTTACACGGGTCTTTAGCCTAGTATATATATATATAAATGAAGCTTATGGGTTGTTACGTAAAATTAATAACAATAAAAAAAGACATGAAATATATATATATACGTGTGTATGGTGGGTAGAGTAAGTCAAACAAAAATATTATTAAAGAAATATCTACAGATATGTGATGTGTAGAGTTGGTAAAACTAAAATATCATTCATTATTCTTCCCCATACTTTCTGCAGACGTTTTACAAACTCAAGCAAATAGTGATGGTCAACAAAATCAAATCTTTAAGGACTATTTCTCTTCACATCATTTTTATTACTGTTAGACGATATGAAATGGATTTTTCAAAAATTTGTTTAGTTTCACTCTTGCATCATCATCATTTAAAGGAAATATATCTACTCAAATCTTGCAACACTTTGCCCTCTCGTCTCCATCTACTTTCTAGTTGTCCACCGATTCAAAACTCCGGTAACCAGTAAAACCATTTTCGGTCGATTCATTTTCGAACACAAGACTCAAAATTAAACACCCTCATCCATCAAACACCCTTATTCATCAAATATGTTGTGTTTCGTCTTCCTCCAACCATCATAACCCTTGACGACTCATGATTTCCACGTCAGTTAATTTCCAACGTTCCCAAAATTACGACTAAGGTAATTGGATAGAAATTTTAACCTTTACTTCAAGATTTATACATTTATAGGTAAATCATGGTTAAAAAAATCAGATTAGAGTATTATATGATTTCACATAGGGTGGGGGTTGAAGATGATGGAATGTCGCATTAAAGTATAAATATGTGTATATTTAAATTTACAACAATTGATTGTTTGATCTAATGGTTAAAATAATAAACCCTTAAGAAGAGGTCACGGATTCTAAGTCCATTATTAGCATTCTTTTTCTAGTTTACTTTGTTTTATTTGATTTTATGGACCAAGACCAAAATGCTTTAAAAATAAATATTGACATGATTTCTTTATAAAAGTCCATCAACTCAACTAACGTCCATTTAAATTTTTAACATTTTATGGTTCAAATCCAATAGTTATAAGATTACAGTTTGCTTTTACTATATATATTTAAAGCAAAAAGGAAACTAATCAATATTATAACTTGAAATTTTGAATAAAGTCCACTTTCATAAATACATGTTCTTAGAGCATTCACGGCAGAATCTCCTTCTCCATCTTTATATTTTAATTAAATTTCACATTTCTTTACAATTATCTCTTAACTTTGTTTAACATCTCACATTCTATTCTCTATCTTTATTTCCATCTCACTCATAAACACTTATTTTATTATTGTTTCTCTCTCTTATACACTCATAAAACATATAGAGAATGATGAATAGTGAATCTCCATGTTTAGAGAATCACGATTCACAAAACTCTAAAATTTAGAGATAGAGAAGCAGATGGAGATCCTGATAGAGATGTAAAATACAAAAAATCTCTAAATAATAGAGATGGAGATAGAGATAGAGTCTCTACTGTGAATGTTCTTATATACGTGATTGTTTTTTTATACTCTTATTAAGTCTCTATGAAATGAATTGTGGTGATTAAAATTAAAATGAGAAATAATTTATAATCTTAAACACATAATAAAAATATAAATAAAAAAACTATGATTTGTAGCTAAATCCATCGAATATCTAACCCTTAAGAATAATCACGTATGATAACTTATATATTATCTAGATTCAATGGCTTACAAAATTAGAGTTTCTAAACTCACATTGCCAGGATAAAACGTGAATAGACATTTAACATCGAAAGTCTTAAATATAAATCTCATTGGATATGATTACTTATATATTATTACGACCCTCGTAAGAAAACGAGTTGACATCATTGTGAATCAGCGTCTAAGGTACGGATATCTTACCCCACCATCTATTGTCATGTATTTTCTCGACTATGGAAACCCTTTGACTTTTACTTATCTTTGAAATTCCTCTGCGCCATTGGTATATGTCACACCCCCGCTTATAGCGGAAACACGAGGATGTAATGGACGGGATCGTCATAACACATTGTTAGTTAATAGAGATACAAAAATATGAGGAAAGTCAACGTGTCATGACGTCACCCGACACAAATGGAGACTTGTGTCGTAGTTAGTCAAATTCCACGACAAGCATAGTCATACAAACAAATAATGTAAATCCCACAACCCGGGAACAAGTAGAAATAATGTGAAGAATAAATAAGAGTCAATGCAATAGCCAAAGGCATCCAATGTGTTTAAATAATGTAAATCTAAGGTCATCGCTAAGGCAGCATCCCTAGCTATCCTCAATGATTGTTACCTGAAAAGATATGCTCAAAAAGGTCAACATATTGTTGGTGAGTTCGCATGTTTAAATAATAAACAAAACTTGATGCTGTATAATAGTTTAGTAGGACATGAGTGCATACAGTCATAAGCAAGTAATATCACATGAGCATCACAACTAAACCTACGACGTACACAAAGAATTTGTCGGAACATATTCACCCTAGGGCCCGTTCCTGGCCACTGTCAGTCCCAACTAGTATACTAACAAACAAAGGTGGGGGTGTCAGCCAATAGTACTATCAATACCTGTCCGTCGGCTCCAACACCGGAGTTAAATAGTTGTGAATACAGAACCACAAAAAAACTCATGCATGTACTAGATAAATACTTACAAAACAGTAAACACAACAGTCCCAAAAGAATTGAATAAGTTCACAGCATAAAAATGGTTGAGCATACTTTACCCCTTGATTTTTGTAAATAATAATAAAACGGGAAAACCGGGGCCGCGAAACTCACCTTGAAATGAGATGAAATAAATGAATAAAAGACTTCAACGAGGTGGGACAATGCTCAACGATCACCTATAATTAATTAAATATAATATTATTAATAAATTTAAAAGGAGTCTAAAGAGAATAGATACGTTCGGTGGGTTTGGGTCGGTTCGGTTCCGATGGACACGATACGCACGCAAAAACATAACATACATACATATCATACAAACCAACACATTAAATAAATAATCATAGATGGGTAATAATAACAACACGATATGTAAGAAAAAAAGTCACAGAATGAACAACAAACCAAAATAATATTATGAAATAGTAGTCTAACAAACAATAATAATAAAAATATATTAGTAATACTAATTTCTAAATAATAATATAAAAAATAATAATAATAATAATAAATAAATAGTACTAAAATAGAAAATAAAATAAAATAATAAAAACAATACTAATAATAATAATAATAAAAATAACCTAATAATAACTAATACTCAAAATATCATCCATATACATAATAAAATAATATACCTCAAACAATAACCATAATCAATACCTAATAATAAAAATAACCAATAATCCTATAAATAATAATAATTATAAAATAATAAACAAACAAAATATAGTATTCCTACAACAGAACAAACACCACCACATCCCATCACTCTTCACGTTTAAACAAACCAAAACACACCAACCCACTACCCACATCCACACCCACCCCCTAAGCATACACACACCATCACACTAACACAATATACCAACAACACATAATAATATGCATATATCAAATCACACACCATGTGCAATTCAAACACAAGTAATATGTCCATGGTGCACCCACACCACTCAATTAAACACATACACACACCACTACAACACTAACACACACACACAATCATACACACACACAATCACACACACATCGCATATATATATACACCATCCGCATACATACGGTACATACACACGTATATATATATTGTATATCAACGGTACGCACACACATAAACACGCAGATACATACACGTACACATAGCAGCAGCCATGGCTGCTATGTAGCGCCGCGAGAACGCCACCAAACCACCAGTAATCGCCACCCTAACCCGGTCCAAAAACCGTAACCGACGTTGACGAAACGAAACGATACGAAGCTTACCTCGACCATTTATCTGCGGGGGGAAAGGAACGGCGACACGACGACCACCGCGGCGACGACGAGAGGCTCGGTTCGATGATGCGCACAGAGAAGAAAGTCGGCAATCTAGGGTTGACCAAGACAATGTTTTAATATAATAATAATTTTTACACACTAGCCCCCTCAACTTCCACATAATTATTCCCTCATGTTTGGTTAATTTACAATTTAAACCCTAAACTATAATATTATAATAATAATAACAATATTAATAATAATAATATTAATAATAATAGTAATAATAATAGTGATTTAATGTTATTATTAGTATTATATAATATTAGGGTTGACACGAAAATGATATACGAAAGGATTCGATTTAAAAACAAAATTAATTACGCAAAATAATAAATGCAGACAAAAGTTAACGAGTTCGAGTCAATTGACGGACCTGATAGTGACGGATGTCACAGTATATCAATCAGATTTTGTTGGCTGTCCGTTTATCTATATTTGACTTGTTGTGTGGTAGTATTTAATGTGCGATAGGGAATTATTGTTGTACTCATTATCGCATGTTCTGAGAGTTATAATAGTGTTATGATATTCGTTGTTCTATTACGAAATGCATTATATATACATGTTGTACTCTGATACCCGAGTCTAGCTTCTTGTGGAGCTTCCCACAAGCACAACATTGCGGCATCAATGGCGTGTGCACCACCCGTGGCGGTGAGATCAGACCACGACGTCTCTATTTAGTACTTGTGAGGTACTTTGGCCATATGATAGGAGGCGTATGGATCGATCCTAGGATATTTATTTATGTTCGTGGATGGTTGTGTGTATGCCAACACCCCATTGCACTATATTGGGTACATAGGTCTGCAGCCTATGTAGCCCCACTGATATGGTTTTATGTTTTGGCTCATGGGTATCATCCGTATGATACGACTTACTTTAGTGACTTGTTATACTTTGTGTCGTATCATTTTATTCTTATGATCTTGCTATATATGTTATTGTTATTACTTGTGCCTTTATCCGTTCACTGGGCATTTGGCTCGACCGCAATCTTTGTTCGCAGCAGGTTTACAAGATACTCAGGGAGGGACTTGAGGAGGGAAGAATTAAGCTTTAGGACTTTTGGGCGAAGAATGTTAGTCAGTTTTGTAGCACATGCTAGTTATCTGACTTTGGCATATTTAAAATAATATGTAACCCTAGGGCTTTTAAACTCTCTTTTGGTGATGTACTCCTAACATTTAAATTATGAAATCATGTCTTATGTTTTGATTACTATGATAGTGACACGTCAGCCATATTCGGGTCGGGGTGTTACATTTAAGCATAACCATTATCCGTGGACCCAAGAGCACCTAATGGTAGCAACAAATACAGGTGTTAATTTATGACACGATACAAAAACACGACCCGAACTTAACATGAAATTTACAGGTTTGGGTTTAGTATAAATAGGTTTAGGTCAAGTTCAGGTTGAACTCGCCAACCTATTTAGCTAGGCAAGACATGTTCGGGTCAACCCATTTATTATTTATTTTACTTTTATATATTCGTTTTCTGTCGTACATAAAATTTTTTGGGTGTTTTATCTTAAACTCTAAAACTAAAAAATAAAAATTGAAATAAGATTAAGTATCTAAAATATAATTGTAAATTTATTTGTATTTTTTGTTGTAAACTAGTTATTTTAAGTATATATTAATGTCTGAGAAACTAAAATTTTTTCTAAAAAAATGATTAAACGGGTTGTGTTTGTGTCAACCGTAAATTTCATGTCATGTTCTGCTTCACATGTCTGACATGATTTTCGGGTTGGGTCATGTTCGAATTCATGTAAAAATTTTCGGTTTCTAGTAGCTTGGGCCTGCATACCCGCAAACATGACACGTTTAACATCCCTAACAACAAATATCAGTCATATCAAAAATCAATATAACCATAGCCATAATTGAAAACTTTTTAAGTTTTTCTTACAATCAAAACTTTTCAGTCATAAAGCTTCAATTTCTCTTTTTGTCGCTTTTTTCTTATTTTTGCAGACGACATCTCTGCTCGATCCCACCGTCTTCCTCAATAATCAAGTAATCAATTTACTTTCATCATCTCCTCAATCTTGATTTGAGTAAGCTTTTTGGATCGTATTGTAATCATTAAACAACTGTCAATCACCCTTTCGATATCACTCACGTGTAAGTACGAATTTTCTTTACAAAATTTATCTTTTTATTTTGTTCATTCGACTATACAATCAACCTTTGTTTGATTTACAGCTGTGCTAATCTTTAGGTTAATAGGTTTCTTTTCATTTCTGTGATCTGTTCTGTTTGTTTCTTGATTTCATGGTTCCATTTAGATTTTGCTTATAGCTTGACTTTTGACAGTTAAATGTAATTATATAAACATGATGTACAAGAAGCTATTGTGAAATTTCCTAATGTGTGAATAATTTGCCCTAGTGGTTCTAAACTTTAGCCAAATGGGTCCAATTGGTTACAAGATCCATCTGTTTCTTGATTTCAAGCTTCCATTTTTTGACCATGGTACTTGTTTGACTTTTGTTAAGCTGAATTTCTAGAAACAACTGTTCAATTTCGTTAGAACTCATAGCTTTGGGAATTTGTTTTTGACTAAAGTAATCATTTTGTCGAAACAGGAATCGATTTACTTGGTTGAAGAACTTGAAAGAAACAAGTGTAATAAGTAGATGTTTCTTTGATCTACATTGGGTATATCAAGATTTCCCCAAATTGAAAGACTGAAGAGTGATATAGTCTCAATTTACAATACCTATCTGTGTTTATACGATAAACCCGAGTCGAATATAATTTTTTTATCAGATTCTTGAAGGTTTGTGAAAGTTAATTATTGTATAAAGATTGAGAAAGATGGGGTCTTTTGCTGGACATGTGGTTCCAGGGACATTGTTTCTTGTAGTTGGGGTTTGGCATATATGGTGCTCGGTGGTTCGATACGCATCAGATCCAGACTCGTTTCGGGTTAGGGTTTGGAACCCTGTACCGGGGTTTAATGGGAAATTGAAGTATTTGGAACTTTATGTTATATCAGTTGGAGCTTTTATTGATTTGTGTATAGAGCTTTTGTATTCAACCCACCTTAAGTTCTTTGTTAATGGTGTCTTGAACCCGCATCATATGAATGATTTCGAGCATGGTGGAATGCTTCTGATGTTCTTTGTTTTCAGTATCGTTGCGTTACTCTCTGAAAAAACCAGGTCAGTCTTCATAATCCATATCTTTCTTATACCGTTATACGTTGTTAATGTCAAATTCCGTTAATAGTTTGCCATCAAAAGTTTATATTTGTAGAACGCGTTTTACTTATAAAATAACTTGTTCGACTGAAAAAGGTCAAAATATAAGTACCTGGTTGCTTATAGAAAAAGTTAGAGACAAATGTAAATATTAAGCGGGACCGACTACCGTTAAATATTTATCTCATGTGCATCTTTCGGTAAATTTGTTATCATGCGACATGAATGTTACATCATGTTGCCTGTATCTGCAATGCATATTAGATGCCACTTTTGGTAAAATAAACTATGAATAAGTTTTGCATTTGTCAGCAAATATTTGTATCTTTCTTTTATTTGATTTCAAGTATCTTACTTGCAAAAGTATGAAATCGAAATGATTCATCATATATGATCGCAAAATAATTTCATTTGAATTTGTATGAATGTTTACATCATATATCTACACTGTCAACGCTCATGAGGGCCTATTTTTGGTACAAACATGGATACCTTTTGCATTTAATCAATCTTTGTATCTTTTATGCCTTTTTATTTTATTTCAATCATTTCACGCACAAATCTGTAAAATATAGATGATTTATCAGACATGATGAGTTGTGACATGAACATGAAGGGTCTGTTTTGCAACTTCCGAATGATTAAGTGCTCAACCAATAAGAAGTCTGAACCATTAAGTGCTGAACCATTAAGAGGTCTGAACCATTAAGAGGTAGTATATCGTTTAACTATAAAAGCAAATGTCTGACCAATTCAGATAATATGTATTAACTATTCAGCATTAGACCTCTTAACCTTTCAGCATTAGACCTCTTAACCTTTCAGCATCAGTATAATGCTTAACCATTCAGAGGTAAATGTCTTAACCATTCAGACATGTGCTCGCGAAACAAAGAGTCTGAACCATTAAGTGCTGAACCATTCAGACATCTGAACCATTAAGAGGCTGATTAAGAGGCTGCCAAACAGCCCCTAAAACAATTAAGACCATACAAATGCTCTGGAGTGAAAGTTAGATGCATACCCTTAATATTTGACACACACAACCTTTAAAGATTTTATCTTTTTGCATATAAGTTTATAAAGATGTATTTATTTCATAAAATTCAATCTTTTATATCATCATCTAGATTTATAAGTTCTAATCCTTGGCCTTTGACTTTTTTTTTGTCAAACTTCAGGTTCCTTCCCTTACCAGAAGGCGCGCTATGTTTAATATCAGCAGCAGCATTCTGTGCAGAGTATCTTTTATTCTATTTCCACTCGACAACACATGAAGGTCTCGAGGGTCATTACCATCTGCTTCTTGTTTTACTTGTGGCCCTTTGCATACTATCAGTCGTCGCTGGGGCCCTCTTCCCTACAAGCTTCCCCGTTGACCTGTGCAGTGGCATTGCTATAACCCTTCAAGGCCTATGGTTCTATCAAACTGCCTTCACTCTCTACGGACCCTCAATGCCAGCTGGCTGCAGGTTTGAAGCAAATGAGATCAAATGCTCGTCGAATGACCATGAGGTTCGTGGGCAGTTGCTAGCTAACTTGCAGATGTTTGGGCTTGTTTTCTTGGTTCTTGTTGGGGTTGTCGGGTCATACGTTTTTGCAGATAGAAGATCTGGTAAGCGTGAGCTTGGGACGGTTTATATGAGACCCCTTGATGGAATTCATGAGCAGTTATAATGAGTTTTGTGTCAAAGTTTTGACCTTTTTGTTGTTGCAGAGTTCTTGCATTAGATCAGGTGTAGATTTGACTTTTCTGAGTTAAATAACTTTTCTTTCTGCAAGTTAATTTTGATTCAATTGAATTGGTAGATTGGGTAGATAAAGTTGAAGCTGTAATTGAGCTGTGAAATGATTATTATATAGTGTTATACATCATTTGTAACTTCTTTTTTTTACTTATTTGGTATGTGAATTATTTGGTTTTGCATATTTATACCATAAGAGGTGGCAAACAAGGTAAACACAGTTTGCTGCTACTAGTTCGATGTTTTCGACCATAAGTTGAAGCAGAGAACCAAACACAGCTTGTAATTTTGTACAGTTGTCTTTTATACAATGATTTAACAGCGGAATATAAGAGTGGTCATTATGACGTATGTAATACTGATGCGATCATGAGAAGGAAACGATCAGCGGTGGTTAAGAGGAAAATTTTTTGCCGCTTAGGGTCAAGAGAATAAACATGTAGATCTTGTTTAAAGAATAATTTAAAGAATATTATTGAGAAGGAGAACAAGAATCCAATGAAGATATCTAAACATACAACCCTGTGATAAAAAAGAAGCGAATATAGATCTAAAAATCGAAGGGTTGGAGGAAAAGAAACGGACATCATCGACAACAAAAAGAAATATTTAAGGGGATTGTTTAGATATGTTTGGTGACTAAAAATGAGAGTATGGTTTCGTTAGCGAAAAATGAGAGCATGTGTATGTCACATCTTACTACTAAATTGATGTGTTCTTGTTATCATGAACGAGAATCGTATTAAAAACAACAACATTAACTCGTTAGAAGTGGACACAAGACTAGAGCAATCCTTGGACGATTAGATGAGTAACTTCAGAAAACATGTAAAGCGTTTATGTAATGCATATAGTTAGACAATTGGTACTCCTTGAAATGACGAGCAATTTTGGTTAAGATGTTTGATGATTAACCTTTTCTTAAAAGAAAAACTCCTACTTTAACACATCCTCGGCGATTTGATTTATATAATTTTTTACAAGAAAATAATGTTTTGTTAGATCAATGGATGTAAACATTGCATGATTTGTTAAGCTAAATCGTCTAACTGATAATTAGGCAAAAAACAAAAAAAGAACTTTAATTTAATTAATTATTTGTTTCTGTCAAAACTTGACAACTTTTGTTAATATTATTATACTATGATCTTTAAATTTTAGTCATATACAACAGTTTAGTTATCTATAAACTTGAACTACAACATCTTGTAGATTAACAAGAACGGACTTGGGGACTTTGTATTAATAATTTTAAAATTACCTTGTTACAAACTATAATCTTTTTAGGCTCTACCCAAATTCACCTAGCTTCCAAAAAGCAATGATTTTTGAATTAAAAACAGAAAAATCACGAATATTATTATTTATGTATAATATAATATTTGATATATATGTTCCAAATGAAAAATGACACATAGGAAACTCAACATGCATAATGACATCACCTTCTAACCAACAACTCCAATATCTTCACTCATTTTAATACATCAAAAATTATGGTTTGTACTTCGTTTTATTTTAATCTAGAGTTTACATTATGCTTCTAGTGGTTGTATTTTACAATGGGTCTATGCCTCTATATATGGCTTTGATATTTATTTTAAAGTAACGGTTATTAAAAAAAATATGACAAAACAGGTTTAAATAATCATTTCACCTTTTTAATCACCACCTCTTCAATAGAGGTGTTGTTTGTCATCGGAAAATAATATGCTTCTTAGGTGGAGGAGAGATGAGACTCATGAGAGAGAGAGAGTAAAATATACGAAAAATAAACATGAGTGGATGAAGAATGTGAAGGGAAGGAATGAGATAGAAAGAAAGATAAGAGAACAATTGATTTCGGGATCTCGAGACTGCAAGAAATGTTCTTAAACAACAAAATATGGTTATTTCTTCTCACACACCTTCCGCTAAAGAGTGGCCTTCCCTTAATGTTCTTTGTTTTTTATCGCCCAACACCTACTCCCTATTCTAGATTGATTATTATTAAAATCATCATATCTACGATATAGATAACTAAAAACTATGACCTTAAATAAAGAATATGTTACCTCATTATCATAATATCCCTTTAAAAAGTCTTTGTTCTTCTAAGTAACAATCCACCCCACTATTTCTCCTCCGACTTGATTATATTGGTAAGAATTAAATCCATTACGTTTTACAAACCATATAGATCATTCATGTACTTTTTTCTTACATTATGTAACAAAGTTCAAGCTATTATACAGTTTAAGAGAAAATTTTAAAAATGTTATTAATATTTATTTATTAAAAACAAGTGCAACGTTATTTTTATTTTGTGAAGTATTCATGTAATTACTGTGAAAAAATAAATTAGTGTCCTGACTTTATAAATAAATATTATCACATTCTTCTCCAATAGTTTATATTAAGAAAAGGGTGAGGTATTTTATTTTGTCGTATTCAAATTTTATATAATTATGTCTAAAATATTAATCAACTTTTTCCTATCTTTTATGGTTGATGTTACTATCAATATATCATCATAGTCAAAGAGCATTTGTTATTGGTCGATATAAAAACAATTTGTAGGCCATACATCCACCAATTTGTGTTCATAATAATATAGAACCAAAAAAATATCAGTACTGTTACGGTATTTTAATAACACATTTTGACTTTAATAGTGTTAGGATTAAAAAAAGTATAAATGTTCAATAGATAATAAGTTTAACTTCAAAATCAACGACTTTTCCCCCATTTATATATTAATCAATTCTAGTTTTATTGTTTTAGAAACAATTACAGGATATAAAGATCATTATTAGAAAAAATATTCTTTTAAAATAAAAATTTTATGGTTTAGAGCTGGTATGCATTAGGGTTTTACATAATTTACATATGTATGTTCTTGCATAAAGAATATTCTTTTAAAATCCCTAAAAGATATCCATTTTGATATGTTATAGTAGCAAATAGAAAGAAATAATACGAATAGTTTAATAAATAAGAAAAAGTTAAAGTATTATACTATATACTATGTTAAAATACTATAGTATAATACAGTTGAGCCCAGTTGAAATAATGTATGACAAAGAGCTAAAGAAAAACCATAGTTAAAGTAAAATAAAGCAAAGAAAATAAAGAGGGTGTAAAGTCATATCTTCACATGTGAAATAATAAAGAAACTGAAGTAATAATTTAGGAACACCTACCTGTCAAATCACAGTTATGAATGATAAATTACGCTAAAGAGTATAGTAAGCAAAGAAGTCTTGACGTATTTCAAGCATCAACATAGTAGCTTTGCATAATAGCAATCGACAAGTGTCTTGCATTTGTTGCAAGTAACACAAGTCTCATGTAGGCAAGCAACAATAGTCTTGCATTTTATCCAAGCAATAATTAATGGAGTCTTGTGTACCACAAAATCAATAGCTAAAGAAGTCTTGTATGAGTACAAGGTCACATTAAAGTAAAGATAAAGTTTATTTACGATAATAATAAATTCACAAATAAAAAAAGTCTTGCACTATTATAAATACACATATAAAGTAACGCAAAGTATACATTTTACAATTTAGAGTGAAGAAATTCTATCAATAAATCTGCAATCTTTCGCCCTCTCTTGCTTAAACAAAGATGGGAAAAGCACACAAATTCTTTGGTGCTACACTTTTCTCCATTTTATGTAACATATTTCTTTGTTGTCATGTTTCCCCGCATAAGAAATTATGTAATTTAGGTGCTGTTTGTTTTTCTGCAGGAAAACGTCTGCAGTCTGCGGACCACATCTGCAGCAGAAGAGGTGGACCAAATGTCTGCAGTCTGCAAGAAAAAAAACTGTTTGTTTTTAACATCTGCAGAAGATACTGAAATATTTGTAATAAAAAAAACTGTTTGTTTTCACTTCTCATACAAACCATAAACAAACTAATCATACAAATCATATACTAACCAACTAAACCAATTTATTTCTCAGACAAACCATATACAAACTAATCATAAAAAAAAACTAATCATAAACACAAACTAATCATACAAACAAACTAACCATATACAAACTAATCATAAAAACAAACTAATCATACAAACAAACTAATCATATACAAACTAATCATATAAACAAACTAATCATACAAACAAACTAACCATATACAAACAAAATAACCATATACAAACAAACTAATGATACAAACAACAAATCAAAAAAAAAAAAGTTTACCTGCAGGTCGACGGTGAAGGGGCGAAGGGGAGGGGGCTTCGGGGAGGGGGGCCGGGGAGGGGGGCGAAGGGGAGGGGGCTTCGGGGAGGGGGAGGGGGGCCGAAGGGGAGGGGGGCGGGGATGGCGGCGAAGGGGAGGGGGGGGCGAAGGGGAGGGGGGCCGAAGGGGAGAGGGCCGAAGGCGAGGGGGGCCGAAGGGGGGAGGGCGACGGCGGGGCGGTGGCGCGGTGGCGACGACGGGGCGGATGAGCGGTGGCGACGGTGGGGGGCGGCCGAAGATGGGTGGGAAAATGGTTGTGAAGAGTGGGGGAGTGGGGGGAGGTGGGGAAGATGGGTGGGGAATGAATGATCAGATTTAAGGGCTTGGTTAAGGAAGAGAAGAGGTTAGAAGAGGTATGAAGACATTGTTCCACCTCTTCTCCGTGCAGAGGTGAGGAAGACGTTTTTAATGAAACGTCTTCCAGAAAACAAACAGTCTGCGAAGTAAAAACCTCTTCTCGCGTTTGCGAGCACGCAGATGAAGAGGTGGGGAAGAGAGTTTTCTTAAAAAACAAACACCCCCTTAGTGTTTTCTAATTCTTTTACGGCTAAAGAAGGTGCTTGAAATAAAGAAGTGGAGAGCAAGGCCCCAACACTATGTATCACCTATAAATGTATAATGTAAATTTGAACCCTTGATCTTTTAGATATATATAGTGATGGAATCTACACCCGGATGTCACAAAACTATTTAGTTTAAAATTACTTAGCTTTTTGGGTACACTTAAAACTATGAATTTTAACGTAGTATTCCATTTCAACTAATACGAAAGCGGTATTACTATAATTATAAGCTCTAATATAACTAGTGTGTATCACCCGCGCTACGCGGCGATGACGAACTGATTTTTAACAATATTTAAATGGAAATATAGATGGAATAAATAAAATATATATAATACTTGACTTGTTCGGTATTAATAAAGTTTATATCAAAATATAGATAAAATAAGCATTTTTTTGTATTCGAAATTATTTAAAAATCTTGTCGAAATAAAAACAAACACTCTACAATGAGATATTTTAAATTTTAAAAATATTGTATTTTAAAAGTTGTAATAATAACACAAAAGATATATAAGACTAATTATAATAAAAAATATGAGAGCAATAAAAATATTCAATGTAAACTATTTCAATCATCAAAGAAATAACAAAGTAATATGAAGGGTTATTTATGTATAAAAGGGTTTTGAAGGAGTAGTGTGTAATTAAAAGAAACTAAAGGTTTGTGATCAAAATAATAGTTTATAAACTATATTGTAGCCGAGCGGAGCCTGAGCTCGCTTAGACTCGAGCTGGGCTCGTTTTGGTTTTAGGAAGCTCGAGCTCGAGCTTGGCTCGCAGAAAATTTTAAAGCTCGAGCTCGGCTCGGGCTCGACTCGTTTATTGTTAAATTATTAAATTATTATTTTTTATAATTACTTTTATAATTATTTTAATCATACTTTTATATATAACATAATATATATTATTTACCTATTTTTATCATAATAATATATTTAATTATATAATTTATGTAAATATGTATTTATATATATTTAGAATGTAAATAAAAAACTATATAAACAAAAAGCTCGTTTAGGCTCGCGAGCCAGCTCGAGCTCGATATCTGAAGCTCGGGCTCGAGCTCTATTAGTAAATGAGCAATAATCTGAGCTCGAGCTCGGGTAAGCTCGGCTCTTAAGGCCGTCGTCATGCTAGAACTCTCAAACGCTTGTCAAGGATGGATGTAATTCAGGAAGCGCGTCGATTCGAGCTTTTTTCGAACCGATCCCGAGTAGCTTGCGAGCTGGCTTGGCTCGTTTACACCCCTACATACAACACTGTAAGACACATAATTAACATCTCCAACTTATAAACAACTAAACATGTTCGGTCCCTCTCAATACTTAGAAATGTCAAAAATACCTTCTCTAGAATAACGTGGAGTAAGTAATAAGTATGCATATATAAATCTAGAAAGAAGAAAAAACAATTAACTTCTTATCTTAAAAGTCGGTCGTCATCTTGTACTTGCTCTTGTTTTCTTGTTGGACTTCAATAAGCAGATTCAATAAGTGGGCTCCAAACATACATCATATTTTATCCTAAACCTCTGCTAAAATAGCTAAAAATATGAAGCATTAATATTTTGTTTATAAAAACCCAAACAATGACATTTCCATAATTTGGTAGAAGTCAATATGCAAAATATTTATCGAAAAATATGAAGTTAGATATTTTTATGTAAATGGATCGACTAGTTTTACCAATGTGATCGTAACAGGGGTTTCAAGGAGGCAACACCCCTGGTAGTAGGGTCTAAGGGACAGAGCCCCTACCCAATTTAATTTTCTTGAAATTTCATATGTGAAACTCGAGAGATAAGAGTGACCCAATTTGAAAATGATAATTGTCTTCAGCAGTTTTCTTCATTCCTACAAAAATCTATTTGAAACACACATTTTGGTCGGTGTTTGTTTTCTTCATCATCTCTAGTTCACAAAAACATTCACACAATAAGCATATTTCGTTTTGATTCTGAATTTTAATCCAACTGATTTATTCGGTAAACCATCGAAATTTTTCTATTTGAAAGTATACATAGGACTCACAGAATATCTAGTTTGTTGAACTCAATTCCCTTTCATGTGGTGGACTCAGAAATTTTGTTATAAGGTAGAATTGTTTAGAGGTCGGTTTTTATTTGCTTAATATTACATATTTTAAATATGTTCCAGTCGGTTTGATCACAAATAGAAAGAGAAATTCAAATTAAATCTAAGATGTATAATAAAAGTATGCCAATCATTATAGAAATACATAATCGATATACAATTTTGCTATAATTACTCTGTAAGTTTTTTTTTTGAAAGCTAGTCATTATATCATTTAGAAAAACATTCCTAAGCCTCTATTTTACAATATAACAAATACAATTGTCGTTAAAATTCTCATCATCAAATAAGTGTGATGGATGTTACCTAGTCAGACGATTCCCAATCTCTTAGATTCACATATTTAACATCTTGTTGAAACAATTTATCATACTTATAATATTGAAGATATGTGATGTTTGAACTTTGTCTTGGTATAATTTTTCTGGTATAGTAACCATTCATGTTTTGGATTTTAAGTTCATGTCTAATTAGGAATAGAATTAACTTCCTCAAAGAAATAAATTAAAAACCTTTAATCTATTATGTTAATATAGTAATTAATAATTAGCATTGGATTCTTCAGCAATATTTAAGAGAATAAGTAACTAATAAATTATTTTCTTATAAATGATATACTTTGAAGTTGAACTTAAACGTTGATTATTACTTTTAAACAGTTTATATATAATTACGGAAATTGATTTAAAAAATATGCCATTGGATTCTTGAGCAATATTGTCACTGCTGAACTCACTAAAATAAGAACAGGACAAAAGTGAAAAGTTTAATATTTTTGAGGATAATTCTTGCAAGAAATAATGCAATTAGTTTCAAGAATAATTAATTTCAAAAGCACCCCACAAGTTTGAAAAGTGTGCTAAAAAACATCCATGGTGGTTGTAGTTGTAGAGGCCTTCAAATGTATTTGGTATCCAACAACACATAAATATTTTATATAAACTATTTTATTGTTGTTTAATTGCAATTGGCCTCTAGAAATTGTCCTTTAATATATTAAATCTCCACACCCATCTAAAGTATCTCTTACACTTCTCAAAAGATAAATTAAAATAACAAGGTTAAATGATTATCAAGTAATAACTAGTTAATTTCTTAAAAAAACATACTTATTTCACAATAATACTTAGATAACTGCTCATAAAATATCAAATCATTTATTTATTATTATATAGTATTAAGTTGAATGAAAATCAATAAACATGACATGATAAAGCTATCACAATAGACACCATTGGATTTCTTTATGCAATTTTAAATAATAATTCTACGGATAATTTGTGGACCATAATAAGATATATTATATATGAGGACATATGATTAATCTATACTTAATTTTTTTTTACAGTCGTTATATTTCACATGATACGAAGTTTCAAGGAAGTATTTTTTGATAATATGTATAGATATATGACTTTATAAAACAACTGTTGGATACTTAAAAACCATTTTATTTACTCATGAATAGTATTAGCAAATATGTTTAAAATTTTTAAGGTGTTACAAATAATGTATTCACTTAATACAGTATAGTTATAAACTTATAATGTTTTAGTAAAAAGTGTTCTTTTTGTCTTAAAAGAATAGTTGAAGTGATATATAAGATGTCTTGCCTTTATACTAAACATCAAAGGTTTAATTCAAATCGTCTTTATGCACGTGACATGGACTGGAATTTAGTAAGAGTCGTTCTAAAAAAGTGTATTTTTTTAACGACAAACAACCCTTAAAATATACTTCTGAATCCATCTATGCTCACTTTATAGGATTTAAATGTGCACGAATTTGATAGAAATAAACATCATGTATCAAAAAGCCAATATACTACAACAAAAATATAGTGTATATAACATATGTGAATAAAATTGTTTCTAAATATTTACTTAATCATTCTTTCATAATTGGTCCAATTTAGCATGAAGACTAACACCTAAATGACAAAAGTAGTAGCATAAACAATACACCCCTAATAAAGATTGCAACAAAGCACCTCATTTTAGTAGAGTGGTTGTGGAGTAGTTGCACTTCCTCTAACCTTTTTAGCCTTCAACATTTGCATCAAGATAATCCCAAATCAACATTGCTTAATACTTATACTCCACCATTGTTAATTGATCACCAATCCCACTAACCACATTCATCAACAACCATGAAAGACTCACCAAAACCTTGGAAACCCTACTGTTGTTCAGCTGAAAACAAGGTGTTTTGCAACTTTAGCCGGTGTAGACCCTCGAGATCAGAGTTTTCAAAGAACGTCGCGCCATGCCCATCTTTCAGGCGCATGTCGTTCTCAGACCTTAGCAGGTCGTCGTCTATGCGCATTAATGAAGATATAGCGCAAACGTTTGGGCCCGAGTTGATTGACTTTAAGCTGAGCGAGTTGCGCGCCATAACTCAGAATTTTTCGAGCAATTTTTTGTTGGGCGAAGGGGGGTTCGGTAAGGTGCATAAGGGTTATGTGGATGACAACATGAGGCCTGGCTTGAAGGCTCAACCTATTGCTGTTAAGCTTCTTGATATTGAAGGATTGCAAGGTCATCGAGAGTGGCTTGTAAGCTTCTTTATGTTCAACTGTCTATACAATTTAATTTAATGGTTTCTTTTTTCAATTCATTTTTTAGAATTAACATAAGTTTTTTAAAGTATATTAGGCCAGTTTGATAATCAGATAAAGAATGTTGGATATTAATGATAGAAAACCTGTTTCTACTAAATTATAGATTAGTACCAAATAAAATAAGAAAATTTCATATTATCTTATATTATATATATACAGAGACATATAAAGTTTTTATAATTTGACGATATCATTTGGTTTCTTAAATTTGGTACGACCAAGAACAGTTTAATGTTTAATTCGGTTTAGTTCTGAAAACATTGCATGTAACGGACAAATGATATTATTACAGGCGGAGGTGATATTTCTCGGACAACTTAAGCACCCAAATCTGGTAAAATTAATCGGTTATTGTTGTGAAGAAGAAGAGAGACTGCTTGTGTATGAATTCATGGCTCGTGGAAGCTTGGAAAATCATTTGTTCAAGAGTGAGTTCATATCAACTTCCATGGTGATTTTCTGATGATTTTTTTCTTCTTTTTAACAAGCTAACACTTACATGTATTCACAGGAATCTCGGTTTGTCTACCATGGGGGATCAGGATAAAAATCGCGATAGGAGCAGCCAAAGGACTCGCGTTCTTGCATGGTGCTGAAAGCCCTGTCATATATCGCGACTTCAAAACATCAAACATATTACTTGATTCTGTGAGTATCAAACCTTTTAATATCGGTTTTTAATATCAGGGTCCTTCAAGTTTATGGTCAACGGGTCAAGGGACCCGAACCTCATGAACTTGAAGGACCAACAACGCTGATACCACGTTATTACGAGAAAAGAAATTTGTTTACTTTGTTTGATTTGTGACAGGAGTTTAATGCCAAGTTATCTGATTTTGGGCTGGCAACAATGGGTCCAGAAGGATCAAACACTCATGTCACTACTAGAGTCATGGGTACATATGGATATGCTGCACCTGAATATGTCAACACTGGTAATCTTAATTCTTAAACCCACCACTAACATATAGTTTATAATATTAATAAACTTGAACTGTTTAAAAGACTAAAGTAATATATAATATTTCTAATAATTGGTCGATCGTAGGACACTTGACCACGAAGAGTGACATATATAGCTATGGAGTAGTGTTGCTGGAACTACTAACGGGAAGAAGAGCAATGGACAAAAACAGGCCGAAAAGCGAGCAAAATCTTGTGGACTGGGCCAAGCCATACCTGAGTAGCAGCCGAAGGGTTCGGACAATAATCGACCCTAGGCTGGCGGGTCAGTATTCGGTTAGAGGGGCGAAGGAGATGGCTCAATTGGCGTTGTATTGCGTGAGCACGAACCCTAAAGACAGGCCAAAGATGCCTGTGATAATTGAAACCCTTGAAGGCATTAGGAATTACAAAGATATGGCGATCACTTGTGGACAATGGCCCCCTGCGTCGCAAAAGACTTCAAGGAATGATGTTTATATGCCGAAAGATATGAAGGAAATCAATGGAGCTCGGATTTACTGGAAACAGACTCCTATGAAGACAGTAAGAATAAAAGCGTAACGAAGATATGGAGATTGCGCAAAGGAGAAAACATATGCTCCAACCTTTGTGGTTATATATGTATGTAAATAATAAACGTGTAGATGTATATAAATTTTGACAAATGTGTGCTCGTGTACATGTGGCTTTGTGTGACAAACAAGGAGCTACGTTAAGGTGTTATTTTCAATAAAGTGGTTCCAAGTATCTTTTTTGTGCCTTGACTTTACTTTTACATATTTATTTACAAAATCTTTTAAAAACATTTGATTTTATATATTGAGCAAGTGGTGTGAAGCTCGGGCTCGAGCACATTTATTAAACGAGACATAATATGAGCTCGAGCTCGTTTAAATTTTGTTTGATTCGAGCTTTTAACGAGTCAATCCCCTGAAGTTCATAAGCTGACTTGACTTGTTTACGCCCCTAAATTCACACCAACAATCCGTCGAACAAAAACGACGGATTCAACGGCCATTTCCAAATTTATACCGAACACGCTCGATCAAACTTTAAAGTTGACCATTTTTGGTAGATTGATTTGAGAGTACCTATGATTTTGCCAATAATCAACACCAAAGCTTCAATCTTCTTCATTTTTGACGGTGAAATCGATACTTCTGCAACGATTGCATATTTCCATGTTAACTTTTTGCAGCCTCTTTCTCAAAACAATCGAAATTAGGGTTTCGAATGATTCAGTGACTATCTCTTCTTTACTTTTTGATCGAATTACTAAACCCAATACTACCAAATTCACGAATCAATAAACAATCAATAGCAGAAAACAAAAAATTTCATCAACTGTCAACAAAATGGTAACAACATATAAAAATCATCATTAGAATCGACCTTTTTGTGAGATTTTCCGATTCCAAATTGATCATCTCCACCATCATCTGTTGTATTACCCATATGCATGTGCTGCTAACAAATATTCACAGCAGTTTCCGATTCACTTGATGCAAGGCGGGACTAGCGTTCACCGAAATGATTCTCTCTCATGTCGGCGATACCGTTCCCGACCTGCACCAAGCGAATCAGAAACTGCGATAACGAATTAACGCACAGCAGTGTGTAAGTATATGTATACATATACATACAGATCTGCGTGTTGTAGATGATGATGATGAAGGACCAATGTTTTCAGAACCGGATCGGACGTCGAACCGGACGCCTTACTGGTTTGGTGGTCGGACCGGTCGGACCGGTTGGACCGGATTTAACTATATTTTAATTATATTTATATATGTAATTAAATATAAGTAATTTATATATGATTTATATATATATTTTATAGTTATATATAAAACTTAACTATATTTGTATATCCGATGTACTAATTTATGGTTTAACACCCCGTTTTTACCCATTAAAATAAAAAAAAAAAAAAAAAAACGAAAACCGGTCCGGTTTCCCGGTCCGACCAGCGGTTCGGGACGAACCAGCCGGTTCGACCACTACAAAACGAATCACACCAGACCGGACCGGACAAGCCCCCGATTCGCGGTTGAACCGGTCGGACCGGCCGGTCCGATCCGGTCTCAACAACATTGTGAAGGACCCTATCTTTGATGGGTTATTTAGGGGGTAAAGGAACCAATAATGTGGTGACACGTGGAGGTGGCGTAGAAGATCCGGTGCGGTTCGCTTGGAATCGCTTTGTTTTGTAAACGAGCGTAGCTGCTCAGGCTGTCGTTAAAGCTGTTTAAAAAGCTTGAAGCTCGTTAAAAGAATAACTTGTTTGAAATCGTCTTGTATTGTAAAGGAGCCGAATTGCTTGGCTCGGTTTGTTAACAAGCCAAGCCAAGCTAGCTTTGCTTGTGACTTGCTTGTGAGCTGGCTCGTTAGCTCACTTGATTGGCTCGAAATCGGCTCATGGCTCGCTCTTGAGATGGCTTCATTGATTCACTTGCTTGAAAGCCCATTAGTTTATAAGAATGCGTTCACTAGTTCAAGTTTCTACCTCTCGTTTGCATTTTCAAGCTACTTGTCCATGAACACATGATGGATATTAGTATTATATTTCTCTATTTAAAATTCATTAGACTTTTAGTCCAAGTGATTGAGATTAGTTATTCTAAGATTTTATTAAAATAAGAAAAAATCTTGTGTTCAAGTCCCGTAATAAAAGAAAATAAGGTTTCAAGTTTGACCAGTGGTTTTTTTTCACATATGACGAATTTTTTTAGGAGAGTGATATCAGATTGTGTTTCGAGTAATGAAAATGAAGAGGTGAGCTACTAAATCCAATTGATCATTCAATAATAAATTAAAGGGAAAATTACCAAATTAAACATTTGACCAAATAAAATTACCAAAATAACCATTGACCAAATAAAATACAAAAAGGGACCATTCAGTTTGACCCCTCGCCAAAGGCGAGGAAACCCCATATTCCCTCGCCCACGTGTCCTCGCCCACGTGTAACTATCTCGCCTACGTGGAAAATAGGTAAAAAATATCTGGTCAGCCATGTCAGCGAGGGATACAACAAACGAGGCGAGGGATTTGACCCATCCCTCGCCGAGTCAGCGAGGGGCACAACACACGAGGCGAGGGGTGCATTTATCGAGGCGAGGGATGTGACATATCCCTCGCCGAGTCAGCGAGGTCCTTCAACCGAGGCGAGGGATTTGACCTTTCCCTCGCCCATGTCAGCGAGGATGTGCCACATCAGCGAGGTGTCCTTTTTTTCATAAAAATCATTATTTTTTTCGTTTTCATAATCACATTTTTACTTAACATCACTATAACTCTCGTCATCCACAGGAATATTGTTTAAATTAGAAATAAACTTTTTAGTGACGAATAACGTAAAAATTTTGTTTTGACCATTAAAAACAACATTAATAAAATATAGTAAATCTTTATCATCAGAAATATCGATAAAATAAGAATACGTAGACATTTTATACGATAATTGTATATAACTTTGAATTCTCAGTTTAGAAGAAATCATATACTTTAATTCATCAAACGTTATGTTAGTAGATAAACTAAGAACATGTCTAACACATTTACCTTTTAATGGTACATATTATTCGACACCGTTTACAAAATGTCATTAATACCACTGCATAGTATGATATTAACTGATATTTTTAAAAATTTTAGAGAATTTTAAGAAGAAGGTTTTGAGAGAATGTAAAATTTGTTAAGGGTTAATGTGTATTATATGGGGGAAAATAAAGATTAAATTTTAAGTATTAAAAAACAATAAATATTAAAATATCAAAATATCTCGATTTAAAAAAAAAATGGGCGAGGAGGGGCATTTTGGTAATTTCGGGCGAGGGAAACTCATAATCCCTCGCCACGTGGGCGAGGGAATTGTCAATACATATCATCATTTGGCGAGGGATCCACGTGGGCGAGGGATTATGGTTTTCCCTCGCCAAGTCAGCGAGGGATTCCACTATTCCCTCGCCACGTCAGCGAGGGATGCCACGTGGCGCATACCGATTGATTTATTTTTTTTAAAAAATTCAATTTTGACTGGTTATTTTAATAATTTACTTTGGTCAAATGTTTAATTTGGTAATTTTCCCTAAATTAAAACTTATATGGATGAACAGAAAAGTACAAGCAGTTGTTACATGAAAATACAAGCGAATCAAGCAAAGTATTATACCTACGTTAAAACACACGGAGAGAGAGGGAGGGAGAGAGGGGGGGGGGGGGGGTGGGAGGGAAGAGAGAGGGTGGATTATGATTGATGTCACTCACTCCTTCAATTTCATCATTTCATCTATGTATAAGTATCAGAAAGTTAAATATGCTATCTTTAATATCTATAAATAACTTTTTATACGAATCCACAAACTTTTAAAAACAAAAACAAATTTCATTGTAATATTTCACACTATTTCCAAACTACATATCCTAATAATGTCTTTGATCCATTACTAACTAAATTGATCAAACCCGAACCGAAGTCTTTGATCCATCTAACATCACCTTTTGGCATATTCACTTTGGTAGATCCATCATGAGGGTTTGATTAATAGGCACATGGTCCATATGTGGGGTTCACCCAGTTCCTGATCGTGACCACTCCATGGTCCCTGGGGTGCACTTTTAGTTTCAAAAAAAACCCACCTATATTCACGTATCAAAACGACGAAAGACATAATAAACATACGCGTATACACTAACAGATCATGTCTTTCTCCCGAACTACTATAAACAACTAAGTAGCGACTTGCACTGGTCACAAGAGAAAACTCAACTAGGGTCATTGGTGTACGAAAATGTGTCGTTAAGTGGTTTGGTGATCAAACGTGAAGTCGAAACCAAATCCATCCTGCAAATATCATGACACGCGAGTTAAAACCATAAAAAGAAAAGAAAATATTACCATATGGATTTAAAACTGCGGATCCACCTAATGACTTGCTGAACAAAGGTGCTGATAAATGAGCAACCCTGGGCAGGGTCGGATACGTGAGAGTGCCAAGTATGAACCAATTTAGACTCAAGAGCGCGACTGCATCAGAAGCCGGTTGGTTCTTGATGGTTGAGAAAAGCTGGACAACATTTTTCAACGATATGCAAACCACCATAAAGAGAGCAGTTACTAGCGGCATGCAAGGCTCTTGTGCTTCCCATATGACCATCCCAACCAGTAGTGATAACATTGCACTAAAAAGGCTTTGTGAAATCGCAACTTCTCTTTGTTGTCTAAAACTATAGTCCAAATACACACTTCTGTTCATGAATTGATGCATGAGGGCCGCACCATCGTTCATCACAGAATCATGTGCATCCAATTTACCTTTGCATACATCATCAAAAGCATCTTCGTGCATTAGAATATCAGTGACCTTATAACGATCATATCTCCATGGTAATACTCCATCTTTATTGTGCTTTTGACCATAGCCATAGCCAGAACCAACTTGGATATCGGTGTCCCATAGTGATTTGCCATGAACTTCCTTTAGGCGGTCGTTTTCATCCTTGAGATCTTGCAACTGTCCCAACGAATGTAGAGATATTTCATCATATTCAGAACACAAAACCAAAATCTGATAACATTAAAACTATACCTCAGTCTCCAAGAGTTTAATCTTATGGATTGCTTCTTCATGTTCCTCTTCAAGTTCACCTAACATCATTTCCATCATATCCTGCTCTTTAATGGCATCTCTTATATGTTCTTGAAGTTCCTTTCTATCCCATGCAAGAGAATCCAATCTATCTTGTAATTCATTTATCTGTGCTTGCAGCTGCACATTGAGTTTTCCAGCATTAACTTCACAAAACATTATTGCTAAACCTAAGTGTTATTAAGCATACTAATCACCTGTTTCTCGCGGTGTAATGCAGCCAGAGCGCGTACAGGTAGAGTTATAAATGATATGGTCCCAAGCACAAATCTCCAAAATATACTTATATTCAAGTAGATAAAAGCACACAGGATATCAACCCAAGTGTTTATAACTACAAAAGTTGCTCTCAAACCAACCATACAAGATAGTTTAAAAAGTGAGAAAGGCTTTATTAACAGAAAAAACACCATACCCACGAATTCGGGAATCATATCTATCAACTATATCATTGATCAATCAGCTATTTACATGTTTACCATTTTCTTGGAATCAAAATTTGGTCCTTTAAGTTGAAGCATCTGCAGCCAGATGTGCAAAAGCATTAATGTATAAGAAGATGAGCTCTCAAACAATTTTTATATCTAATCAGCAATTTAAAGGAACAGCTTCCTTTCATCCATTGATCTCACTAGGGCCGAATTACCCGAATCTAAAGGCTAGTTTGATATTGGCATCATGTAACTCACTAACAAGTGGTATTTTTACCAGGTGTGTTTGTTTGTTATTATCCAACGTGTTATGTTCAACCAAATAAACCTATGTTCAAATGATCAAATAATGATCTTACAACCTTATTGACACAATACATCATTTCTTGACCTATTATTATTTATTCCTCTTAACCTTGTAATGGTTGATGATACAACATGAGCCATGAAGCTCATGGCCGGCCCAAGCCCAAAGCTAGTAAAACTAGACTTTGAGCCCCACGGCCTCTAAATTTTAGAAAATAGGTTTATATGTGTAAAAATTTAACTATACTAGACACTATAATTGCGCCTTAAATCCAACGACCTCCTACGAAAATATACAGTTTATTAATTTAGTTGGGCCTCCAATTCAATGAATTTACAGCGATATAAAGCTTAAAAATTAAATTTAATCAAAGTATCCATACATACTCAACACATGTGTATGTATATTTTTTAAAAATATATCCGCTAACTATAAACGTATTAGTTTATTACTGTTGGTCCCAATCCCGAATAAAAAAGAAGGATATTAAAAAAAAATATTTTGATATGTTTTCAATTTTTTTAGTTCGATTGGAGCTTAAAAAAACATTGAGCCGCCTTGCTGAAGCTTAATAAATCGCACTATTATGATACAACTCACTAGAACTCAATGTGCACATACTCAACCAAATCAATTAACCCAACTAATGCAGAACAATAAGTGGGTGAAATTTCTTACTTTAAGCCCTTACAGTAACAACTCAATTGTTTATCTATACAAAATTATGAGCTTGAGTGCTTGACCCAATTTGTAGAGTCAAAACTTCATCTTGAAAAGTTGTAAAAAGAAGAAGAAAACCCACTTTTTTCTTGCAGTAAAACGAGCGAATCAGATGGTAGTTTTCAGTCAGACAAATCGTCGAACAGGTTATATGCATACAAAAGAAAGAGATCATAAAGCCCAAAAAGCATGTGTTCAGTACAGAGGAAAGTACCTGGGTACTAATTGAGGGATCGATGATAGATGATGGTGCATTGTTGGAAGTGAAGATCGACGTGATGAATGTGCAGATGTGGGCAGATGGGTTCACCAATGTGCGACACGTGAATGGTGACAGACACAAAAGGCACCACACGCGTGTGTGATGAATGATGATAACCTATATATATATATATATATATATATATATATATATATATAGGGGAGGGTTCCATTGAAAACCATGTTATGAATGAAAACCATGAAAACCAAAGGTTACATATATGTAAGTACATGTTACAAAGTATACAACTAATAGTTACGTATATGTAGGGGTTATGTATATGTACGTACGTGTTAACAAGTATACAACTAAAAGTTACGTACATATAACTCATACAAGTTACGTATACGTAAGTCGTTTCGTCATCATTGTCATTCCTTGGAGTTTAAACTAAACAATAAAAAGGTTGAATCAATTATAAATTATGTGATTGGGAAGTGGTGGCTTTCACGGTTTTCATTTATAAACATGGTTTTCATTTGATCTCTCCCCTATATATATATATATATATATATATATATATATATATATATATATAGACGGCTAATTAGTTGTTAGTAAAAGAGGCAAGTCTTTCTACCTCCCCATTAACCGTTAGGCCAAAGGATTATTATGAGAATCTCGTATGTAGAACGTTTATTTTCATACTATTGTACTAAGGTATAACTGGTGTATCACACGTATTGAATAAAAAAAATACTAAATATTTATTTACGGAAAGTTTGTAACTATAAAACTTTATTTTTGATATAAGATATAATCGAAATTACGTATTAGTAAGTACTTTGATTAATTGATAAAACATTTTTATTATTTCTAAAACTTTCGTTTTGTTATTAGTTTGATAAAAATTCATATTTTATCCATATTTCACTGTTAAAAACTCCGGGTTTGTTTTATAAATCTTTTTATATATAAAACTTTTATTTTATAAAGAAACTGATTTTAAAATAATTTTATTATTTAAAAAAGTTTTGTTGTTTTAGAAAAAACTCATAGTTTTTGAAAAGATTGGTTTTTGAAAAAGTGTATTTTTTTCAATCAAAACACTTAGTTTTTATTTAATGGAGTTTTTTATTCGAGTTTTTCTTTTATTAGTTTAATATTTTGCTGAAACCCCTTTCCTTCGGTTTGATTATAATTTTATAATTAGTTTTTTTTAATGTTTTTTTCTTTTTATACAGGCTTTTTATTTTTCCTTTCATAATTTATTTCATTTGTTTGTGTTTTCGTTTTAATATGAAATAACATTTTATTTTCCTCTTATTTTAACGTTATAAATATTAACCCCATCTCCTCTGGGTTGATTATGTTTTTCTTTTAGTTTCTTTTTGTTATTTTTTCTTTTTATAAAGGATTGTTGGTTTTCTTTTTCTTAGTTATTTCATATGTTTAAAGTTTTGTTTTAGTATTAAATGGAATAATATTTTCCTCTTCTTTTAACGTTATAAATATTACCATCCATGTTGTTCTATCAACATTTTAAAACATACAAATGTGATTTACGAACATAAGCACGTAAAAAGTTGCTAGTTTGTCGCGTAGCAGATTAATACTAGTTTATAATGATAGACAGATGAATAGAAAGTAGATACTAGTGAAAAAAGAAAATAAATACCAATGATCTTTAGCCTAACTGGTTAAAATGAGATACCCATGACATGTAAATAAGAGAGAGTCAGTGAGTTTTTTCAGCAATGAGTTTCCTGGCTGGGAAACGGATAGATTTGCCCGATTAACGAAGCAGTATCGTACATTTACCGTTAAAAAATAAATAAATATGAGTAATTTAAATAAGAGAAAATATAAAAATTAGAAAATTAATTATGTGGTGCTGGATTGAATATAACAAAAGAAATAAACATTCCATGATGTCTAATCAAACCTAGTTTTTCTTTTTTCTTAATAGTATCTTGGAATTCAAGTTTGAGAAGAGGCCTTATTGATTTGGAGCGAGTCAAGAAATGTAGTCTTTTGTAAATATAGAAATATTCCCTACGATTCATAAGTGCTTTTTAGTTTTCCCATAATGTTGCTTATGTTTTTTTATAATATTTAATCTATATACCACCTGAATTATATTATTTATATTGAATATAAGTTTAAAAAATTGAATCCTAAACTAAAATAATAGTCACTAACTAGTTGATATTGGGCTTTATTGACTGAAACTTTCACATGGTAGCTATAAAATTATAAGTTCATATAATATTATGTTTTACCATTATCTATATGATATTATTCATGGGCGCATCATCTTTTATATATAATCGATCTCATGAGAATTATATATGTATGTGACATTGGCGTGACATTCTATGTTGGGATTGTTACGATTACAAGTTTTGTCATGAAATAAGAGAAAATTGTTAACGTAAATTATTTTAATAATATTCATTGATCTATCAATTAGTAATGAAATCCCTTCCGGAAAAAAATAGTAATGCAATCTCTACTTGTGGATGTTATAATAACATTTGTTGAGAAATGTTTTATCAAAGAAACCTTTGAAGTCCAACGTACGTAGTCATATTCATAATGATTTTGTGAGTGATTGTTTTACTTGTTACTTAGAAAAATAGTTACTTAACAATGTGTTTGGGACGACATTTTTAACATGGAAACTCATAGTACAATTACATGATATAATTTTTTTCTAAGGACTCTACATTTTTGAAAAAATTAATTATTAACCGAATATATTCAGTGTCCCAAACCGATTGACTTGACTCGAATCTGTAAATCGAGCTTAAACATATATAGTAAAAAGAATCCTCATTGTGTCATTGGTTGCACTGTCACTATGTTTCTTTATGATCAAGAAATTCTATAAAATAGTAAGTACGTACATTCAAAACCATGATTAGGAAAATGCAATTGAATAAATGAAATTTATTCCAATGAACTTAATATAAACAAAACCATGGTGTGGGACACTTTACCTTGCATATAAATAACGCCCTATATGATTCGTAGCATTTATCGTTTTCATATCAAACTTCACGTTGTATTCTTTGTTTGAGAGCTTTGGCATAAACCCTACTAAGCTTAGAGTTGTTGTACTTTCATGTACCATGGGCATGCTAAGTCTTTGCGTGCTTATTTTACTTGTACCATATGATATACATTCGATAGAAGCGTCAAAAGGGCGAAAAATCCTTCTTCAATCCATGCCAAACCAGACGCCACCAGCACCTAAGGCTGAAGGACTTTTGTTCAATCGCTACAAGAAGTATGAGACACGAGCTTTTAGGCCAACATGTCCAGGCCCAAGCCCGGGTGCTGGCCACGGAAACCCTCCTGGATCATGCTAGCTATGGCTTGGTGGAGTGAACGCTCATTCTTCTAAATCATATTTGATAATTAAGTGAGTCAAGACCTCGTTTCAAAGATTCATTCTTCAGTACTTTTGGTTGAATCAATCTCGGTTTGAATCATGTTATGTCACGTTGTGATACCATAATTATACAAGTAGTGAGTATTGTAATTGTTGGAAAAATAGTGAAAAAGTGTATTTTTCACTAATTTTAGACGTAAAATAAATATATGTAATTGTGATTAATATATTTCATATTTAATGGCTTTGTGTTCTAAATTGTGAGAGCATCACCATGAATAAAACCGTGTTTAATATGAAGCCAGAATGAATGAGATATTAAAGCTCAATTAAAGTGTGTGTATGAAACTTATAAAACTTTGAAAATAAGATGGAAAATGGATGGAATATTATCCCATATGGAAGGATGGACAAAACTTAAAATGATATATATTAGCATAAGCACTTTTTAATGATTGTTTTTGGTAAAAGATCGACAAAAAAAGGGATACTAAGGGTGTTTGCACCCTAACTTGCACGCGCATCGTTGAGAGCCGTCTTAGTATTTTTTAGTATGCAGAGGAACCTTCCTCTTAACTTATCAGAGGATGAAGAGTCGAGTTTCACTTATGCGAGTCAAGCAGAGGTTATTGTCATTAGAGGATCATTCCTCTCACCAAAGGCTCATAGGTTCCTCTGTTACCATGCTTATTAGAGGATGATAGGATCCTATACTTCAATGTCCATTGGAGGATGATAAGGTTTTGAATATGTTTAATACCTTAGTTGAAACATCACATTAAATGAAATTCAAATTATTATTGAGAAACTATGTATGCTCTCAAGAACAGTCAAACACATACAATATTCATGGTGAGTTTCAAGCTAAGTGGTCTACTCCGACATTACAACAATTGTTTCAAATTGTTGTACCTGATTGTGAAATGTTTATTCAATACTTATAATGATTGATTGCATTACTTTATATGATTATTATTGTCGAACATGGTTACTTTGAGTGTATTATTGTTTGTTGTAGCAAGAAGACAAAAGTATATGTTTTGGAGTTATATGGAAGTATTGAAACAAGTGAAATAACAGATGTGTAATTACAAGAAAGATAGAGTTAAAATTAAGTCAAATCAGGCATTAGTGTATCCACCAACATATTATACGCTAACCACCGTATCAATCACTATATCCCGGACAGGGTCCAAAGAACAAGCTACGTATAACTTCACACCCGGCGTATGATACTCCGTACAATTTTGGGAGTTCCTTTCACCACGATTCACCCGGATCAAACACTAAAAACATCCAATCCATCATTGATGATCTAAACATGCTGCGAGCGGCTAATTTAGTTGTAATCACTTTCGAGATGAGAGTTCTTGTAAGTGAAGTACTAGATTTAGTTTAAATTGATATTTTGATTTATTTTCTTTTGATACAAGAATCTGATTGTGAGTTTGTTTGAAGTTAAAGACTTGTTTATGTTTAAGTATTTATGTGTTATCATTCGTATTTGGTTTTCTTGTATCGTGAGCAGTTTGTTACGTTTGTGAATTTTTTGCATAAATGGTTTTGTAATTGTGTGAACGAGCGAGTCTTAAAAGTTTCAAGATTATCACTTTAAACAAATGATTTTGCAAAATCATGTATATGTGAATCATAATCAGTTCTTATAAAATCAAGTGTGGACATTTGAACTTGAGTCTTGAAAGTGGTTGTCTTTTTTGTTATAGTTTTCAAAACCCATAATCATGTTTATTTCTTTCTTAATTATTTTCATTTAATTTACTTTTCATGTTAAATAAAAACCTAAAAATATTTATTTTTTTTTGTATTTCTGTTTCGTGTTTCAAGTTTTTAGGTATAAAGTTTTACACTTTTCATTAATTCTCTGTGGAGACGACTCTTACTTACTCGTACTAGTTATAGGTAGCTAAGTCTATAATATTAATTTGTTTTTTATCCAACCATGACAACTTTATCACTACCCTAAGAAACAAGTTCGTGAGTAAGCGAATATTGTGTTAAGGGAAGCGTTTTGAACACGCCGTCTCTTAAAAACTCGAATGTTTTGTCTGTTCCATCTTAGGCTAATGATCAGTGCTAAGAAACGGGTATTCTTCTTTGTTTAATGTGTATTTCACATACATACTTGTTTTGGAAACATTTTGTATATGTAATTTTCTTACAAACAAGTAAAGTATTTTTTATTTATATTAATGTTAAAACCCTATATTTACCTACAATAATTACATTGTATGATTGTATAACATTACAAGACTAGAAACCATAAAACTCGTATAGTCTGATTGCCAAACATTTCAATGAATCATCATAATAGACTAGATTGCTTGTATAAATGACAATATTAGTTAGCTTGTTGAGATCATTACATAGAACAAGGCACTTTTTGAATATCAAGTTGGATGGGTTTGCGACTTTGCGTGCACAAAAACACAAAATTCTTGTGGTTAGCCTGGGACAAATCCCTTGAAAATGAAAAGGAAACTTTGTCCTTGAAAATGAAAAGGAAACAATTTGAGTGGTTGGTGGTTCAGATGGTGGTGTGATAGTCACAGTGGTCTGACCAATAATTCGACATGAGGGCATCGAGAGAAATTAAATTTTAGGTTGAGAGAGAAATGATTTAAACGACTATTGGATTTAATTTGATCTTAGAGTTACTGTTGGATTTACTGATGGATGATCCATCCCAACTTACAAAAGTACCGATATAATTATTAATGATTAGGCCTTAATAAACTTTGTCATGTCTTGTGACTTATTTAGGCTAAACAAAGCCACATAGGCCATAGTTCATCAGTTAGATGTTAAAAGACATGCATATAACGATCAGTGCAATAATGTGCTTAATGGGTCATGTCATGTGTTAATGATATTGTAGTCACATTCGAGGATAACAAGTCATTTGTAGTGTTAAAGGCATGTGCATAATGATCAATGCATTAACTCTTATCATGTATTAGTAAACTCTTTTAGATTAGACAAAGTTAAGTAAGGTTATAATAAGTTGTTTCTGTGTTAAAAGCATATGTATGATGAATGATACACTCATAAGCCTTATTAAATCTTTTAATGTTTATATTTTCACATCTTATACAAGAGCATAAACACTATTTACTTCAGATCTAGCAAATTGACAACACGTTGAGTAGAAAATGAGCTATCACTGGAAACGGATCCCTTGACGGGAACTTGTGCAATCAACAACCATTATATGATCAAAAGTAAATAAGTAATCGGTAAGAAGTAGTATTAGTGTTAACTACCAACTATTAGTTGTAACTTAAGTGGGAACTAAGTTACCAAGATAGAAGAGTGTGATTAGCAGTAAGGAAGTTACTTTATCAATACATGCCAATAATCAGAAGGAACTACCTTGCTACTAATAGTAACCTATTATCATTATTAATTGCTAATTTTAATAACCATCATACCGACACATTCTTTTATGTAGTTAAACAAAATGTTATGATGATTCTCAATCTATATAATATACAAATCTCTAGTCTGTTTTGGGTATTGTTTTTTACAACTTAAAAAAACATATCCGTTCTTGATATTTTCAAATCATCTGATTGCGATTTCGATAGAACTATAGAAAACAAAAGAAAATTGCAACTAGGTATCTCCATTAGAACTTAATCATTTAAATATCATCGAAGATAAAATGTGGGTATCATTTATTTCTTTTTGTCTATAAAACCCCTTCTTTACCAGTTAACTTTTGCATTCATAGGTTTTGTAGGCCATCTCGTTCACCAACATCAAAATATTTTATGTGCTTCGTTAAGGTGCAAATACCCTTTATTTATTATGGTGACACCTTTTGTCAATAAATATAGAGGTAAAAGAAGTGAGAAGACAAAAGATTATTATGACTTTATATAATAACATATCATCTTTGATTTTTAAAGATATTAAGGTAATAAGCATAAGTGTCGTGCATGAATGATTTAAATATGCTAAGATGCTAATTAACTTTATCGACTCTAAGCTAGGATCGGTCACAATCTTCCATGTAGTTTGTGTAGGTCCCAGAAAAAATCTTTCGGGATTAGCAAATCATATGCTAGCTTCGTGGGGCCTATTTAATTATTAATTTACACTAGGATTCTCAACCTACACGTTGTGCGAGGAATTCCATCATGATCCTAAATATCAAAACGCGAATGCAACAACTCGTCGCAACAACAGTTATTCCACCGTGAAACTCTAGCTAACGCTTCAAGAACACGTCATAACATTGTCATGTCACCATAAAACTGTAACGCTTGCTCCGTAGTAAAGTGAGCGTCACTACATCATAAAACATCCAAAGTACACTCCGTCGCAAAAAAACATAATCGATTGTAAATACGATATAAATACTATTGAATAAATATTTTTTCAAATATTATTATTTGCTTTCCATTGTTTCAAAAATTGCATACCTATCAAGCAGATGTCACTTGAATAGATTTTTTTTCTTTTATCAATTTATTGTGGCAAAGAAATACCTTAAAGGGAAAAACAAACCCACTAAAACAGGGACACATATGTATCTTAAAAGTTTCACTGTTCAATAACTAACAAGTGCTTAGATACATATAATACTAGCATCAAACATTTTCACGTTGTAGCGGGAGGAATATAACGCTACCAAATAGCACTATCGGCACACCATCGCTACTAATCACTAACACCAAAAAAAGTGTCTTTTAAAAAGGAAAAAAAACGTAAAAAATGAATCAAAAGAAAAATAGACGTAAAAACATTGAACCACACAAGCGAAACATAAAACATATGAAATAATAAGTAAATCAATCTAGGAACAGCGTGTTGTAACAGAGCCATTGAACAGAAAATAAGCATATATATGTTGAACCACACACGCATGTCGCGGCGTTTTAACTCGCAATAATTTATGAATTATGAAAATTTAGGGGACTAAAGTTGAAAGTAAAAAATATCAGGGCTAAATTGTATAAGATGTAAAAGCAATGTGTAAATATAGAAAGTTAAAGATTATAAAAAAATGGATACAACCACTAAAGCATATGATACAACCTATAATTCATACAAATGTTGATAATAAGTATATAAATACAAGATATTATGTGTGTTACATACGTATTTTATATCAGTTTATATTTGTTAGCATGAATGCATGAAAGTTTATAAGGTGATTCTACAAAATATGATATTGTGGCAAGTAGGGGTGTGCATGGTCGGTTTGGTTCGGTTTTGACCTAAAACCGAAACCAAAAACCGATATTTCGGTTTCTAGGTTTTTAAAACCGTTCGGTTTCGGTTTTTTCGGTTTTTGGTTTTCGGTTTTAACTTCGGTTTCGGTTTGGTTTTTGGTTTTTTTCGGCATTACCATTTGTCCTTCAAGTTTTAGAAAAAAAATGTTTTAAAGTAATGAATTTAAGCCACAAACTTTGGCCTTACATTATTTTGTTGATCTCTAAATATAATCTATATATTTTTATAATTTAGTTGACATTAAAATTAAATGCAATTCATAAAATATAAGAACAATATATTCAATAAAACATTTTAATCTATCAATTCAAATAAAAAAATTAAATATTATTCTTGAAACCTAAATATTTAATCTTTTTTAGATAACACAAGTTAAATAAGTAACTAACAGACTAATAGTTTTTATAAGTATATGATTACACCTCTAAATTTACAAGTTTGATTATATGGTTTCGGTTCGGTTTTTTCGGTTTTTGTTACAAGCAAAACCAAAACTGAACCGAAAAATTCGGTTTTTAAAAAATCATCAAACCAAACCGTCGGTTTTCTAGTGGTTTCAGTTTTATCGGTTCGGTTGCATCGGTTATTTTGGTTACGGTTCGGTTATTTTGGTTTTTTGCTCACCCCTAGTGGCAAGTACAAAAAACAAGGTGACGTTTAATTTGCAAAATATATTTAAAATAAAATCACATGTACTGTTAGAATAATAGAAAATACATTACCTTAATGGGTTGCATAAAACATTACTAATATTAGGGTGGCAGGAGCGCTCACGCCACTAGGCTCGACAGGCCTCAACGTGGGGTTGTAACACCGCCGCCACCTCTCTTGACGCCGCAAAGAATAGAAGGCATGATGAGTTGTCGCCGTGAAATGAGCCCCCAATTGACTGTTAACTAGCCATGGAACACCCTCCCCCCTCTTTCACACAAACTCTTTTTATTAAATTTTAAAAACATATCTACAAATATCAAATTAACAATTCAATTTTGATACCACTTAACTCCAAATCTCTTAAATATTTTTTCGTTACATTCAAACTATACGAAAATATCCCATCAATTTTATATTCCGTCTTTCGTCTTCGGATAGTTTCGAGTCCGACGGGTTGGAATTTTTTTTAGCCTTCAAGCCGAACACGTTGACGAGGCTGGAAGTTGGATAAAACGAATCTTGAAGCGTGATCATGTTGCTGTTAATAACTTTCATATGAATAATTATTTTGGGGAGGACCTAAAATTTAAAGACGAAATGTTTAGAAATAGATTTCGGTTGTCTTGTGATTTATTTTTACTGATTGTATAAAATATACGCAACAACTTTGAATGGTTTCAAGAAGGGTTTGATGAGATGTGAAAAGAAAGTTTCACGCTAATACAAAAATACATATCGGCAATTCGTCAACTCGTAACAGGTAATTCACCTGATACATATGATGAATATTTAGCTATGTCTGCTGGGACATCACGTGAGTGTCTTGAATATTTTTGCAATGTTATTGTTATTTTATACGGTGACAGTTTTTACGCAAACCCACTAGTCTTGATATTGTATTATTGTACGATGCACATCAATATAGACATGGCATTCTACGAATGCTTGGTAGCATTAATTGGACTCATTGGGCTTGGAGAAATTGTCATACGCATTTGCGAGGGCAATATCTTCAAGGTGATCACGATAATCCAACGATCATTCTCGAAATCGGGGCATCACAAGATTTATGGTTTTGGCATGCGTATTTTTGTGTATCCAATTCTAGCAACGACATCTACATTCTCCATCAATCTTCACTTTTCACACTTGAATTGAATAGAACAGCCTCAGTTGTCTGTTTCATGTTAACGGACATCGATATTAACGTGGTTACTACCTACCCGATGGTATATATTCTTCTTAGTCAACTTTTTATGAAGTTATATTCTTATCATGTTGAGTACAAAGAAAAGAATTTTAAAAGGTGTAAGAGTACGCAAAAATAAAAGATATTGGACGAGCTTTTGGTGTTTTAAAAATAAAACGATAAATACTTGCAGGTCCGACTAGAACGATGAAGATAGAAAAACTGAAAATCAAATGTAAGCATACATTATACTCCACAATATGATATAAAAAACAACGGCTACGCTATGTTTCACGTTCACATTCGAGATCCACCAACCAATTCAGTTGAGAATGAAAATACAATTTTAGTGTTGAGCGATAATGACACACATTTTAGACTTAGATTTGATCGTGTGGAACATGTTGGAGAGAATCTAGATATCACAGTTTTGAAGGACGAAAGTTAGTTTATTAATATAAGTTACATTTATTTTTAAGTTATTTATTTTAAAATAGTTTTTATGTTTAAGTTTTAACTTTTTAAATTATATGAAGTTTTTGTTTAAAAAAATTATGTCAAGAGTCCTTTTTCAAATTTTATGGTGTGATGTGACATGGTTTGATGTGATAATTTCTTATACTCATGGTGTAATAAGGCACTTATAGCATAAGTGCCCCCTCCACCCTTAACATTTACATAAAACTATACAATGTACTTCTATAAAACATTTGTTAAATACTCTGAGTACTTATGTATGGTTGATTATAGTTAAATAGATCTCATTGGAGACATCAAAATCTTGAAAATAAGTAAATTTTAAAGCAAATGGTTCCATTTGATTTGCATTTAATCAAAAGCATTGGTCCTCCATGATTACCTAGGATTTTAAGTCTGTGGCTGATCATGATCATGGACCAAGTCCTTATTTGGAAAGAGTCAATAAATGTTTTATTTGCCAAAAATAGAAACCATTCGATTGCATTTACAAGCACCAAGCTCCACCAACAATCACCATGTACATTTGTAATAATAATATTTGTCTCCAATAGCAATAGTGCATGTTTGCGGGTATCTTAGAAAATATAACAGACACTAATGCTCTAATTTAATACACTCTTTTAATTTTATATACTTTTTTCTAATATAAATAACTCCATCTTGGGTTTTTAATTTATTTAAAGATGAAATCTTTGACTCTTAATTCAAGAAACCAGATATTAGAAAAAAGATTCATTGATTAGAAAATAGGATGTGGGTTAGTCATCAGATTGTCACGCTCAAAAAATAATTAATATAAAAACCAGGTTTGTAGTAAAGGAACTGAGTTCTACTTAACGAAGAACCTAATAGAACCTGATTATTAGTAAAAAGCTGAGTGTTATATTGTCAAATATAGTCCTCTTACCACTTTAATACCACCCGTCAATCCGTTTAACATGTTTATAACTTGATACAACCCAACGTTGGGAAATTTAAAGGTTTTCAAGTGAAAATAATAGATTTTTGGAGATTTTGTGTGGATCTGCAGTTTGCAATGAGGGTAAGGAAAATAGGAAAAGAGGATGAATGTGGTGGGGAAGGTGGAAAAGTGGGATCCGTAGGTTTTTACCATTTTTTCTTAATATTTCTTATTTTATAGAAAATGCATTAAAAAATCTAGACTCTTCCCATTAAACTGCATTAAAAATTAAAAAAAAACCCTCAACCGTCTAAAAAAGCTTTAATAAATGTTAATCTGAGAAATAAATATTTTATAAAATATTAATAATTTTACTATGTGTTACGTAATTATATTAACTATATATAAACTTTATATACATGTACAAAATATATATAAGCATTAAAAATTTAAATTATACATTTTGAAACTTTATAAATAAAACTTAATTATCTCAATACGAACCAGTTGCAAATATTTAGTAGTTTATATAAAAATTAAATTATTTCAAATTCATAAAACTATGTAATGTATGTAATTAATTTTTAGCTTGAGTAATACATAAGTTGTGACTTTAGTAGTGGGAAGTATGTAAAAAATTCCTAAAATAGCTATACTAAATATTTTTACTTCGATTAAAGAGGCGATAATTAATATATATACACACACAAAAATGAGGCAAACCTGGATCATTTAGTTTGACGTGGTTTATCAACATATATTCCTTCGTCATGGTCAGATCGTAAGTAGGATGTACCATCAGTACCATCGTTTACCGGTTCAACACCGATAGAAAATGGTGGTAATTCGTCAAACTGGTTATATTCTTCCTCATCGACAACATTATCAACACCAATTATACGCCGTTTACCTTGCAATACGATGTGATATCTTGAGTTGCTCGGGTCACTAACAAAGAACACTTGTGTGACTTGTTTTGCGAGAATAAATGGTTCTGATACGTAGCTGTTTGTTGCAAGGTCGACAAGTGTAAAACCATATTTATCAACTTGAACACCTGTAACATTATTTACCCACTTACATTTGAAAACGGGTATAGTGAAAGATGTATAATTTAATTCCCATATTTCTTGGATAACACCGTAATAAGATTTTTTTGCAATTCTTAACCTTATATCATGATCCATCCTATCATATTCGGTCGTTGACGCTATTACTGTAACTCCACTATTCTGCATTGTACTTTTTTCATCTTGATCTTTTGTGTAAAATGTATAACCGTTAATATCATACCCTTGGTAAGATTTTACTCTAAAATCTGGACCACGTCCCAATCTTTCCACAATTTCATCAGCATTTGATTTGTCATTAGTTGTCCCTACCTTAGTTTTCATCCATCTAGCAAACTCTTCATTATGTTTCTCTTTAAGCCACTTTTCTTTCTTACCCCGATGTGTTGATCGTAATATGTTCATGTGTTCTTCAACATAGGGAGCAAGACAAGTCATGTGTTTTAGGACAAAAAAATGAGCAAGTTGTAAACTTTCACGACTCGGGACGATTAATTTCATACCAACACCACCGACCCCTTCAAGTTTACCTGTATGTCGAGATTGAGGAATACCAATACTTTTTACACCTTCCAGATAATCTGTACAGAATTCAATAACCTCCTCAGCAACATATCCTTCAACAATACTACCCTCAGGTCGATTACGATTTCTTACATAACCTTTTAAGAAACCCATATATCTTTCAAAAGGGTACATATAACGTAGAAATACAGGACCACAAGCTTTTATTTCTCCTGTGATATGGGATACCAAGTGAACCATCACGTCAAAAAAGGACGGCGGAAAATACATCTCTAATTCACAAAGTGTGATGATAATTTCGTTTTGCCATGTATCCAACAACTCGGGATCAATAACTTTTGAGTGAATCGTATTGAAAAATAAGCAAAGTTTTGTGATCGTATGTCGGATTTTCTCTGGTAATAATCCTCGAATTGCAATTGGAATCATATGTGTCATCAAGACATGACAATCATGGGACTTCATACCAAGTAATTTAGAGTCTTTTATTGACACCAATCTTTTAATGTTTGCAGAATAGCTGGATGGAACTTTAATATCATGTAAACATTTACAAAACTTTGTTTTTTCTACTTTTGACATAGTATAACATGCAGGTGGCAAATAAATACTCTTACCTTTCTCAAGAGGAGCAAGCTCTTTACGTATTCCCATTTCTTGTAAGTCTTTACGAACATTAATCCCATCTTTAGTTTTTCCAGGAATATTTAATAATAAGCCCAACAAACTATCACATACATTCTTCTCAATATGCATAATATCTAGACAATGTCTAACTTCTAAGTGCTTCCAGTAAGGTAAATCCCAAAAGATTGACTTTTTTTCCAAAAGAGGCCTTTATCAACACGATTTCTTTTTCCTAACACGGTATTTAAATTTTTAACTCTCAAAAATGCATCAAACTGCTTTCTTACTGTTCTGTTCTCGGTATTTCCATCAAACTCCTTCTTTTTCTTCCGATAACCATGACTAGCCGGAAGGAATCTTCGATGTCCCATATAAACAGTTTTTTACAGTTATTTAACCACATTGAACTAGTATCATCTTCACAAACAGGACAAGCTTGTTTACCCTTTATACTATATCCCGACAAATTACCATATGCTGGAAAATCACTAATTGTGCAAAAAATCATGGCCCTTAATCTAAAATGTTCTCTTTTATAAGCATCATACACGTCTACACCTGGACCCCATAGAGTTTTTAAGTCATCAATCAAAGGAGACAAATAAGTGTCAATGTTATTACCATGTTGTTTCGGACCTTGTATTAACAATGACATCATTATATATTTTCGTTTCATGTATAACCAAGGTGGAAGATTGTAGATGCATAGAAGAACCGGCCACGTACTATGACGACTACTCATGTTTCCAAAAGGATTGATTCCATCCGAACTAAATCCAAACCGTATATTTCTAATCTCATCACCAAATTCTGGATATATGTTATCAATATTTCTCCACTGAGTAGAATCTGCCACATGTCTTAGTTTTCCATCATTTATACGCTCATCTGAATGCCAATGTAATAATTTTGCTTCTTTCTCGTTGGAAAATAATCGTTTCAGTCTTGGTATAATAGGAAAATACCATAACAGTTTAGCCGGCAGTCCATTTTTCGTTACATCATCATCAACTTCATCTATTTCTTTTTTATGTTTATACCTTGATGCACCACATGTGACACATTTATGATAATTTTTTAGCTCCTTTCTATACAATATACAATCATTTGGACAAGCATGAATTCTTTTAACTTTCAATCCCATTGGACACATCAATTTTTTGGCTTCGTATAATGAAATAGGTAACTCGTTACCTTCCGGAAGCATGTCATGTAAAACTAATAATAGATTTCTGAAACTTTTATCACTCCATCCATAGTTCGCTTTTAAGTTAAACAACTTCAACACTGCACTAAGTTTAGAAAAATTCTTACAATCGACATATAATGGTTTTTCTACATCATCAAATAGGTGTTGTAATTTTTCTTCATTAGCATCACCATTATGATTCCCTATATCATTAAACATGACATCTAAATTATCATTTCCATCATTTAAATGGTCACCGATGCCATTTAAATTATCACTGTTAACATTGTTTAACTCAATTGACGAAGTGCCACGATCAATAAGTGATTCCCCATGCTTTGACCAACAAGTGTATCTAGGCATAAATCCATTTTTCAACAAATGAAATTCTATATCTTGGATATTGACAAATCTTTTGAAATTTTTGCAAATTACACAAGGAGACCATATCGATTGCGCGCTAATATTCACGCGATTAGCTTCAGCGGCCATAAGAAAACTTTGAACACCCTTCGTATATATTAAGCCAACACGTTCAGTTTTGTACATCCAATCAGCACGATCCATCTTAAAATTAAAATAAAAAAACAAAATAATATAAATGTACGTTTATGATGTAAACTAATGTTCTAAGGCGATGGATCCTAACCCACTTTTTAAATATTATATCTTATATGTATACATTTTTGCGAGTTGACTATTTAAGAAAATTTTGGTATCATTTCCTCTTAACTTTCCATGTATGTGTATAAATCACAAACTCGAAGGAGTAGGTGAAATGACTAGCTACCAATTTTTTCTTAAATGAAATCTCATAAAAATGTATACATATCCTAAATGAAATATAATATTCAAAAAGCAGTCTTAAAATGAAAACAATTCCAAATTTATCTCTATTAGATAAATTTTGAACGGTTATGTTCTAAAAGGTTACTAAATGAATATTAATACAAATATATACACACAAGAATACATAAAACAAATCAAATATAGTAACATAATATATCAAAAATAAATGAGAAAAAGTAAAATTACATACCTTTAAGTGTCGATCAATGTACAAATTTAAGAAGTTATGATTCAACTATAGCTACAAACAACAACATATATGCAATTAGTACATAAAAAAGTTTCGGCTAATAGTTTGAATTATTAAAATCCAAATTGCTTTAAAATATATCATTAACAATTTAATGTTTCTTACCTTTAGTTTGATGTAAATTGAAAAACAATGGAAGTAATAAGAAACAAAATGTATAGTGTGATCAAGGCACAAGGGTGAGATGGGGAGTTAATGAGAAAGATGAGAGGAGTTAATGAGGAAGATGAGGGAAAGAGTAATACGTTAATGTGAGAAGATGAGTATTAGAGAGAAGATAAAGTAATTTTAAAAATTATCCGTTTGAATTAGAGCTTAAGGCTAATTTTTTTAGGGTGTTTTAGATAAGCGCATCAAAAAACTAATTTTTTATAGGTGTTTTAATAAAACTGCATCAAAAAACTAATTTTTTATGGGTGTTTTAACAAAACTGCATCAAAAAATAATATTTTGAACTTTTTTAATGCTAAATTTGAAATTCAATCATTTGAATGCGGTTTTGATTAGAAACCGCATTAAAATAAAAAAACTAGAATGCATCAAAAACGTGTTTGTGTACTAGTGAACACTCCTTTGACCGGCTTACATATGTCGTTTTAAGCTTGTAAAGACTTTATGTGTATTCGAGTTAAGATTCATGTTTACGAGTATGTTTGGGATCATTAGTTTGAACTCAAATCATCACCCTTACTCTGCATTGTCATTCTTAATGATGTATTCCTATACTTCAAATTTTCAAAAGGCCAGCGCAAATGAAGAATTGAATAAGCCCTTGCTCGGGGCTTATTTAAATCCAGCCCGCTATCTAGCCCCCTCCTTTAACAGCTAACGTATTAAATAAAAAAGAAAATAAAAAAGCTAACCTTAGAAATCTAAAGGCTCCTATGCCTTGACTCTCAAAATGGAGTTTGCGCTATTAAAATGTACAAGGGGCGACCTGTTTTCTCGCTTAAGTCTCAAGTTTATTTCTGTAATTTTGACTCATTTATTGGTCTAAAACATATATGATGAGGCACAAAATTCTTCATTCTAAATTACGTTAGATTCACAATTACACTATACAAATTGTTGCAGTCGTTAAAAGTGCACGTATGTTATTTCAACTCAAACCGACCGATGTCATTCATATGTAACCATATACCTTGACACCTTCATATATCCAAATCATGCAAGATGATATTTCTTGTATCATTATCATGCTACTGGAAGTTCATCTTGCACTTTCCCAACACAAAAGCTCAAAACTTGATGACAATTTTAAGTCTTTAACTTACATCACAATAAAAAAAATCCTAAAAATGCAGGTGATGATGGTGGTAACACCTTTTTATTCCCTCATGTCTTTTCATTATTATCTACCCTTAGTGTCCTTTTTGAACCTTTTTTTCTATTTTGACCATCAATTTTAACGATACTTGACTATATAAAATATTGTCATAATAAAATTCCCAAAATAATATAAGTGTGTTTATTTAAACAAGTTGAGTGTTTATAAGGCCACATGGAAATCTAGTCAGTAAACACTCGGCAAACCATTGGCAATATTGGTAAAAGATTTTTGTAACAGGTTTTGACTTTTGACTTTTGAGGGATGAAATTTCTTTGCTGATTGGTAACTCACCATTCCACTCATATCAACGGCTTTGTAGGCGTAAAAATGTACCGTTGGGGCATTTTTCAAGTGAAAACTACAACTTTTTTACTTTATATATAGGGCAAATATCATAAAAAATAACATATTTTTAGTTTTTTCTCACAAAAATCTCTCTATAATTTTTTGCATGTAAAAACCCAACGTACTTATTGTTTTCTCTCATAAAAGTCACCCTACAATATTTGCAGAAGAAATATCAACATACTTTCTGATTTTCACATAAAAAACCCTCAACTCGTTTATGCTATGGATCGTTTAAGTTATGGAAACAACTATATTGAGGTATTTTTATATTAAAAGCAAAAGTATGTTGGTTTTTTATGTGTAAAAATTGTTGATGGACTTTTATGAGACAAAACAGAAAGTATGTTGGTTTTTTACGTCCAAAAAATTATAGAGGGACTTTTGTGAGAAAAATCTGAATATATGTTTATTTGTTATGATATTTACCCTTATATATAGGGTAAAATTATAGTAAAAAGACTTTTATTCTTAAAATGGTAAAAAATACACAATTGGAGTGAAGAATTTTGGAGTCAAAACTCTTTGAGGATTCAAACTTGTAAGGCTATTGGTAGTTGTCCTGTTATACCCATATTTCCCCGAGTGACACATCAGTGTCACGTATGCTTTTCTCTTTTTCTCAAATTCTTCTAAGTTTTTCCTCATTTTACAAGGTGTTGTCCCTGTTTCTTCCCGTTTCCTCGTTCCTTTTTGAAAAAGTTGGTGGCGAGGACGGTGTAACCCTGTGAATTTTCACCGAGCATGGGTGTAAAATCATCCCGGGTTTGCGGGGTAATGGCATATCCATGATTTTTTCTTAGTCAGAACGGTTAGAAGAGTTAGTGTGAAAAGGTTATATTAAATCGTAGCAAACTCCATAGATCATAACACAAGTAATAATATAGCCGATCAAAAAACAATTATAACATATTAACCACACCAAAGTATATAATGTGAAAGAACAAACCTCATAAGTCACGATTAGAAGATGGGGTTCATTCACTTCATATTTTTTCAGTCGGCAACAATGAACAACTAATAATTTGTATAATATATTCATCTATTTTTTGACAAGGATTTGCTTTAATAACCCAATAATTATTTCAGTGAGACCACTTTCTTTACAAAACCAATTCACACACAAGTATAAAATCCAAAACTTATAACAAAATTGATCAACCACCTATAAGGTGCTTTTGAGTTTTGATATAATCTGTAGGATCCAAATATTTTCTAAAGAAACTAACATTGACGGGTTGAAAGTGACTGGGGTCTTGCAACCCCCTCAACCCATACTGAATCTAACCATGTTTCGGGGGTGATGTTCGCACCCGAGGTCAGAAATTCCCAACTTTCCCCCGGGTTCGACACCATCGATCTCACCTAAAAGACAAACAACAACTTTGCTTGTTCAAAGGTGGGCAACTTGGTTCAAAACAATGTTTTCCCAACTTGATATCATGTGATAATTTTCACATGCTTTCAGTGATAAACTTTTAGTATATATTGTACAACCATTAGAATTGTTATTTTTGTTATTAATTTCTTATCAAGAATTATTTTGTAAAAGACAAAATTCTAAGATGTGGGATTAAGTAAAAAGGAACGTTGATTGTTTGTATTTTTGTCATGACTGTGTCCACAAACTTATATGTAGTTAATTGGGCCAATTGTATGTTAGTGGACAATGACTTTTAAAACTTATGTTGTGGGCTATGGACTTTGCTTATCACATGAGAATGAAGTAGATTAGTATAAAGTATAAACAGTATACAATGTTAGTGGTGGCTTAACACTTAATTATACTATGTATTAATAAACCAACTTGAGAAATAGTAGAGTTTTAGAGTTTTATGAGTTGGCCACAATAGTTTGTTTACTTTTCATATTAGCCGGTAGCTAGCAGCTTTGTGGATGTTGTCATTTAACATTTAACACAACGGAAGCACTCAAGCACTGGCCGAAGGGTTCGTACGACCAAATCCGAGAGTGACGGTGATGACGCGCCATGATAACTCGTCGACGGCTCCCCGACGTCTGCCTATGACGGCAAGTAATGTGCTGGTGGTCACGGATTCACTTTTATGATTTCTGTTGCTGGCCGAAGGGTTCATACGACCAAACCGTTGCATATTGCGGTGAAGGTCGATGATTTATGCTAACGGCGAGTTTGCAGGAGTAAAGGACTTCACTTTTATGATTTCTGTTGCTGGTGGTGATCGGTGACAATGGTGAAATCATAAAGGAGAACAGCAGTGTACAAGGCTTTAAGCATATGGTGCAGGTGATGTGCACGTGTTCTTTCTTTAAGCTTCCATCTATTAGTTGGCAGTATGACTTTATAGATTGAAGCAGTTATGTTAATATGTGCAAATCTTACTGAAGTAAATCAATTATATTATTCTTAGTGATATATGGTGTAGTGTCAAATATGGATTATCAAGCTTATGGTTTCATGATCATTTGATGGCTAAGATTGCTCTACCCCTTAATCTCTGATATGATATCAAGGAGAACAATGCCATCCTTACTGAAGATATGAATTTACCTAAGTGTTTTTCACCTTAATCCTTCACGTTGACTAATATATCTTATTGCGCATTATAGCTAGATTCTATTTTTTTGATATAATCACCTTGATTTTTCATGATATGATGTGGAATTATGACTCCTCTAATCAAAAGTATGTTTATAACATCACACCAAGGGTTTGTAGGGATCTAACAATTTATATTCATATGCTACATGTCTTCTGTTATGCTATCCATTTTGTGGTCATATGTTGTATGTCTTCTGTTGTGTTATCCATGTTGGTAGTACAAGTGACGAGTAGGTCTCAACATCACAGGTAACCTAATACTCATTGTGTTATCCATGTCCGTAGTACAAGTGACACGTAATCTTATAGGTTTATTAGCTCAGTTGGTTAGATCGCCGTGCTAATAATTAGAAGGTTGATTTCATTGTTATTTCTCGGTTTCCTACAATTTAATAAAATCTATTTGTTCACATTCATTTTTTCAAGTTTCTAAACATAAGCACTTAGCAAAGAGAAATGGACAAGATACAATAAATAGGTGATAACATTAGCTTGCATATTTTCAAGTTCTTATGTGGTGAAGTTGGGTTTGGTTTTTTTAATTTGGTTCTTATATCTCTTGGAGTTTGGGATCTTAGTAGCATGTATGGAAGGACTATATATGGGAACATACATGCCTACCTGCTTGACACAAACTATAAGGTTTCATTTACACATACTCGACTTGTATAGGAAGACTGTATACATATGGGAACACACAACAATGCTTCTGGCCACTCAACCTGATTTGATTTAGTTACATGGTAAGTTTTATATTGAAAATTATTTGATGGAAACTCGACTTGCTCAAAAATTTAAGATCCGGTTTAACTCGATTTACACAACCGGACATAAGAATTCGTTGGTGTGGCTATATTTTTTTAATATTTATTGTATTTTGCAAAGTGTATGGTAAATTAAAAATGATCTTTTTTCTTATGGGTTCATAACGGTTTTTTAATTCTCATTGGTGTTTCTCTAATTTGGTTTTATTGCATGTTTTGGTACTCGAGTTAAGGCTATAGAAGATTGAATTGTTACGTTATAGAGCTATGGGTGTGACTTTTTGGTGTTTGAGATGTTGGCGGAACTCGCGGCGCAACGCGCACGGGAAACTAACTAGTTTAATGTATTTAGATCTTGAGATTTAGAAGACGGTATTAGCTTTTCTTTTTTTTAGTTAAGTTGTATCTTGATCTCATATTGTTTCCTAAAATTCGGACCTGGTGCAATGCAACATGAAAAATTTTGCGTAACTGGGCGTCACCCGCCGACCAGTCCTACAGCTAACATGAGTGAGGTAAATCACATGATCACATGTATCACAGTAATCAACTGCCAACTGGTGTCGGGGTTTGATACCCTGACCTCCGCTACTGATACAATGTAGCATATCGTAAGGACAATGCAATGAGAACGGATCTCTTGTTATCACTTTAGAGCTTAAGGAAAGCCTTACAGTGGTTATGCTGGGTTACCTTTCAGATATTTATTTATCAAAAATGTATGCAGTGAACAATTACTTTTTTATTCTGATAGTCAATTTAGGATCTGATAGTTTTATTTTGTTGACTTTTAAGTCAACCCATTCTAAATCAAACAAAAAAGACTATATTTAATAGTTAAAATTGTAAATGAAAAGGATATGAAATGGTGGATGGGGTTATTGTAAAAAGGAAGAAAAAACTAAAATTTTTGAGATTGGTTATTATTCATTATATCTTTTATACAATGGCTAAGAAAATTCAGTGGCATAATGGTAAATAATTGAAAATTTAAATGATAAACCAATGATATATTAGTCTTAACCACATTTTCAAGTTCCACATTATTTTCAATGTTCATAACTTATAGATACAACATTATTTTTTCAAAATATAAGCGTTTTTAATCTTTAAAACGTTATTTCAGCTTATTGTGTAATATTCGTCAATTCATTTGTAATATTCATCATATCATTGTGGCTAATGTTGACCATACTGTTTGCATTGTGTTTATTAAAAAAATTATTTTAAATAACACAATGCTAAAAATGTATGTTTTTACGTTTTCCGGTTCACTATTAATCTTGATCAGGTCATTGTGTAATCCTCATCAAGCAGCTCATTATATTTATTGCTAATCATCGATCTAGTCCTAATAATTGTGTTACTCATTGTGTCTAATGTTAACCATTGTGTGTTTTGTGATTTTCAAATAACATAATAATGAGAAATGTAAACATTTTATGTTTCAAGTTTATTGTGTATTACTCATCAGATAATTGTGTAATCCTCATCAATTCAGAAAATTACACAATACCTGACAAAATTACCCAATAAGTAAAAAAAACTTGAAAAAAAACCTTTGTTTCATTATATCAACACTAAAGGCGTTTTAAAGATTACAAAATGCTCGCTTTTATGGTGTAATTTTTTTAGAAAAATAATATCGTATGTAAAAATTATGAATGTTTAGAAACGGTGAAACTTAAGAAGGGGTAAGATTACCAATTTTGTCGACAAACTAATTTTGATCAAAAGGACACGTGTCACAATCTTAATATTTCTTACACGTTCTAGTTTTAGAAAATTCTGTATTTGAACCGGATGTTAGGGTGCTCAAAATAGGTGCTAAAAATCTTTATAAGGATATTAAGAATATAAACCGGGATGTGAATGCTCTTATTTCATTCTAGTTTTATGTGGGTAAGGTGCTAGTGATCCCCTCACAATCAGTTACATATTAACTTTTTAAATCTTGCATAATCTAGGTTTTAACATATTAAAATTTTCTTGGATAACTCTTTAAATCATTTATGTCTCACTCTAACATTCAAACATTTTGATGGTACTCTTAAAAGTTCAATTGGACAATTTAAAAAGAAACAAGAACGATTATATAAAATTTGTTCCGACAACGTAGCGGAATTAGACTATAGACCATTATTATATAGGTGGTGAACTATCACGATCGTTGATTTGAAACGAGGTAAATCTTCATTGCTCGCACATACCGTTGGTGAGCTACTGTTGATAGCTAATTGTCGCACATCATTTGTTCCTATGATCAATTTTGATGCAATGTTTAACCAATTATGCCAATCCAAAGCAACTTTCAACGGCTTTTCATCTCAATTACCGTCAAGGTGTTGTCCTCAAACCCTCGTCAAGGGGTCTATGCTCTCTAGGAACCCTGATGCTCGAAGAGGCTTGACCCTTATAACTCCTAAGGTTTTTGGGTGGCAAAATTCAAAAGTCTTATACAAATGTGTACTCTACACCTATTTAATTTGTATCAATGTTTTTTTTTCTTTGAATTTGTTATTCATTAGGTGGTGTGAGCCTCTTTCTTGTCACTCATGGTGGCTTTGTATGATATAATTATCCTTCAGCTTCCCGTTGGTTTTCCCTTTTATTCATAAAGTAATATAAATTAGAGTTTTTTGCTAAGCGACCTAATATGATTAAATAACTGTTAATCATCAGTTAATAAAGTCAAAACATTATATAATATTTGCTGAGATTTCAAAGTTTCTATTAGTGGAGTTTGTTTATTACATTTCTTGTGGACAAATAACCACGCATGCACGATATTTGGTCAAACATGAAGGTTGCATCATGGCATGACAATTGTAAATTAATCGTCAAAGTCAAACAGATTAATTTCTAATATTTTCATAAAAAAATGTCAACGATTTTTAAATTCATTGTCAAGCCAAATGGAAGTTGACCAATTAAAAAAAACAGCATACATAAATGGGATATTGATTGTTTTAATGTCAAAGGGGTAAAAAGTTCTAACATTTTCCTTTGTTTTGGTGTTATTGTTGGTCAAAAGTAATCAAAAGTGGACATTAGATTAACCATTAAGACTGCTGGTTTGTAATTATGAAGTAATGAGATAGGAAACACCCTTCGATAAGTTAAGATTACGTATAGTATATCAAATCGCGAAGTAATTCGACCCTCCCGAACTCTGCGTAAAACAATAGTTAAAACAATATCAAATCAAGCACCAGGTAATTGTTTTACGTCAAAAGTAATCAACTTATATACCTCACTATTTATTATTGAAAATCACACGTGGTTGAATGATTGAAACGTATCAAGACGATAGATCAACTACTACAACGATCAAAATCTGACCGGTTTGTGTACTATTGATTGAAGCACTTGTAATAAATGTGTAATTACTAAAAGATCTAACATATATTATTTGTCTCAAAATCAAGATTACATCTTGAGATTCATCTGACATAGTATTCTTGGCATGATCATCGTGTAAACTTCTTCGAGTTAATTATGTTTATGAGACTAATCAAGTTATAAATATCTGGTTGGTTTCCATTAGGTTTGTTTATAATCTACACGAGTCTCACTTTGCTTCGGTCATTGATCTTCCAAAAGGATGTTAGAGCACATATATCTCCATAGCAACATACCCTCTTCAACCTCTTCCCGTTTAAATCTTCTTAATTGTTATCCTTGTGTCTTGATATGGCCATATGATCATGTTATGACATGTGGAGGTATTAGTTGTAATTAGTTACAATTTGTTACTCTACTATAGTGACAAGGCTATGACATCCCATTTCTTGTTTTTCAATTCTATAACTTAAACCTTTCACAATGAACAAATTCAAAGATAAATATAAATCAATATTAAACCATTAATTGGATGATTAATCAATGTTAAATAAACATATGTTATATATTGATAAGTCTAGACTTTAAAATTGTATTTTTTATTGATAGTTTCAACTTCCAACTCCTTAATTTATGGTTCTAATTTCTAGAGGACCACTAGATTAATAAATCAATCATGCACATTATTTGGTAGCAAGTCATGACCGCATGACATGTGTAATCTTGTTAGCTACTTCTATAAATCCAAGATCTGAATTATAAATGTTTTTTTATTGATTTGTCAACCACATTTGTATATCCAATTAATTACAAAGTCAAAATAGCTATGGCAATTGCAAGTTGACCAAGATAGTTGTGTGACTCAAGATGCCTGCATACAAATAAATAATCGTATTAGTTAGCATACATCTATATATAAACCACAAAATTGTATATTGAAAAATAACAACATTGACACCATTTAACTAAAATAAATTCAAGAAAACTACAAAAAAGGAAAACATAAAATAATATTTTCTACAAAAGAGGGAAGCATTTCTTGAACAAGGGATGGTTGTTGTCATTTTCATTTAATTTAGAAAAAGGTGGTGGAGAGGTTGGTTGTGATGTCGGCCCATTAAAGCATATAAAGTAATTTGGGTTAAGAATGCATCATAAATAATTGCACAAGTGAGTCATGAAAATTGCATAAGGTGAATTTACACATGGTAATTATGATAAAAAATTTAGGAATAGTTTGATTGAGTAAGTTTTATTTGTTTATGAGTTTTCTAAGATGGAATACTTTTATTGAATTTACAAATTTAACATGAGTCAAAATAAGCATACACGCCCATCATCATTGACTACCATTAGCGCTTAACAGCCATCGTTGCCACCACAACCGCCATGTTTAGAGTTGTTGCTAGTCGTTTGGCGGTCATAAATACAAATATATATGTGGTGAAGTAGTTTTGATACCTTTTTTCCTAAAAAAATGAGAGCGTACAGCCCGAGCTTGTTTGTCAAAACCCTATTGACTTCAAATAGATTGATATTTTTTAAACTATATATTTTTAACCCCAATTCTTGAGAGAGATGAAAGGTGTGTTATTATCTCAACCTCACCATGCCCTACTATTTAAATGAGACTTACTGAGTATGTTTGTTTGTTTTATTTTATCATTTTGATCCCAATCCATTTCTTACACGTCACCAGCCCACATGTTCTACCACGCTTATTGAAAACTATTGATAATATAATTGGCGTTACCAATCATTTTATGTAATTGAGATTTTATACTAGATTTAATGAATATTAAGGTATTAAACAAGTTAGAAGCGACAACCCTCGAGACAATTCATTAGTAGGCAATTCGGTGGGGTTGGCGACACCCAAACATCTAAGCGGCACCAATTGATCATGCCAAGAGTTTTCTCACCACAATGAAATGATGCCAATAAACTACTTAAACTGTTAAAATAAAATTGCCTCGCATTAATGTACTTGTTTTCATTGTAGTTAAATATAGAGATTTTCTTATTTCTTATTATAGGTGATATATATAAACCACTATCCCGATCAAGTGGCCCAAAATCATGACTTTTCGATCCTCCAAGAGTGATTCCGGCCATATTGATGGACATCTTTTATAAATTGTGTATAATCATTATATTAGTTATGATTATATAATATTTATGAGTTGAGGTTTGTTGTGTAGATGATAGTTATTATAATTATTTTTATCATAATGAGGAGTCATGATTAGATTAGGTTTATTTTGTATTTATTCTTGTATTTAAATAAATAATAGATATATACATAATATCTAACGAGGTTTGTTGTTATTCTATATAGTATAATAGACTTAAGATTTATTTTTTTCATTATTCTTTTCTCTCTCTTTACACTCCTCTTTGTAGCTTTTGCCGTTAGGTCTTGATTGGTTGTCGGTCTTCTTCCTCCGTCATCCACCTTGTGTTACAACTTTTTTATTTTTCTTATATCTCATCCTTCTTCAGTGACACATTATACGCATATGTAGATTATGTATTATTTTTTATTCTCACTTTGTCGTGTCGCACCATACCCCTTATGTCATACTTCTTGTCGTCCTTATTATGATGTTGGATCCGTCACATATTTGTCACCATGGAGTTTCTGTTTACTCTGTATGTTTTCAAGATTGCAAGTTTTTTCTTATACCAACATCTTTATTGTTTTTTGCTTCTGTCTAATCATCTGATTCGTTTCGTTTCAACTGCAGAAGAGTATATTGGTTGAATATATTAGTTATGATTCATTATGTAAATAAGATTTATAGGCATTATCCTTGTCATAATTTGGAGTTATTATTAGATTAAGTTTTCTTTGTAGTTGATTAAATTCTTTTATGTAATTGATGAATAATACGAAAATATCTAAAGGGTTTACATTATTTTATAACCACATCTACTTATTCTATCAAAAATTTTGTGATTAAAACTAATTTCTTTCACCTTACTATATTTTTGAAAGTTTAGGGGTCAAAATGAAACCTGAGCATAGAAGTGAACTTTTCCGAATATTGAGGGTTGTTGCTTTAGTTATGATTTACAAGTCAATATTTGGGTTTTATTAAGTATTTATAGTTGCTAGTTAAACAATTTTACTAGATTATGTGACAAAATTAGTTAAAATAGGAAGATGTTATAAAAGCATACCATAGTGCTAGCAATGGTCATGTGTATGTGTATAGCAGGGATAATGTAAGAGAAAATAAAAACGATGATGAGAGAACAAGAGAACATATAGAATGATAAATAGAATATTATTATTATTATTGCCTTACGGACTTGGTACAAAAAGAAACTCAATACATCTTCTAAATTGATGCTACAATTGATCCTTCTACTTTCTAATTGTTACAAATTAAAATCATCACAAATATTTTTCTCTATTTTTTCAATCACGAAAACTCGATCTATGTACAATTAGGTGTGCTTTCGAGTATTCCGATATTCCTTGATGATTCTTTTATCCTTCTCTTCTTCGACTAAAACTGTTAAAAGTTATTAAACATCGATCTAAACTGGTGTATAAATTATCTCCTTTTTCAAAAAATATCAGCCTCCGGATCCAAATAGGTTCAGATATGTTGTCTCAAGGTTACTAATGCTTAATCCATCTCAATTAGGTTACGAAGTCTTCTTTCAACCGTTTCTTTTTATAACTGAGTTTTACGAGAAAGTCTTATCGGCAAACCATTTTGAGGGAGGGCGAATGGAGCATAGTGAATTTCATTCTGAGGGCCAACCATCGACCACCTGTGGATAATTACAGAAACTTTATTAAAACTTGAAAAACAGATAAGATATTATATGCTACACATGAATATAAATAGCTATAAAGGTAAGTAATATTTCATTAAAAGTTATAATGAGATGTGTCTCCTATACCATAAGGAGAATATATGCACATGTGTATGTATGTGTATTTCTAATCTAAAACTATAGTTTGAATTTCCAGTTTTATTTATTATTTTAATATATATCCCCTTAAAATAATGTAATTTTGTAATTTTAAGAATTGGGTACATTTCACCAACCTGTACTTTGTAGTCATGTGATGTATGAGCACTAACATCTCCAGCTTGGCAAGCTCATTCCCAGGACATGAGTGGGCCCCATTGCCAAATGGCATAAATGTATTGGGCTTTGGTGCCACCTGTCAAAATAATATCATATTCAATTTCCCAGCCAACTAAATAAGAACGTGCCATATTTATAAGTCATCAAAGAAATTAAAAAAAATCCCATTTTTTTATTTATTTCTAATTATATAAAAATTTAAATCTAAACAGCTTTAATTATGATTCTCACCTCAAATCTTGACGGGTCGAACTTCTCCGGGTCCGGAAAATTATCCGGACTATGGTGAATGTTTCTGAAAAGTGGCAGTACCTTCCATCCTTTCGGAATCAAATAACCTGCAAACAGATCAAACAAACGTATTCAGTAAATTGTCTTTATATTGTACGGTTTAGGGACAAACTTTTCTTCTATCATTGAGTATATATGTAATTAAATTTATGTATAGAAAAACAAACCTTCAAATTCAACATCTTCAACAGCTTCTCTAAATGTAAAAGACAATATTGAAGCAACTCTGAGGGTTTCTTGGATGACTCTTGAAGTCACAGGCATCTTCTTGGTATCTACCCAAGTCAAACACTTGTCATCTTTATCTTTCATTATCCCCTCTTGTTCTTCCTGAAAAGTCAAACCCATAATCTCCATTACAAAATTGTCATCAAACACTCAAAAACAGTGGATGTTAATGTCAAAAAAGAATGATATCTTACAGTAACAGCTTGTAAAACACTGGGATTTTCAGCTAGATACTTGATGATCCATGTCAAGACACTAGCCGTAGTGTCACGTGCCGCGAAGATCACGCCAATGATGTTATCGGCGATTTGTTCGTCAGAGAGTCCTTCTTTCTCCTCCATGAACGAACCCAACAAATCGTTGTGTTCTTTGTTCGTTTCTCTTCGTAAAGATAAGATTTTGGCTAAGATCTGAGCTAATTCTTTCCTCGCCTTCATCGATTTGTGGAACAACGTCCCGGGGAGATTAATCGGCATCGAATTGTACCCTTTTTCGAGAATGTAATAACATCTTTTCAGATCTTCTCTGTAGAGCACCTCGTCGTGCCCGAAGATCGAAAGCAATGCCACATTGAATGTGAACTGCAACACAACAATCAGATCATCAGAAAAAAGAACAATTTTCAGATTTCTGTACGACCAGTAAAAATAAGCCCCTTTAAAATGAAAACTTATATATATACACAAATGTATTAATATAACGATAATTGTTATAACAATAAACAAAACAAGATTAAATATATAACCTACTAATAAGTTTGTAACTTTTTCTGTACATGTTAATCTTATGAAATAAAATTTGGGCCCATGCATCATATATGATCGTTCATTCTACACACCCTTAAAGACAAAACAGACGCTTTGTGAATAAAAAAACAGAAAGCGTCGTAACTCAGAACTTACTGTTTTCATCTCTTGAAACGTGTTGACGAGCCGATTCTCCCACGACCGGAGGGAATCAACGGCGATGGAGTCGATATCGGGCACGATTCCTCTAACGGACTCCGGCGTGAACGCGCGGAGAACAAGCCGACGCAATTTGAGATGGTAATCACCCTGATGAAAGAAAATCGCTTGTTTCCCCAACATTCGTTCTTTACTCGCCGGAAACGTAGGCTTAAAGAGATGCGATTTCGTCACAAGCACCAGTTTTGCAGCAGCAGGGCTGGAGATCATCACGCACCGACACCCCAACACATGGGTTTTAAAGATCGAACCATACCTGCAACAAATTATTTCCTTACATAAATTGCTCATCAATTTTTTTAACAGCAAATGCACGACTTTGTTTGAAATGATATTTGTTATTTTAATCGGGTCCACCTATATGTTTCTAGTGGGGACTGCACCCCAGACTTAAAAAAACTTCTGACTCAACCTTGAGTATTATTACTCACGACCTCCTCATATTTATATGTTTTGGTTGATCAATTGATGTGAAGTTAAGGACTTAAAGAGATTAACTTACTTTTTGACTTTGGATGCGAAGAAGACATTGGGGTTTTGGGAGTAGAGTTGAAAGGTTTCGCCGATGTAGGGCCAGCCGAGGGTGCCCGGCGGAAGGGGGAGGTGTTTCCGGCGGCCGTGGGCGGCGGAGGAGAGGAGGAAGAGGGTGCAGAGGATGAAAGTGATAGTGACGGTGATAGTGATAAAATCCATGATGATGGTGGTGGTGGTGGTGGTGGGAGTGAGGGTGTATTTATAAGGTTGATGGTGAGCATACAGCTAGATGTACATACACTTGGATGTTGATGGGAAGAAGGGGGAAGGCAAGTGTTACGTACATATGTTTTTATGATATTATTAGATAGATGTCTTTATTTTATTATTTTTATTTATTTCAGTTAATCATTATTTCATAAAACTAGATTGACACATCACTGAATAAAACTAAAGCATGTATATTAATGCGTCATCATAAGTCCTAAATTTGTGACCATTCACATGAGGAAATTCATCTTTATGTAAGAAAATCCTTCAGTATAACCTTGATTCTTTCTTTTATCATATGTGATATTTGAATCTAAAAACTTTCATATTAATTAATAATATGTATGACTATTGTTTTACTGTTTAAGATTGTTATTATTGTAAACGTTTTTGTAAATTTTAATTTTTAAAAGAATTAAATGATCTAACTAGGACATGTGTGAACTTTGTTTACAATTTGATCGATTTTTTTAGTTTGAGCATTTATAAAGATTGGCTATTTTTTAATGAGATTTTTTATATAACTTTTACACCCTACTTTTAGGTAAATTTAAAAAATAAAAATAATCTTAAATAGTAACCAATATTCATACATATTATTAACTAAGAACATTCACAATCCATCTCTCATCCCCATACTTATAATTACACTAAAAATCACTACTTTTTATCTCTTCTTTTCAATTAAGTAATATTTTTTATACATTTATCATTATATTTTCTCTTTCAACCACTTAAAACCACTTTCAAAATTATTAAAAAGTATATATGCGGGTTGTACTGTGTTCCTCAAATATTGAAAAACATAGTACAATCCTTATAAATTTTCTATCTCTTTTATTCACAATCACTCACAACCATTTCACATATATATGGGAAACGGGTTGTGAATGCTCTAATACCTTTGTAAGTTAACAACTTTTTTAAAATACGTTATTGTGAGTGATGACTTGTTTCATTAAATTCACTTAGTTTTAAAACGCTTAACCTTTGTATAAAAGTTTATTTAACATTGAAACGCCAATTAAAAGTTGAGTGACTTTATTAAAACAAAAAATTATAAGTTACGCTCGTGAAGCACCTGTGAACACATGATATACATACACTATCCTTAAACTTAAACACATCACTTCAAACTCAAAAACCATTTGACAACAAACTCAAAGGCCGTTAAAATTCAAGGGAGGGCATGAGATTTAACATAACATATAAACAACTGTTTCATATTATGCTCAAACGACCATTTAACTTGCCAAATATCATTTTACATGTTTTTAAAAGGATGTTACAGGTTATGTAAGATTAGATTGGAGGTGGTGTTTGTATAGTTTTGGCCTTTGTAATTCTGAGAATCATTAAATAATAATCAACTTTGAATATTTTCTTTAATAAAATCACTCATTATATATTATATTGTTTGTGCGGTTAGTTAAAAGATTTGAGAGGTGTATAGTTTATTATAAAGGGATTAAAGTACAAAATATGAAAGTGTAGGCGTTAAATGTGTAAATAAGAGTTGTACGGAGTGGGTTTGATTGAAAGACAGTTGTTATTAGATGAAGGCAACAAAATTCTCCCTCCCAACACGCCCTTTCTGCATTCTGACTGTCATGCCCCCACCCACACTCCTATTTTATATAACAGATTGAATTGAATTTTTATCTCAAAATGATATTAAACATCAAATATACAAAATATGGAGCATGCCTTATATGCAAATCAAATATGCTATATTAATTTTGATGAGAGAAGTTAGAATAACAAAATATCCTTCAACTTTGGAAAAGATGGAAACATTTTTGTTGTGATGTAAACATATTATATGTTATATAAGAAAGTATGATATGTTTAAAATAAAATTAATATATAAGTCAAACTAAATAAATACTTTAAGTGATTTATAATAATATAAAATAGTTTTTTATATAGATGAAACACATGAAGTTAGTTTCGCATACAAGATTTGTATACCTCAAATATTACTCTAGTCGTGATTTTATTTAACTTTTGAGACAATTCGAATTCGATAGTAGGTTTTGCACTCCTTTTCATACGCAATTTCCTACGATAGGGTAGAGATGAAAGGCCGGTGAGATAGTTTGGTTTGTAATGGAGTACTTATGAGGTGTTTCGAGCCCGGTTATGCAATATTGGTTATATATACTCTTATATGTGTATAATGTTTTTTAAAATCATCAGGTTACGAAACTTTAAGAATTTTTACTTCTATATTGTGTTTTTGGTTCTAATTCAGTTTAGAAATATTGCAATTTAAATAAAGTTAATGTTGATAGATTTTAGTATTATTTAGCAATGTTAGTGAAATTTGAATTACTTTATGACAAAAGGAGAAGTCATAAGTAAACCTCAAACAATTTGGTAAGCATGTAGTACACATTTGTTTTGATGATCTTATGATTCATAGTGCTATAAACCCGTTGTGATATCAAGGGGCGAAGCCAACTGAATATCAGGATAGTCCAGGGCCAGCGCCCCTAGTTAGTAGGTGTCTAGGGCTGGCACTCAGTTAACTTAGTGATGAGATCTTGGATCTGAGTTCTGAAATCTGTATGTTCATGTTTTAGTACTGAAATGGTTTTCTCCAAGTCTTCTATCTTTAACTTGTAATCATTTTCAGACTTTCTAAAATCAGATTTTAATATGTTTAATGACTCAAGATCAGATCTCATCTCTAGGTTATAGGACCTGTATCTATTTACTTTAGCAATGCATTCAGGGGAGCAAAGATGTTCCAATACCTTGGCTTCATCATGGTCAGCCATCAGTGCTTGGTTTGGAGAAGCATCCTCCACCTGAAAACTCCAGTCAAAGCCTCCTTCTTCAACAGCAACAACAGCATGTTGCTTTGTCTTCTCAGCCTGAGGAGCTTTGTCAGTAAAATTTGGTCTGGGTTGTGTTTGGCCCCCATTTGCTTTAGGTGCCTTACACTCCCTGGCAAAGTGACCCATAAGGTTACAGTTGTAACACTTAACTTTGCTTTTATCCAGCCCAAACTTACTACTGGTAGCATTGCTTGGAAATCTTCTTCCTGTCCTCTTGTAGAACTTCTTGGCTCTGTGAGTGAGGAGAGCCATCTGCTGAACTATCTCCATGTATTCCAGGTCATCTGGATGGATACAGTCCAGGTCTTCAAGAGTGAAGAGATAATTCCCACAGCTTTCATCTGCAGACACAAAGGCTTGAGAAGAACTTGTCTCTTGGAATGGGCTTCCTTGAGTAAAGTTCTCCCTTGGTGTCTCCGGGAAGGTGATGAAAGGACCCTTTTGTGAGTTGTTTGGGTAGCATAAGAGATGATGCTGAGGTTCTATGCTGTCCCTTTCAGCCACATGAAGGGCTGAACCCATTTGATTGTTGGAGTTGCCAGATGAACCTTGCATGTTCATCTCCATCTGGTATCCACTGAGAATTCCATACAACTCTGTAAGAGTAAGAGTCTTAAGGTTCTCAGTCCTCTTGATCACCACACAATAGTGTGTCCATTGCCTAGGAAGTGAGGACATGAACTTCCTTACAATGTCCCTGTTCTCAAGAGGAACTCCTCCATCCACTAGGGTATCCACAATCTCAACATACCTGAAGTATTGTTGGGTCATGGTCTCACCTGCTTTGAAGGTGAAATTTTCAAACTGCTGCTTCAGAAGATCTTTCTTGTTCTCCTTGGCTTCAGAGGAGCCTTCATACATCAGCTTCAGTGCATCCCACAGCTGTTTGGCTGTCTTGCACTTCTTAAAACCTCTGTATACAGAGTTTGGAAGAGCAGTCTGAAGAGCAGTCATGGCCTTCCTGTCAATCTCTACTCTTTTTCTATCTTCATCTGAGTAGTTGGCCACATCTTTAGGAATCATACCAGCACCAGTAGCAAAGGGGGTGCTGGGTATGAAAGGTCCATTCTCAACAGATTCCCACATTCTTGAATCAAGAGACCTGATGAAGCCTTCCATCCTCATGCACCAGGTGTCAAAATCATCAAGAGTGATCAGTGGGGATTTGTTCATGGTTCCAGTCTCCATATCAGTCTTTGAGATGGAAGCCATTTGAAGAGTTTAGCTTTTGTGTGTGTGAGGGATCTTAAGATGGTTAGATCTTATATCAAGAGCCTGGAAAGCTCTGATACCAATTGCAGGACCGTTTAAGGGCTTAAGCACAATTACAACACAACAACACAATGAGGAGATTAACTAAGCTCTAATCAAACAGTGAACTGGGTAACCAAAGGTGATACAAAGAACACAAGTAAAGCAAGAGACAGAACAAGAGAATATGGGTTTAAAGGAGGCAGTATATTGCTTTCTCAAGTTCTTTTACAAGTGTTACAAAGCATAAAGAAAAGATACAAGAACTTGAAATACTTATACTACAACCTACAGCCGGCTATACTTTGAAAGCCAGCTGGATACAATTGACTAGACACTAACAAAATCAATTGTAGGATCAAAAGGCATATCTGCCTTTTGACCTTGTGACTATGACATGCCATAGCTCACATCCTTATACAATACAAAAAGGATAAAGTACATAAAGTGGAAAGTTGAAGACTCAAGACCTCAATGTACAGTTACCAAAAGCAAGACCCTTTTCACCAACTCATGTAAGTTGGCGACTTTACAGAGATGCAGCGGAAAAGGTGCTTTATGGAACAGTACATCAGATAAAGCATGTGTACTAAAAGTCTTCGGAAGAAATCTGTCTTCATAGGTTGAAGCCTCGGAAGACTTTGTCTCTGAAGCTTCGGAAGACTTCATGTTTGGCTTCGGAAGATATTGGTCTTGGCTTCGGAAGATTTTACACTTAGAGTATTTTCTAATGCTTTGTGTAAAACTTCCGAAGCATTCTTCACTTCAGTACTTAGTGCATGTTGCTGAGACACTTAGGCTGTTTTGGGTTGCATCAGACTTCAGGAATCCTTACAGTATCACAAACGGTATCTACTAAAGACAAAATGTTACTATTCATTTCATTTTGAAATTAAGTGTATCACGAAGTTGGCAGCGGGAGTGGGACGCCGATCGAGAAACCTGCGCCCAAAGTAGGGACGGAGGAGGCTAGGTTAGCCGAAAGATGGTTATCGGTTCAAGGACGTAATGTAATAGATAATTATGTTTTAATATTTTTATGGATGGCCTTTGTCCCAAGCCTAAAAAACTAATACATAGAGTCGTCATTGCTCTTATCATCAGCAAAGCGGACTTTTGCTGATTAAATACACGAAGAAGATTATTTTATCCTTGTTTTTATGCAATTATCATTCATATTTAACATATAAAGTTTAGAGTTCTATAATCACTAGTTTTATAGCTTATTTAAACATATATAGATGATATAGAGATCATTATGTAATGTTTTTATGTTACGGATGGCAATGATTATAATATATTAAAGGCCTATGAAATCACAAGATCAATCATTATTTCTGGTAACAACATGTGAATAGTGTTGTGCCATGTTATCGACATATTGGAAGGGAGATCGTGACTGCTGCTACTTCATTGCCATAGATTTACATGATAACATGCGGAAAACTGTGAGATATACTCCCATGGTGTTACTCATTTGTAAGGTGCTAGGTCTTCTTGATCTTAATATGAAATTAAAACTCATTTTTGATGTTTACAGATCTTTTAATGCCTTAATTATAAATGATGTGGAGGTAACAAAGAAGTTGGAGATTAAGGTCGAACTTGTCTAAATTTGCCTAATAACCCATTCTAACCAACATTCATGAAGTTGTGATGTTTGGTGCAAATAATTTATATAATCATAAAGAGATAAACTCATGAAATAAAATTAAAGTGTCAGCTATGTTTCAATAAATTCACTAACATTTCTAGAGATGTAAAAAGGCACTAGATTTTCAATATTCCATTGTTATGAACTTTTATATACGTTGAAAAATTTTAAATTACAAACTTTTATAAACTTTGAAATTTTTTACATTAAGTGACTTAAATGTAACATCAAATTAAAATGAACAGTTATAAAACTTGATTGTTATTGATAAACTTTTCAACATATGTATTATGGCATATCATCACTATATGTTTTCTCACCCTATAACGACGCAACATCCTAGCAAAATTTCGTTAAACTTGCTCACTTTAACGGTGATGACTTTCTTAGGTTTAACTTATTCACAATTTGAAATAAATGTTAAACTCACTTACTTGAAGTTGATATAAGAGAATCTATTTCAGTTTCATCTATTTTACAACCAAATGTGTGATCATTTGAATTCACTTTTCATTTCTCATGAATTCTTCTAATCAAACATGTCAGGATTAGAATTCAGATTTAGATTTAGTAAATTCCAACAAATTAAATGTCTATTTTAATGACATTTTGTTTTATATAAACTCTTATTAATTATTTGTTAATAAAATTGAAAATAAGTTCAAGTTGTTTAGCAGGAATGAAACATAAACACGTATAGCTTCGGCATTTAATATCAAACTTTTTTCTTTCTGGTACAACTATCGACTTGTTTGCTACACGGTTTGCGATTTGAATCTAATTTATATCACTGATTGAAAAACGGGTCTGTACGGCCCACAATTGACCCTTATCAAGTGGATATATTAAAAAACTTTCAAAAAAATAATAATTTTGTATTCAACTTTTATATCCAATGGTTTCATTCCATAATTATTAGTACGTTTTTTACGGTAAACCGATGGCCTGTAATCATAAAGTTTAATCAGGAATCTTTTCTTATAATTATGAATTGTGGGGATTGTATTTTTTAAAAAACTATCAGTTTTTTTATGAATAGACTGTTGGAAAGCATTGCTCGACTAATCACTGGGAGTCAAGGTTACGTAACTCGTTAGGCGTTGTTAGGTCGGTCAAATGGAGAGTTGAGAGTACTCGGCCTACGTGGGGAATACTCGGACGTGATAAATTAGAAAGAAATTAGTTTTTTGGTAAATTATAAATATGTCAAATATAATAAGCTTACTAATATTTAAAAATATACGTGAATACAACATAAATCAAAAGAGTACATGTTCACAAACAAAAATATTTCAAAACTTAATATTAAGTATTTAATATTATAGATGTAGTAATTATTTGATTATCATCTTTCAAGGTATCTCCATGAAAAACAATAAAAGTTACAAAATCGATGAAAAACAACGAAAATCGGTAAAAATTGATGAAAATCCTAGTTGGCCGAGTTGGGTTAAGTTGGACCGATAAAATTTTTTTTAAGCTCATATCTTGTTATTGTGTCTTTTATTGCAGTTTAATTGTGTATTTTTGTTAGTTATTATCTTTTTCTAAATACTATTGTGTGTTTTCTAAAATGATAAATATTAGAAAAGTATCATGATAAAATAACATTGTAGTGTATCTCTAATATGTAAAACACAATAATATATTAACAACTATTTAATCTAATACATAAAAAATAATGACAAAATAACGCAATGTCTCATTGTGTTTTTTGATCGTCATTGTGTAATATTGAACACTGAGTTTTGAAAAATATATTGGTGAAATAACATCATGAGCAAATTACACGAATGATCCTTGTGGTTTGGTCAAAATTTTGGATTTGGTCCTTAAAGTTTTAAAATTACGAATATTGTCCCTAATGTTATATTTATCTTTTATCAGTGGTCCCTACTCTGTTAGTTCAGTTAGTAATGTTAAATATATCAAAATTACTATGTTACCTGCAGGGATCATCGATGTATTTTGTGTTTTATTTAAATTTGAATATGTTTATATATTAATACACAAATAAAAAATGCCTTTTTTAAAAAAATTTTGGTTTTTAATACTTTTTACTTTTATCTTTTAAACGTCTAAAAAACTTTTTGATTTTTTAAAAGTATTTTTAATAGCATTATCATCTTTCTTGAAACCATTTGCTTTTTTAAATGTAAATTTCAGAATTATGCATTTTCTATATATTATTTTACATAAAAATTTGTTTATTGAATGTTTTAAGAAATATTTTAAAAGGCTTGTAAAACTAAAACTTTTTTAAATTAAGGCGTTTAAAAACTTAGAGGTTTTTTTAAAAAAATATGTTTAAAAAAGATGGTTAATGCAGATAAAATATCATTTTTACAATTTTTAACATCGTTAACTATTGACTAACAGACCTAGGGACTATAGATGAACGATAAAGAAATGTTAGGGACTAAATTCAAAACTTTCAAACTTTAGGGATTAATTCCAAAATTTTAACTTAAGCACAGGGACTATCCGTGTAATTTACTCTAACATCATTGTTTAATTCTAATTGTAAAACACAATAATAGATAACAACAAGTTTATCTAATGTATAAAAAACAATAATAAAAATAACACATTGTGTTATATTCAACACTGTGAGTTTTGATAAATACATTGGTGAAAGTATATATTATTGTGCACTTCTAATTGTAAAACACAATGATAGATAACAAGTTCACGTAATTTATAGAAACAATGACAATAATAACATAACATAATTTAAAACATACAATACAATGATGAATATATATAACAAACGATGTAAAATATATGACACAATTAACATATATGACACTATGAGCTGATTTGTTTGACACAATGATCAAAATGTCCTTCTATTTAAAACCATAAAATGACACGTGTTAATCCCACAATAATTTTTGGACTTTTTAGATTTAATACTACACATTTTATTAATAGTGCAGATTATTACTATATTTTTATAATATAATATACATTCTTAAATTATATCATTTCTCTCATATATTCTTTTTTATTTTTAGAATACTAAAGTAAACAATTAAGAATTAGATATTTTACTATTTATTTAACTATTCTTATAACTATGTATAAGAATTAGTGATATTTTTGTTTTTAGAAGGTGCATTATTGGTATATTTAAAGAAGATCATATGCATATTTGTGTCTAGTTCAAATCTAATGAATGTCGATTTGTGACCAACCTATGAATTGAAAGATTATCATTTCAAGCTTTTTCATGGGACATAGATTTTAAATCATCATAGTTGTTTAATCATTAAAATTGTTATTTATGTGCTTCTAAATATTAGTGTAAAGGTCGATTAATATAATATAAGAGATTTAGAAAAATAATTATTTTTTACATTCATATATTTGTATCTACTAAAATGATTTTTTAAGTTAATATACTAGTATTTGTGTTTTAAGGTGTTGTTTCGTCTAATTAATTAACCAATAAAACATTTTGTTTTCATTTACTTTCAATGGTTTATTCTATTACGTCTATTATTTTTATATACCAAACAGTGTCATAGGGTTTAGATTTGCCACTTTCAATACATCACATTTCGATATGGTTTTTGCATAGGGTTTAAATCTGCTAAAGCTTTATTTACTTATAAGGAAAATAATATATAATGATGCAAACAAGAATATTAATAATTATAGTTTTAGATAAAACTAATCATTATAATTAATATATCATAGGTGTAAATTCAAAGAGATAATAAAGTAAAATTATATTGTTTAACATATCTCTTTATAGGTTTTTACATTTAAAAATCATTGTTAATATTTAAAATTATTTTCGTCAACTCGCTATTAATTCATCAATTTTTAACATTAAATGTTATACTAGAATCTGTGGGCAGGAATGCAAACCATGGTCTTGTTACTGGCTGTTGAAAACCGGCCATACTAATTACACTATTTCAATAAGTTGATTAAATATATCTACAAATATTATAATTAAAAATCAGAATATTTTCTTAAATATGAATAAAATAATACCTATATCATGAGTGTTGGTAAAGCTACCCTCCTAAACCCATTTTTACTAAACGGTGTGATATCAATATTGAGTAAAGTGTTATTTTTGTGACTGTGGTCGGTTAAAATTTACCACTCTTATCTAATAGTTTGTTTTTCGCATCTAGGTTTATGTTCTTTACAAATCTTGTTATATTCATCTAGTTCGTTAACTTCATCCAAAATTCTCCGTTAAACGAGATGTATATATTGGTTATTTACAAATATGTTTTATTTTCTTTTCTAACCCGATTCAATTTATCTATTCTAAGTACATTGCTATTTTAGTTTATGTGATTTGGGCATGTTTGCCACTTAAGTCTAAAAAGAACCACCACACTATCACCTCTTCATGAAACACCATATCACCATGATAGAACCACCACCCCACCACCACCCTGTCACAAGAATCACAAAAACCTCCACCACCACCCTATCACAAAACCACCAACACCACACTAGACTGTCGCCACCACCACCACACACTAGATCTCCGCACTAGATCGCCACCACCATATGAACACTAGAAATCGATCGTAAATCTCGAACTTGTAACAGACCTTTCGAAAATGCATATGGAACCCTTGAAAACGAGTGTTGTAAGAAGAGATATGTTACAAGTTCAATAATGACTGTTGATTTCTAGGGTTTACATGGTGACGACGATCTGGTGTGTGTTGATGGTGGGCGGTCTGGCGTGGTGGTGGTGGTTCTATGATGGGGTGGTGGCATGGTGGTTTTTTGGGACTGAAGTGATAAACATGCTCAAGCCAATAGACTAAAATAGCAATGTACATGGAATAGATTAAATGAGGTTAAAAAATAAATAAATAAACACATATATAAAATGACCATTATACCCATCATTTAACGGAAAAGTTTGGATGGAATTAACGGACTTGATAAATATGACAAGAGTTTTAAATGATAGGGACCCATATAAAAAAAATCAAACTATTATGTTTTAATTTTTTGCAAGAAAAAAATAATAATATATTTGACTATAAGTGCTCTTATAACTATAACTATGAAACTGTTTTGACATAAATATAAAACAATTCTGTTAATTGTAAACCATACATAAATCGATCAAATTGACTACGTAGAAGCCAACAATGAAAAAAAAAGGTAAAATTTGATTGATTTGTGATGAATTTGTTGAATGTTTATATGGTGGAATGATGTGAAAAGAGTTGAGTGATGGGAGTGGGAACCACTACGTAAATGATGTTTTTGGTGGCTACAACTTGCGGAGACTGGAATCCACTCCAAAATCACTTTTCTTCTAATTTTTATACGATGTAATAATAACCATGTCAATCATATAATCAAAATTAAAAAGATCCCTTAAAAAATTTTCTTTTAGTTATGGATTAAGAATGTTAAAGTAGTTCTAGCCACCATCTAATACTTTAAATGTCAAAATATACGAACTTCGACTCTCCTTGCTCTAATTCTAATATGCGATTTTGTTTCTATTTATCTCTCTCACCACTTTAGATTAATCTAATAATCTATTAGGTTAAATACTTATGTATTATATGGATATAATATTCAACGTATTAAAATCATTAGAATTTATTAATATTTTGTATATTATATGTGAATATGTCATTAGTCATTAATATTTTATATCAAATGGTATAAAACTCTAAATTGTTTGTGAAGATCAAATTCTCAACAAAATGATGATTGTTTAAGTTGATTTAGGTCATATAGTTTTGAGTTTGTCTCTTTATTCTTCAAGTTCTTTGGTTAGTTTCTAAGTAATTCGGTCAAGAGCTCTTTTAGTTTGAAGCAAATCCATCTGGTTATCATATCGATCCGTGTTAGTAGAATTCTTAGTAATTTATACCTTTCTTTGTCTTTTGGCTAAGATCAAGTGTAGAATTCTTAGTCATCTATCTATTTCAACACTCATGATATTCAATTATATAATTTTGTTTATATTCGTTCAACATTTATTTCACCTCCAGAAAATAGTTATTCAAGATTAACCACATAATAATAACATACTTTTCTTATTTTTACTTAGGGGCATTTATTGATTTGGATATCGGTTTATTCAGTTTGAAGGGTTTTTTTTGTCTAGACAAAAACCAAACCGTTCCAAATCAGAAATGCATCTAACCAAAACCAAATCCATTAAAATGATAAACCATATATGATATATTATTCGGTGTATTCAATTAAACTCGATTTAGTTATCCAAGTAAGCAAGATTTGTGAAACTCAAAACTGAATTCGAAAATCAGATACGGCTAGAACCACATTGAATATAACAATTCTGTTTATATTTAGTCATGAAAATGGTTCGGTTTTTGATTTTATTGCATCCCTCTTTTTCCTGCTAAGTTACTTAAATAAATAGAAAGAATATTAGCACATGTTATATTTATATATACATATGTGTGTATATATTAATATTATATAATTTAAAGGGAAAAGTGTTTTATAACAAATGGTTTTGACTTTTGGGAGACGTAAGGGTCCAGGATGGGTCGTCTTTTCAATGAGTACGGATAATATACGTACTAGTTGCATGCAAAATTAAGGTCAAAATTAAACAACTCACTGTGATTAAGATTAGAATAATGATACTCCCAGCCTAATATCAATATAAAACTAGACTTGATTATACTACTATTTTTATCAATGTAATATAAACAAATATACATACACACAGGTGTGTGTCTCTGTGTGTGTGTGATGTGTAAACTAGATTTAATAAATGACGATCTTAAGTTCTTAACGAAACAAAGAATAAAATAAGTAACTTGTGACCTCCTTTATTACACCTCTAAAGTCGACATACATTTTTAAGTACATTTTCTTAATTTTCTTATTGTAACAATTTTTTGTTTAGAAACGGTTCTTAATCCAGTGATAATCTACTTTACTATTTGCCACATGTAAAGTTTAAACCTTGATTCTTAATATAGAAGCAAAACGTCTTATTACTATAAATGTTCATTTTAGACTTTTTAACAAATACAAAGGAGAAAATGTATTGTAATGTTACTTAATATGCAAAATCACCATACACAATGAAATGGAAACGCAATGATCTTTAACTCCATCTAAACGAATTGATGATTAAATTTCTTTAATTTTAATTAGAATGATAAACACAAACTTTTCTAGTTCTACTTTTTAATCTAAATCATATTAAACAACAACATCTAAATATTTTAGAATAAAATTATCACATTCTGCAAACCATAATATATTTTATTAAAGAGTACATCACTTGCCATTATTCTTAAATGTTTTTAGTGTATAAATAACTCACGAAATTGTTTAATTTCATATATAAAATATCTATATATAATAAACGAGTAACTAAGATGACACATGTCACTCTTATGTTACTCCTTAAAAAAAATTTTCCGCCTAAACTAATATATTATTTTAGTTAATTTATTATTTTAAGAAACTAAATTAATAGTAATAATTCATTTTGTTTTGAATTTAATTTTTTTATATTATCAACTTAGTTGTGTAATCATACTGTTTTGAACCATACATATTTTTATAGCCAAATGTATAAATATTTTGATAGCTAAAAAGAAAAAAAATATTTATTAATATATTTATATATTTTAGGTTAGTGTGATTTTAAGACAACTGTTTTTTTAATTTTACATGGGTCAATTGTATGTTATATTATTCAAAAAAGTATTTGAATATTTATTACTTATAAATGTAACCTTTTATTTTTTTATTTTTAAAGTAATATGTAACTTAATCATACGAAATGTTTATACATTTATGAATTATGTTGTTTATATATTTTCAACCCGTATTTACTAAAACTAGTATTAGTATATATTAGTATATTATGGAGATAAGATATTATATTTTATTTATAAAAAAATATCTTTATACTAATCACCTCCTAATAATAACCCTCAAGCCGGTTTCATGGACACCTGTCCTTATCAACACTAAATTTTAATTAGTAAATTAAAAAGTCAAGACGCCAGTTGGGATTGTTCCCTAACATGCATCTACTAATCCTTGTTCCATGTATATTAATTTAGTCACATAATATTAATCTACTAACCCTTTTAAAATATGTATAATTATTTTAGTTACGTAATGTTAATCGATCTGATCTATAGCAAAACGTCAACAATCCATAACACTTTCAAACACGACAAACCTATTTTAATTTGCTAAAACCTTTTATCATCTTCAATACATGTTAAGAAATGAGTCTAGTGCAACATGTTAAAATAATCTTATAAAAATAGCATTTCAAAAAAGTTGGAGTATATAAAAAAAATGTTGCATATGCTAACAAAAAGTTTATTTTAGATCTAATACAACTTCACTAGATACATGTTTTGATAAAAATGTTACTTTAGGTTGATATAACTTTCTTAAGGCTTGATGCAACCCTTTCAAGACCTAATGCTACATGTTATGAGTTGCGTTAACTTCTTTTTGTTATGATGATTTTTAAAGCTTATCAAATCACTTCACCGATATTTTTTTCCTATTCTTACAGTATCAGTAGCATACCGTCAACAATACTGACAATACCATAACTATCAACTCATCGTCCCGAAACCACAACGAAATGTTCCTAAACATACTATTCTCCCAAACAAATTAGTCACACATCTCTCAACTTTACTCACATCTGATGGGTCACCTGCCTACTAAATTAGTCACATGTCCTCACTGCTTTAATCACACTTGATGACCCATCAAACGTGTGAGAGTGGTGCATTAAAGACATAAGAGTTACGTTTAACAAACCCCTTATTTAAATCATAGATATCAAAGACCTTGGGCCGGTGGTACCAACTACCAATATGTGTTGCATACTTGTAAAGTGTTTTTTAAGAGGTTAAAGGTTTAAGTCTTATCATAAACAAATGGTGTTGATTTAAAAGTAGATTTACATTACATGTTACGCGATTTAAAGAATAAATTAATATTAGATGTCATCTATTAGCGATTAACCCTTGAAATTTAATATATAAGTGATTTACAGCACTCAAGAGTCTGTCAAATTAGAAAGTGATTTGACTTTTTAAATCTGCACATGTTTAATTAAATAATCAAATCGCACGTAGCAAGACTTTTAAAATAACAGGCTTTCTTATATTGTAATATCTTTGATTCAAATAGGGTTAAAAAATAAAATGAACCAAATTGAATATGAACAAGGTTTGTGTGTTACCGTTGCTTTAAGTTTAATTGACCAAAACAACGAATATAACGTTAAAACAAGCACATTTTCCTTCGTATTCGTAAATAACAAATGTATGAAAAATATACATAAATTAGCTAAAATTTGCAAAATAATAATAATAATAATAAATTAAATTAAAACGTACATGATCATATTCTTCGTTCGCATGGATTTTGTATGATATTTACAACCCTAAATAACTATGTGAGACTAATTAGTTTCTTTTCTCTTTCCTTTTTTTTTTTCATTTTTACATCTAACTCCTAACTATATAACATCTCCTATTGAATTAAAAAAACATCGTGTCAAGCAGTTGAGCACTAATAAGCAAAACTATTGATGTTGGAATAGAATGAACTTTCAATAGTTTATTAGAAAAATTAAATTGTTTCTTGTGTTTTATATGATAATTTTTACTCTATTAATCATCAATAAGTTACAAGAAAACAAATACACATATGTGGACGAGTTAATCAAATCCATTATAAATTTAACATATTAAAATTTACTTAAATTTACTTATTTTGATCCAGTATCAAATTCATTGCCATACTATTTTACCGTATTCTTTAACGTTGTGTTCCCGAGTTTAATAAACGAAAGAAAAGAAAAGAAAAGAATGGAAAGAAAATTAGCGAGGGAAAAGAAATGAAGAGAAAGGAAACTAAGGAGAGAAAAGAAACGAAAAGAAAGGAAAAGACATATTACATTTTTGTGTTCCAGAGTTTGAAGAAAATGAAAAGAAAGTAGAGATTTTATGTGTGTAATTGTTTTTCTTTCCATTTCCTTGCATTTTGGAAGGAAAGTTAGAAAGAAAAATTCTTAAAAATTTTCTTTCACTTCTTTCCATTTTCTTCCTTTAAAAAACTCGGGAACACAAAGTCTTTTTATTTCCTTCCATTTCCCTCTTAAAAAAACTCAGTAACACAATTATTTTTCACTTTCCATCCATTTCCTTCCATTAGTCTTCTTAAAAGAGACTCGGGAACACAACGTAAATATTATCGCTACTATTGTTTGATCAGTGAGAGCGCTAGACAACAAAAAAAATCAGAGCAATATATCAAGCCCTTCGTTCAGTACATCAACGGATGCAAGCCTTACGCACAAGCAATCTAAATGATTCTAGTATCATTAACATATTTTAATAATTTAATGTACCTAGATTTATGAATACAATCAAAGGAATTCAAGTTTAATTATAAGGCAATTGAGTAGATGCAAATTATATGATTGTATAAATTTAATTGTATGTAGATCCATGAAAGATAAAAGGTTTAGAAAAAAATAAAAAATCTAACTTAAAAGGTTAGCATAAAGTCATAAGCCATTTATAGTCAACGGCAAATGTGTTAGGCGGTTTAAGAATAGTCAATGTAACATTTCTAATTTTTCATATTTTCTAAACAATTACACTAATCATATTTATATAAACTATTAATTCTTATACTAGTATTATATAGAATATAACTCTTACAAATAATTGTTACTGGATTTATGCTACTATTTATCACCCTAAGAGGGTGTTCGTTTTTCAAAAAATCTCTTCTTTATCTCTTTTCTTAGCGCCGCGCAGATCACGCGCAGACGTTGTGGTCTGCAGAGTGTTTTTTTCAATGCCTTTACATTAAAAAAAGGTTTGCCCAAGATCTACATGGTGCAGACTTGGCACAACCACTTTTAAAATCTTCTAAAGTCTGTAGAAGATTAACACCATCACCCACCACCACCACTGTCCGCCACCTCCACCGTCCGCCACCACCACCGTTCGCCTCCACCCAACGCCTGCCACCACCACCACCCCCCACCGTCCAGCACCGTCGTATACCATCAAAAGTTGATTTTAGCAGTCTGCAAATGTTAAAAAACAGACACTCTTCTTGTTGCAAACTGCAGAAGTTTGATCCACCTCTTCTCCTGTAGATGTGGTCCGCAGACTGCAGATATTTTGCTACAGAAAAAACAAACACCATCTAAATGAATACGTATCATGCAAATTTTAAAATTCAATTAAAAGTAGTCTCTTATGAAATTGTAGTCAACAATTGTTGGGCTTCTACTAGGAGCTGCACGTGGCCCAATGTTATTCTTTTTTTTCTTAAACAGCCTATAGGTTGTTTCACAGACTCTGAACTAGTAAATAATAAACCAGTAAAATGTTTGACCTGGTAAAAGACTTTGAGTCGGTAAGTGCTGAGCTAGCAGTGTTGTTTGGTTGGATGTTTAAATAACTATGTAAAATGATCATTTTACCCCTCTAAACTATTGTGTTTGGACCATCTGCCAACACTAATTACACAAGAACATCCTATAATTAAAACCCTAGTTCGTGGAGCAAGATAGAGGACAGAAGGATGACTTATGTACCTGAAGTGGTGGTCGTAAGCGAAGATCGAGTGTGTGAGGGGGAGCGCCATGGAGAGGTGATGGTCGTCGGTGGAGAGTGTGGACGAACTGGAGGCGCCGGCGGAAGAGGTTCGTCGGAGAGGGGGTGTTGGCAGCCAATTAGGGGGGGGGGGGGGGGGGGAGGTATTGAGGCAGAATGATATGTAAGGCAAATGAGGGTAAAGTTGGTATATGTTTCATTCAGCATGTTCTAATCACTTAAAGGTTAAAAGGTAATCTAAACCGTTAAAAAACATTATTTTAAAAAATCAAATGCACTAAATGTTGATCGGTTTAAAGATATTCTTTTAATGGTTCTACTAAAAGTCTACCAAACATGCTCTAGTCTTTTTAATAAAAGTATTACCAGTATTTGTAGTAATAATATTAATAAAAACAACAACAATAACTAATCCTTTTATACAATAAAAGAAAATTTTTGATCACACCCTATAACTTATATCGTATTATCTTAGGTCATGTGACGATGTCAGACATGTTGGTGCTAAATTGCTAATCATAGTTTAACACTTTAAATCACTTTAACACTTTAACTTGTAATTAGGCCCAGTTTGAGATGTTTATGGGCTTTCGGCTTACCAAGCTTCCTGTTTTGGACTTTCTTGTGGGCTGTGGCCTGATGTTCGAGAAAAAAAAAGCAATACATAAAGTCATAAATTATAATTATAATATTGCCTTAAGCCTATCTTTTACGGTTGTACTTTCGTAATAATAAAATAGTAATATCTATTCAATTTTGAATAAATTATCTGTCAATATAAGTAAAGAAGATAAGTACCATCTTCATTAATATCTATTCTGCCTTCATTTAGCAGAATTTTTTTCTTCCTTTAACAAGGAACGGCCCGCTCTCCCTACATAATCCGGAGGGTTGCGCGTTATCAGGTTCGGACCCACTGAATCAGTTGAAACAAAAACGAGACACTAAAAGCGTAACATCAAAGGCTAGAGATGTTAGGGATTTAGGTTGCGCGCACACAAACTATCAGCAGAAAGTAAAACATAAGAACACAAAAATTTACGTGGTTCAATTACAGCGTGTAACCTACGTTTCCGGATTGCGACTGGTCCTTGATCTCCCACCAACAAAACAAAAGGGGCCCAAATAAAAGAGTAAAAGGGCCAACAGCCCCACACTACCACCATTGGGCCTTGTCTTCGATCTTCATGAAGCCCAATAACCAGTCTTTTAAGCTTCATTAAACCAAGCCCTTCAAGCCCAAATCCAAGTATGGGTTAAGACTACAAACCCAACAAGCGATTACGGGATGAAACTAAAAGTATTTGACAAATTAGCAATACTTTAAAAGGCATAATAGAAGCATACAAGTATTTAATGTATTGAGTGTTGATGGTAAATGGTAATTTTGTCAAACCATAGTACTTTTTATTTCTATGTATAAATCCAAAGTTTCATATTAACTTAACTCCCTTTAAGTTTTTGAATTGTCACTTCTAACCCTTAAGTTTTTTATATAAAACTTTAGAAAATGTCATTTTGACCCTCTCAGGTTTCTAAAGCTTTAGGTGCGCCTGTCGTATATTTTTACTTTAAAAAACACTAATTTCTTATGTTATTATTTTTGTGTATGTGTCCGTGTAAATTCGAGTTCTTTTATGTTATAACCTACATTTTATCGAAAACAAGTGGGTTCAAATATAACATATTGTTGGCTAACTTATGTGTTCATTTTGAATTGTTCTACCTTTTGACGTATTTTTATTTGAAAACAAGTGATGTCAAATATAATATGTTTTCGTTCACCAATATAAATTCAAGTAACTCGTGTTTCGACGTAAATTAAATTCGGTAACGAGTCGAGAAAATAGTAGTCTATAAATTATCACGTCACGTATGCCACTGCCGCAATACGTATAACTATTAGTTGTTATAGAAATATTAAATACGGTTTAACAAACCACTTAGGTCTTAAACGATTGTGTTTTGGTGTTTTTACAGTAATTCATTATTAGTGCTTAAGTACAAAGTTACTATGTTACAAAATTATTTAAAAAATAACAAATAGGTTTATCTTTTACGGATATTTATACAATATGATTTATGTGAGATAGGATTTTAAATTTAAAAATCATTACAAATGCTTCGAGGGTACAAATCAACAACTATAGACTCATATTTTAAAACTACGTTTAGATACCCGTATGTACACAAGAAATAAAAAATTATATAATAAATTATATATATAGTATGTACATATATGTACAATCTAATAGGGGATGTATTAAATAAGAACTCACTTATTTTATGAAAACTTTAATAACCAATGTGAGCCACATATTTTCAATTTTTAAATGTTAAATAATAATAACATAATAAAAACATTATAAAACAAAAAAATAACATAGAAAGAAAAAAGTGAAATGACAAAAATGTTTTCTTGTTTCCCTCTTTCATAAAAAATTTAAAAAAACTCGTTTTTTTACAAACGTTAGTTTACACATATGTAATATCTCGAAATACATATGTGTAAATCCGGTATCACACATGTGTATAACCATATTTACACATGTGTAAATAACGGGTGGATGATTGTTTTAAAAAGAATATATCAGTCAGTAAGCTCTCACTTATCTTCTTCATTTACGAAAATAATAGATAAGAAAGGATGTCAGCCTCTCTTTTCTCGCGGTGGTAGGTGTTGGAAAGATAAAAAAAAAACTGAATATGGAGTAGTTTTTTTGAAAAAATAATGTCGTGAAAAAAAAGATGAAAATAACATGTGTTAAATGTATGACTCATATTGATTTCTAAAGTTCTTACAAAAAAATGTGGTTTTCAAGATAAGCCTAAACTATCTAATATGTTATAGATAACATATCAATAAAATTATTATGTGTAACAAATATATTTTAGTTATAAAAGATAGTATAAAGAGACAAAGGATTTTATTATTCATAAATATCCGTAAACCTCTTTATAAACATTTTTAATATTTTTAGTTTTAACATCGATTAGCTACAAACTAAATTATATTTTAGCAGATTAAGCCTTATTAAAGTATTTTTAATGAAACCTTATTTATTTATAAAAAGAAACTATGATTAATATAGCATTAAATTAGCATTTATTAAGGAAATTTTGAAGTCAAGATTTTTACTAAAAATTAAAAATTTAGTGTGATGAGAACATGTGGACCATATTAGGTGGATCCTAGGTGTAGATGATGTGAATGTGCTATAATACAGACATATGTTAATAGTTATTTTGCTTTATAAGTATAATAATTAGTATAAGATTTGCGTACTTGAAACTAATGGTACATGTTCATAGACCGTCCAAATCATCCAAACAGCCCTTAGCAAAGACTTGTTGGCCGGTTTGAAATATATACTTTCAAACTGTATAAACCGGACCTTTCAAACCGTAGACAATTGGCCAATTTACAGTTTGAAACGTAGAACCGACTGTGTGAACTGGATCAACCATTTACAAGTTTACATTTATATATTTGAACTTTTCTCGATCGCAAGACTAAAAGTTCATTTTGGTTTAAAGCTTGAATGAACACTACTTGTGCTTAAAGGTTGTTTTTCCTATCTGCAGAAATTATTAGTCACAAGCACTATGCATTATTAAAGATTCAACAGGTTTTATGAGGGAGTCAAAGTTTATAAGTTTATTATGGATTTATTCTAAGAGGGAATTTATCTAATTAAGAGCATTCATAGTAAGTTCTTTATTTTTATATGAGTTGTGTATCTTATATTTGAGGGATGGTTGTTAGTGGTTGTGAGTGAAGTAGTGATTATATTTATGGGGATTGTACCGTGATTCATCATATTTAGAGAAATATGAGGAATCACGATACAACCCTCATAAATATTTTGAAAAATGGTTGTAAGTGGAGGAGAGAAAAAAAATAGTGATAAAGATATCCAAAAGTATTATTTAATTGAAAGATTTACTAAAAAGACATTGTTTTTAATGTAAATATAGGAATAAAGTCGGAAAAGCTAACGTGATGCTCTAAAACTACGAAAACCTCTATTAACTATAAAAAGGCCAATGATCCTTAGCCCAACTGGTTAAGGTGAGGTACTCATGACATGTAAATATATGGGAGGTCATGGGTTCAAGTCTCACTCTGGGCAAAAATGCTCTGAGAGGGTTGGGGGTGCGGTCCCGGCTGAAAAACGGATAGGTGGACCCGATTAAGATAAAACATATCCTCCGAAACAGGGTCGTACATTTGCTGTTAAAAAAAAACTATAAAAAGTGATGGAGCAAACTTATGGTCATAGTTCACCCTATTCATTTAATGCTAAACTAAATAAAGGTGACAATTGTGACCGCTGTAGCGTTATGGTTTTCACACCTTTTGTCATGTTTTCCTCTAAAAGGTTTAACTTCTTTTTAACCTTTTAACATTTTGATTTTTTAAAATAAAATAAATCACATTATACACATTACTATATTAGAATTAGAATATACAATATTTTAGTTAGCACTTTATACAGTTTAACATTTTTATGAATATCTACTAATCTACTCTACAACTTAACACTTGTATGATACAAACCATTAACATGAATCGTTAAACCGAACCGTCAAACAATCGGCCGATTTGACTTACATTTACATTAAACAGCAGCCCACCAACTGGTTGTATTACATTTATACAAAACCACAACCATTGAGTGTCCCATAGGGTATAAAGGGTTTGATGACTTGACATCATCCTCACCTTCATTCGGTATAAGAGGCTTGGTGACTTGACGTCATCCTCACCTTCCTCCGACTTATCACCTCTACTTTAGAGATTACTTTCAAAGAAAAGGGATATTCTAAAAAAAATAGAAGGCCCCGAGCGCCGCCTAGTTACTCTTCAGGATGGAGTAAAAGAAGGGAGACAATTCGCGAATGCAAAAAAGGATCCAATCGTCCAGAAATCCTATCAATACCGAAATAAATACCGAACCTTAAACACCCATAATCCAAATAAAACGACTTACAATTGTTTTGGTGGTAGAAGTAGACCATCAAGAAATGTCTAAAACTTCCATAAATGAGTATTTAATCAAGATTCTTTTTCATCATCCCCTAACAAATGAACCCCACAAACCTTCCACTCTCTGCAAATCCTACACCAAATACAATACCCAAATGTCAATCAACTAATCATATTAATTAATATTCTCAATTCAGTTCATAATTTCACACACCCTTGTTTCATTTGACTTTTCCTCTTGATGCTTACAGCATTCAAGTTCTTTCAACCGCTTTGATTCTTCAATACATCGCAAAACCCTACTCATTTCATCAAAATCTTTGATTTTTATACTCCACAATCACGTCAATCAGACTCAGGATTTAGGGTTCTTTGATAATTTCTCGAATAATCAAGAAATGGGTTGGAGAAACCCGTTTAAAGAAGTCACAAACTCGAAGCCATTGTTCTTGACGGTGTACGGTACGGTGTTGATCGGAATCGTGTTCTCTGCTATTTATGTTTTCTCCGCCGTTTACTCGCCGGATTCCGCCCTCTCTTGGCGTCTATCTCAACGTATTACTCTGTTCCTTTTACTCTGCATGTTGTCATTCTTTTGTTAACTTGATGTTCATTTGCTGTAATTCAGTTTTCATTCTCTGAAGTTAACTTAATGGGGTCGATCAAATTTATGTAAATTCAGCTTTTTGCTGAATTGGGTATGATCTTGCACTAACCAGAAACTGTATTACAGGAGATTTTACAAACTGATTGTAATTTCTGATTTGGGTATGAATTGTTAACATTTGGAAGCTTAAAGTTGTAAGTTTGAAGCTTTGCATTTGTGATTGAAATATTGAATCTTAATTCACTTATAATTTTTAACTAGTTTCACTCCAGTTTTACTTCCTGCTGCTTTATGAAGCATATAACTTGTTTAGTTGTTTTAGTGAACTGAAACTTTGGTTTTTGATGTTTGTTTGAGATGTTGATGAGTTTTACTTGTTTTATGTATTATTATAGACCTGGCACCTCCTTCCGCGAATCATACATTTGATTCGCCTTCACTAAGATTGGGTGGTGGTGGTGGTGGTGGTGTAATGGCACCTACGGCTCAACCCGAAGTAAGGAAACTGAAACCTATTTGGGAAACACCACCACCGGGTTCAGAGATGCCTCCATTGGAGACGTTTCAGTTAACGAAGGAATTGGTTCAAGAACGGGTGAAAGATAATGTGATAGTAGCAACATTTGGTAACTATGCCTTCATGGACTTTATCCTCACATGGGTTAAGCACTTAACAGATTTGGGAGTTGAAAATCTTCTTGTCGGTGAGTTGAGTAAAGAAAATTTTGATTTTAACTTCTTTAGAGTTTAAGAAAGTGGAAAATTTTCTTAGGTGCAATGGACACAAAACTATTGGAGGCTTTGTATTGGAAGGGTGTACCGGTTTTTGATATGGGGAGTCATATGAGCACAGTAGACGTTGGATGGGGATCGCCAACGTTTCATAAAATGGGAAGGGAAAAAGTCATCCTCATTGATTCAATGCTACCATTTGGTTATGAGTTACTCATGTGTGATACTGATATGGTTTGGTTAAAGGTAACTCTCTTGCACATGTTTTTTTTTCTTTTCCAAAAGGGAAAATTGCAATAGAATAGCATCACACTTTCACTTCATTTCTAATTTGCAACGTAGGCCCTTAAATATTGATTTAAAAAAAATTACTTGCAATTTGCCCTTTGCATTAAGCACATATTTTTTCTTTTGGTTTTAAAATGCTTTCTTGAACCTGTGCTATGTTACATGAACAGAATCCACTCCCATATCTTGCACGTTATCCTGAAGCGGATGTATTAACATCAACCGATCAAGTTACACCAACAGTAACTGACGATCGCTTAGACAACTGGCAACAAGGTGAATGCAGTTAAAATTATGTTAGAAATTAATGTACAATCTTTTTAAGGCACACCAACGGATCTTTTTTTTGGAGTGGACAGTTGGAGGTGCATACAATATAGGTATTTTCCACTGGCGGCCAACAGATTCTGCTAAAAAATTGGCAAAAGAATGGAAAGAAATGCTTTTAGCTGATGACAAAATATGGGACCAAAACGGTTTCAATGATCTTGTGCATAGGCAACTGGGCCCGCCTGTTGATGATGAAAGCGGACTTGTGTATGCTTATGATGGAGCCCTAAAGCTCGGGCTTCTGCCAGCAAGTATATTTTGCAGTGGACATACTTACTTTGTTCAGGTACAAATCATAACTAGAATTTGCTTTCCATTTGATTATTGTTTTGTATTTTCAGTTTTAATCATGCTGCAATTGCAGGCCATGTATCAACAACTCAGATTGAAGCCATATGCTGTGCATACAACATTTCAATATGCAGGAACTGAAGGAAAACGTCACCGGTTACGTGAAGCTATGGTTTTCTATGATCCACCAGAGTATTATGATTCTCCTGGTATGTATTTTCAGTTTTCATTTCTAATTAATGTTTAATTAAAGTCGATTGCTAAAATCGGGTAAAAAATATAAATACATGTCTATTTTCAGCAATTTGCCCTTAAATTTTTGCCTGTTACTGTTACAATATTAAGATTTCTGCATTTGTGGTATGTTACACAGGAGGCTTCTTGACATTTAAGCCATCTATTCCAAAAAGCTTATTACTAGATGGGGAACATAATCTTCAAACACATTTCACTCTTGTTAATTATCAAGTATGCTTATACATACTTAACTGTATCTTCTTGCATCCTTTATTCTTGAAGTTGCAATTCAAGCCTTTCTCCGATTTAACTTTATCATGAAATAGTGACTTGATTTATGTGAGTGAATTGCAGATGAAGCAAATAAGGACAGCCCTTGCAATAGCATCAATTTTAAATCGTACTTTGGTGAGTAATATTTACTTTGAATCACATACATATGGTATCACAGTATCTTCAAAACCATTTTTATATTTTATTTTCTTTCTAATGGTTTTACTTCCAAATTGTAATTTTTAGGTTATGCCTCCAATATGGTGTAGGTTGGATAGATTATGGTTTCCACATCCAGGAGTTCTCATAGGGTCAATGACAAGACAGCCATTCATCTGTCCTTTGGATCATGTATTTGAGGTACTTATGTTATATTCGTTTTTGGTGTTCGCAACAGATTTGTGTATATTTTACAATTTAACAGATGATGAAATTAGTTACAGAAACCAATGCTGCTCTGTAGGTGCATACAATGTTAAAGGCATTGCCTATTGAGGAATTTGGACCAGCAATCAATATAAGAGAATATTCTTTCTTTGACAATCCATTGATGCCTGCAAAGGTATATGCTAATCGCCTTCATTTAGGGGCATAACGGTGCTTTTATAGTCAACTTTAACCTGACATCATTTCTCTCAATTTTCTGCTTTTCTGTTAAAAAATCTGCTTTCAGGTGAAGGATTCATGGCTTGATGTACAATTATGTCAAGAAGGGTCAGAAAATTGTCAGTCAAACGTTACAAGCACAGCTGGAGTACTCAGATTTCCAAGGCGTAGCAATGAAGAAACGGTATGCTAGATGAATGAAAACAATAATAATATATTTATTGGTATATGCTATGATTATTTTCCCATAGATTTTTCGAGGTTAAATTAGTGAGTCCTCAAAGTTCATGAAATCATACAACTATGCGCTTGAATATTGTAAAAAAAAATGGATGATTCTATACGACTCACATGTACTAATTTTTTTTTATCACAATTAGCTTTGGATTTTAGACTCACCCCGACAACTTTTTGATGTTGAACAGTTGAAAACAGTATTCTCCGCAATGAAGGATGTCAAAGTCATCCAATTTTCATCAATGCAAGATGCGTTCCTAGGATTCACCGACAAGGCAATATCTCTTTCTCCTTATTATTTTGGATATTTCATGCAAATTGCAAAAAGAAAAGAAAATCTAGAAAATTGTTGGGTGCTTGCCAAATGCCATTATCATCATCAAGAAGAGTTGATGATAAAGTTGAATGGTTCATTTTTAGAACATGTCGCAATGGGGCGTGTTACTCTTTTGGTCCTTTTGTTAAAGATAGTTTAAACAAATAACATGTTAATTATGATTACAAAGACAATATGATTCCAATAATCATCTAATTCTTTTGACTAAAATGGGAATTTGCCCTTAGTTACCCTTACCATAAAATGTTGCAAATTTTCCAAGTCTATTGGTATTAAATGCATTGAGGTTGAAATTGACATTCTGACATTCTGTTAACTAAAACCTGAATTAATTATACTTTTCTTGTTTGGGGATATTTACTTTGGACCAGAGGGAGTAATTGTCAAAGAGAATGTTGCATTTATTCAGGAGTAATTCATTTGACCTCAAAAGTCAAACAGTGCAGTCTTTTAGTTTTAGATCATATGCTACCACATATCATAACACTGAAAATAATTTATATATATATTTTTAATGATCAGACAAGGGAAGAAAAGTTCAGGAACCGTGTGAAGCGATATGTGGGAATATGGTGTTGTGTTGAAAAACATGAACCGGGTCACATATATTATGACATGTACTGGGATGAAAAACCCGATTGGAAGCCTCTCCCTCCCCAAACGCCAGAAGAAGATCACCCGCATTGGTGATGGATTGCATACATGCTACATCAACGGCTGAGATTTTATCGAAACATCTGACATACAATCGAGTCCTAACCCTGGTTCAGATCAGTAGGCTTTGTGATCCATGTTTATATACATACATACAAAGAGGAAGGGGTCATGTTTCGAATGTTTGAATACTGGGGTTCGCGTTTGAACAATAATGATATAATGAAGTGAGAAAGCTGTAGCTTTGTTTTCTTTGTAAAAACTAAGAGGGTAAATGAGAGCAAGTAAAGCCTTTTGCATTTGATGTTCATCTACTGTATGAATCATCTTTTCATACTGCTGTTTTTTTGTTTTTTTTTTCAATTTTAAATCATTTTAGCATTATTATTAAGTTTATGTTGGCTTCATGCAAGGCAGGTTAAGATTGAGCTCTTGCTTTTTGTTCAGTGAATCATAATTAGTTTTCAAACTTTATGCCTTTGTTTAGGTTAAACATATTGTAAATCCGCATCTAACATACAGTATATTCATATTTTACTTTTATCTTTATATTAATAATTTTAATTATTAATTATTTAGTGACCTTTTGCGGTTCTTAAGGTAGGTTCAACCGCTCTAAAGGGTCCAACCTATGAAGTAATAAGATTATCGGTTCATTAACTGATTTTGTCATGAAAAAATTAAAATTTTCATGTTTTTTTATAGAACGGTTAACTCAAACTGTCAAACACTCTCTACACTTATTCTTAATTCACATTAATGTCTATTATAAAACTATAATTATCAACCACCAGATGCTAAACACATTTACTAAACATCATGATTCAATAAAACTATAAGCGCTTTGATTTTAGTTTGTTTTTGTTTAGATAGACTTGAGTTAAGGCTGTGTGTTGTCAAGGCCGCGAGCCAACTGGCTTGCCACCCTGGTTGTGTACACCGCAACATGGTGGCACAAGTGGGGCGCAATCGAGGGGTGTGGGCCTGGTAGCGGCTGCTTTTGAACGTTGGTCTTTGTTGGTTTTCAAAAAAAGAGCCGTTAGTCTCATTAAAATGAAAATAAGCTTTTTTTATTTTTTACCTGTATATACCCATCTTCATTTTTTATACAGACCATCTCATTTCACCCTCTTTCTCTCTAGCGTTTTATAAAAAAATGTACCTTGTCAAATACGTGGGCTAGACGACCTAATGATTACGTATTAAACTAGTATTTGTACTGTCTTTTAAAAAAATTATGTAATGTTTTCTATTTTATATTTTAATGTAACATCGTTTTAATATTCATGTATTTAGATGGTTTTTAACAATAAAAAACAAATAAATTAAGTAATTCATTAGAGCTCCCGATCACATGAAACACAACAGGATCATACTACTTGATCAGTGGTTATATCCAGCATCTAGTCAGCGTCATATAAAACAATATTAGAACATAACGTGAGAAAATGTTCCATCCATAACATATAGCCTAATAAAAAATTGGAAGATTTAAAACGTGTAAACATATCTTGAAAAGCTAAATTCATATAGGTTGCCGCCGTGCCGGTTTTGGTGGATGATAAAATATTATTATATATTTTTCTGAACGGCATCAAACAATTATATTAAAACAAGAGGAAACATCTAATGAGGTAGAAATAAAAGTTAAAAGAACAAACATAAAAATTAGATTTACACCGATCTTTGTATTCAAGCATTTTAAAATTCACACCGTCTTTGATGGATGATGAATATAAATAAGTTGCACGACAAGAGAAAAAAGAAAGATGAAATCGTGGGGGCATCACATAAACCAAAAATAAAGAAAGTACATGATTTTAACGACATGTCACACTTCTATTTATTTATATGTTTAAAAACATGTGTTTTACTTTTTTTTTCCTTCCTTGGAAGTCAAATGACTATAACATTCTATTTAACCAATCTTAATGACCAAATAAGTTACCTCTAATATAACATTTAGATATTTATCTATTTCTTACACAAGATTAGCAAGTATCATCCAAAGAAATACTATAAATAGAAACATAACTAAACATACTTTAAATCCATATGAAATAGATCCTCAAAATCCGCCATAACAACATGCCAACCACAAAAACTTTTTATATGAAATATATAAGTGGCTTGTATACCTTAGTTTTTTAAAGTTTAGAAGGTAATAGATTGACTCTATCTTTCTTTCCTCCCTTCATTTTTCATAATGAATGTTCAAATAATTTTCTTCTTTTCTTTCCAATAGAATATATATGATTTAAGGTATCCTCTTCAAGTTCGATTTTATACCATTGGGAGAATAGTTATTTAAGCATTAGGTTTTATACGTGTTATATTCAATAGTGATCTTGTCTTTTCTTTTTTTTATCTAATGTAATGTAATGAACATGGTGTATTTTGTTTCACAAGCTTGTTATGTAATTGCTAAATGTATGGCTCTTTTTTTACTAGGGTCACAAAGTGGCTTCGTGATTAGACTACCACAATGGCTGATCAACCTCGTGCTGGTGGAAGTGATCAACCACGTCCTAGTGGAAATAATCCTTCAACAGGAGGATATCCTACGGTGGTAGGGCCTCCCCCACAAGGGGGATATCCTCCGTCCGGGGGATATCCTCCACCCGGAGAACATCCTCCACAAGGGTACCCTCCATCTAGTGAACATCCTCCGCAAGGGTACCCTCCATATGGGTACCCTCCACATGAGTATCCACAAGGGTATCCATCACAAGGATATCCTCCTCCTCAAGGTTATCCATCACAAGGGTATCCTCCGCCGCAAGGGTATCCTTCACAAGAATATCCTACACAAGGCCCACAAGGATATCCTCCACAAGGATACCCCCCTCCACATGGTTATCCTCAACAAGGCTACGTACCGGGTGGATATCCCCACGGTGGTCCTCCTGGAGCATATCCGCCTGCTGGTTATCCGAGTGGTCCTCCTCCTCCAGGTGCATATCCACCGACTAGCTATCCGGGTGGATATCCCCAAGGTGTTCAACCCGGTCAACATGGAGGTAAACACACCAGCTTTGTTAGGAGAGTATAATTCAAATAATTGATTACCTAAAACACCTTAAGAAACTTATGTATATAGTTCACATTCTTTTAACCACTCGTTTGATATTTTCAGCACAAAAGGCAGAAAAAGGAGGTGCTGGCGCTGTAATGGGATTGATCGCAGGGGGAGCCGCGGCATACATGGGTCGTGGCCACTATGGACATGGTCATGGTCATGGTCATGGTTATGGCTACGGTCATGGAAAAGTTAAGCATGGCAAACACAAACACGGAAAATTTAAGCGTGGAAAATTTGGCAAGCACAGGGGTAAAGGAAAATTCAAGATATGGAAGTAAAGCAAATCTTGAACAATATGAACGTAATCTTAAGTACAACATCTATAAAAGATAATGTAGATATACTTATAACGTGTTACATATCGCTATGCATTATAACCTAATTGTTAATGCACTTATCAAGGCTTTAACATGTTAAAAGTTTGAAATATTTGATGATATAGTTCTATTTAGCTATTTGCATTTACTTTTACTTAGTTAATGGTTGAAGTTTAATTTTTAGTAGCTAAAACATCAACAAAGGTTTTGTAAGCAGCTGGTTACGTTAGATAAGAGAATGCTTAATTGCATAGATATTAATTACAATCTTTTATTTTTTGTATAATAAAAAATAATCATGTCATACATATTTTCAAATATCAACCGTTTGCTACATTTTTTTGGTTAACCTCGCCTTGATTTGATTAATTTTAATCAATGATAAAAGAATTATAATTTTAATTACATAAAACTTTATTAGTTTTTATAATATACTCAAATCTGCTCGGCACTCTCTTGGTTATGTGCAAATTAAAAAAACGAAAACTCACCCAACCTTATACGCATATTAATTTCATATTCTTTTTATTTTTTATTTACAGAAAAATATTATTTGAACAATTTTACCACAATTAAGTTCAAAATAAACCTAAGAATAAAATATTAAATTCTTTTTAATCAGAGCATCAAGGAACGCAACCCAGTTCTACTTCAATAAGCTTGTACTCGTCCCGCGGGCGGGGGGGGGGGGGGGGGGGGGGGGGTGGGGGGGGGGGGGGGGGGGGCTCTGCTTTTAGGTTGCTTGGTATACCATCACGTCCAAAGGCATTAGGGGTGAGGTGGTCCATGAAGGGGCATTACGGTATGGTGTTAAGGTGCGCTAAAGGCTCAACACGTTAACGTTTTAGCGAGCATGAAGAAAAGTGAGGGATGTGAAAGGGGGTGAGACCATGCTTCGTAAGTGAAGTGATGTAAAAGAGGGTGAAATGGATAATGTGACGCTTACTTGAAGTTAAAGAGCATAAGAGTACACCTAATGTCCTTATAAATCAATTATCATCAAAATAAACAACAAATACTATTTCTCTTGAAAATACCTTTTATAGAGATTTTAGTTAAGATACCTATAAAAATAGTATCTTATAATATGTTTCTTTTATTTACACATTATGCAAGTATGTTTTACAATCTAATTTCTTAACTTATTCATCTATCTATATTTAATTTGTATGTAAATGAGAGTAAAACATGTCATTTTTTGTGAGCTTTTTCTCATTTCTCCTAAGTTTGTTTATCGCTTATCTTTCTTAATTCAAAGTTTGTTACTATCGTTCATTTTTCCGCTTCACTTTTCCAATTAATAAATATGTTTGTTTCCTTTTTTTCTTGTTAGTTATTAAATTTTCATTACTACTTATTAAATACTTATTTTAATATTTCTTATATAACATGTGTAATACATATGTTTGTAACTAGTTTCATAAAAAAAAAGCTTAGTTTTATAATAAATAATTAAACAAATAATACACTATTTATTGAGTAAACTTTACGGTTAATCCTCATGGTTTCATACAAATTTTAGATTTGGTCCTTGATATTTAAAACGTAAAAAATATGGTCACCAATCTTTATTTTCTTTTTCCTTTTTAGTTTAAAATCTGCTGTTAAATTCAAATGTTAGTAAGAGGGTAATTTTATCTTTTCATTTCAATAATATTTTTTAGAGTTAATTACATAGATGCTCCATGTGGAAATGTCATATTACAAATTTGATTTTAAACTTTAAAAAATTACACTCTTCATCCACTAAATCATAACATGAGTGTTCCATCGAGTGGATGGACATTAAAATGAAAAAGTGAAATTGATTAAGAAATGAAGTTTTGTTAACATCATAACCAAAACGGTAAAATTAAAAAATTGAATGTTGATATAAGAAACAAACGTGACTAACAAAGGTTTTTAAGCCGGACTACAATCCACCACAAATTGATTTCGTCTTCATCATCATAGTCGCTACAAACAAACTAGCACCGATGACTTTGTTTTAGCCTATCCAGACACCGATGACTTTGTTTTAGCCTATCCAGGCACCGATGACTTTGTTTCAACCTATCCGTGGGCCAACAACTTTGTTTCAACCTATCTAGGCATCGCGACTTCGTTTCAATCTTTGATTTCAATATTACAAGAATGGCTTATAAACGGGGTTTGGTCCAACACCATCATTTAGACTCGCCACTTCAATTCAGCTATGTCTGGCGCCATCGTTTCGACTAGCAAATTCGCATGGGTTTAGTCTAGATATTTACATGGCTCGTCTAAAATAGATGTTAATATTTCTAATTTAGTTTGTTTGAGAAAGTTTTAACTTTTAAAATATTTTGTCAAGACCACAAACCCGTGTAATGCGGCTCAAGTTATCGAAGAACAAATGTACAAGCCGTTAAATGTGTCTCACATTATCAATTTTTTTTATAGTTTTTATGTTTTATAATATTCTATATATACCATTGTGGTGTGCTTAATTTTATCCAACTTTTAATAAATTAATTAGTTGAAAACATATTTGTTTGTGTTCATGTATAAATTATTGAAACACAAACATATGATCGTTTAAAATTGTCTCAGAACTTTTTTAGAATTTTTTTTGACTTAATTTTTTCCAAAAGAATATAGAAGTTGTCCCATTGTAATTCACTAGTTTATATAAAAACGATTTCATAAGAAACAAACCTCATATTTGATCAAAAACAGAGGGAAAAAAAGTGCAACTAAAACTGTTATCTTCAAACATAAGTTTTTAATGCTGTACAATAGTATGAATCAAAGAGCTATGCAACTTCATCGGCTATATATGCAATTGCCCTTAGTACTAATTAAAGATCAATTACGCTAGAAAGATCGTTCTTGATCTGATTCTCAAATAATCAAAAAAGTGCTTACATTTACAAGAAATAACGACGATCCCAACAAATATTGTTGATCAATTTCACAAATATCCCTTTTTTTTCGATTCATAATGTCAAAGAGCCGCTGATCAAATCCCACTTATGATTTCAAGAAGTCAAAGACGAAGCTTTGACCCCAATTATGATATCAGTGAGTAAATCTGTAAATCCTTTCTAGTTATAATGCAATGTTTGTAAAAGTGTGATCATGTTAATGCTAAAATTTTTTTGCATATCAACTGTTCGATGATATGCCCATGAGAGATTTTGTAATCTGCAATGATATTTTAATAACAGTTCACACTTACTGTTTTAACTTTCAAATTCTTCAACATAAATTTGAACTTTAGGTCAATTGGAGATGGTGGAAGATTAAATTGAACTTTAGCACCAAAAGTTGCTTAGTGGGATTGTGGGAAGTGGGTGGATTATTCAATTGACTGTTAGTTGCTTTCAGTTATAGTATTGTTTGAGTGTTTGACTTGTTTGATATGTATCAATATTTTTATCTGCAAAATTTGTAATAAGTTTCTTAAGCAGAACCAAGAACTTGAATTTGTTTGGTTAGTCTATAGCGTCATATATATCCTGGACATGAAATAAAGATCACAAAGTGTAGTAATTAAATAATTTAAGGAAGATGGTTACAGTTTAAAGTCGGGTGATCAAAAGTTGTTTACGGTTTGTTTACTAGTTGGTTGTTAGGAATATATGAAGGGGGAAAAAGCTAACAGCGATGGTTAAATGGATCTCAATGCAGTTGGTTTTTGAGATGGATGTGAGTTGGATGATGGAAAATATCTTCTGAAATTGGTTTATGGGCTTTGTTGTGAACATGTAAAAATTAGGATAAATTCTTTTTTTTTCGTATGAAAGCTTGAATATTAACAAAATTCTATATTGGTTATAACATGAAACTTTATTTGTATTGTGTCTGTGTGTTATTATAGCATTTTGAAATTGTTTTTTGGTTAAGCTTGTTTTGCAGATTTTGTTCTACATGTTGGATTTGGTTATATCTCAGTCACATATAGGATCAGCATATTATTGGATTGAATGGTCATATCACCTGACTGAAGATTCTTGTAAAGTGTTCAGGTAATATTCTGAATTCGCTTGTAATATGTCATGTTCCATATATATATGCCTCTATCAAGTATTCCGATATTAATCCAATCCCTAACTCCCTAAGGAATGTTCTTTTTTTATTATGGATAAATTTGCAAGAACCTAGTTATGTCAAGTAACCTTCGAAACAACTTGCAATTTCTATTGCTCATCTAGAACCAGTTCTACAGAATAAATATCGGTATCCATTAGTAGTGTTTTAAGCCCTAAAGTTACAAGTAAATCCATGGAGAATTCTTTTCTTTATCCTTAAAAGTAGATACTTTGCATACATCTACATCTCTTGAAAATGATCAAAGTTGTAGCAATAGGGTATCTATATCTAATATTATTATTTCTCTTCTGACAAAATGGCTAAGCTCTTCAAGAAAATTGTTCCTCGAGTAAACTTGCTTCACCGAACCTTCTGCAATGCAATATAAGCAACAAGTCGATAACCAATCAACATTATTGCCATAACCAACAAATCAACTGGTAAATTATTCAATCCTACTGATTTGACAGCTGGAAAATCTGCAACATGACAGTAGACCCCTTTTGAACATTCGTATAAATCATTCTCATTGTACTGAACTCCAAGAAGAAGCTTGAAACAGTAGTAGCTATAGCTCAAATACTTTAACCACACTATAAAAGGCGGGATTTGTTGTATGTAATATCCTCCAGCAATAAGGAAAACCAGTGTTGTAACAGATGCCAAAGTTGTGGCTTGTTTGACATCCATAAGAATGGCGCCAATGGCTAATCCTAGACTTTGGGCTACAAGGACAGTGTAGAGGACCACAAGTAGGGAAAAGATAAAAGTGGCTGGGTCGGGTTTGAGCCCACCCATCCAATAAAATATGAAAGTGAAGGCGGTTGGCAGGGCAAGCTCAAGTGGCAGGTCTCCAATGGTTCTTGCAAGGAAGTAAGACGAAAGACGGTACATTCCAGATGATCGTTCTTTTATAAGCATTCTTCTTTCTTGAGGGAAAGTGAAGACAGCATTATATAGCGGGTAAAACCCCCAAAAAACAGAGAAGAAGAAAAGCATTGCTATCTGCAGGAAAAGAAGCAAACAGTTTTAGCATCAGTTGATCGCAGAGAAAGATTATTAACTGTAGTCTAATATCAGTTTTCCTTAACCATCTCCTCTTAGGCTAGAAAATCATCAAAGTTTAGAAGAACTGATTCAACCACAATTACCTAGTATGACTGGTTTTCAGACACAACTTAAGGAAAATGATCAGAAGTTAGTGATATGTCATCAAGTTATTTGGTCAGATTACCGTAAGTCTTGGTCAGATCACCTGAATTCACATGTTTTAAGAGCTTATGCAAATTGTGTCTGGTCGAAACAATCACAAAGAATAGGCCGGAAAAATCATTAACGTTTATATAATATAATTTAACCATAATCTAACTTGCTTTTAGGCGCCGCATAAGAAAAAAAGTCAACATGGTCAATACATTTGCTAGCATGTCAACATATTGACTAGTTATCGAGTTAGATTAACCTTTAATCAATAGTTTTGAACCTTTAAAAGAAAACTGGTTACTTTTTTATTAAATTGTTTAAATCGATTTATGGTTTTAACGCTTATAAGTTAGCTCGTACCCTATCTTCAATATGGGATGTTGGAGTATGCCACCATAAAAGTCCTCCGAGTATAGCAACACTAATCACTTGGAAGATTCTAAGCTTATTGAAGGATTCAAATCTTCTCTCTCTTACGCCTCTAAGAAGTAGCACCTTAAACTGATGCAACCAGCTGGTGCACCATTGTTCTGATTTCACATGGTTTCCTAAACCATTAACAACACCATGAATAGGTTAGAGTTTACGTGAATTTCTCCGTTGATTAACGATATGAATATATCTTTTGCACAACTTACTTGTTGAAGCTTCTTTTGCATGGTCATGATTGGTATTGTCTAGACTGCATAAATCAGCTTTGAGTCTTGTTGAAATGTTTGTATCATAAGAAGAGATGAGTTTTTCTCTTACTAACTTCCGTTCATGTTCTGTGTTTTCACCTTGCTCATATTCTTGCATGGCATCAGGTGCAATTCCTATCATGTAATTTTTTTTTATTAATGGTTAGAAGTAGTTTGAATTTATGAAGATAAGATTCTTTATACGCACACGCACAACCACTTTGTTAATCTATTGATGCAGTTGTAATATTGTAGTAGTGTAGGTGTGGTCGTGTGGGGTCTTTCTTTTCTTCACATTCAAAAGTACAATTATGAACACACTTTCTTTAAACAAAATAAATCAGATGTAACTTACCATTAGCAAGATCTAACAAAAGATCAGCAGGATTTAGCGTGATGGATGTTGAAAATCCAACGGATGAGAAATACTCTATAGCAGTGGATGCAGGACCATAGTAAATCGGTGAGCCCTCAGACAACAAGACTAATTTATCAAACATGTGGTAGAGTCGGCTAGATGGCTGATGAATTGTTGTGACCACGGTTCGGCCTCCACTGGCAAGCCGTTTAATAGTAGTTAGAATCCTCTGAGCAGTGGTTGAGTCTAGACCGGAGGTTGGCTCATCCAGCAACAACAAGCTCGGGTTGATGAGCATCTCTTGACCAATGCTCACCCTTTTCTTCTCTCCACCTGAAATACCTCTAAAAAGCGGACCACCAATCATACTATTCTTACACCGAGTTAGCCCCAACTCAGATATAACTCGCTCCACATGCTCAACTTTCTCATTTTGACTCAAGCTTTTTGGTAGCCTTAACATAGCAGTGAATAATAAGGTCTCAGTAACTGTAAGATGAGGATAAAGAATATCCTCTTGGGTCACAAACCCTGTTTGCCTTTTCACAGAACCAGTAAACGGGTGGTTGTTATATGTAATCTTTCCTGACAGATTACCAGTAAGTCGTCCGCCAAGAGCTGTGAGGAGGGTGGTTTTACCACTGCCAGATGGACCCAACATTGCAAGTATCTCCCCTGGGCAAACCTTACCCGTCACGCCATTCAGTATCATCTTCTCACATGTACCTTTTCTTTTAGTTTTAACTTTGTAAACAACATCTTCAAACTGCAAATAAATCAGTAAGAAAACAGAAAATGTAAAACACACAGAGAGGGGGGAGAGAGAGAGAGAGAGAGAGTAAGACCTTTAAAGTTATGGGGTATAATACAAGGTGTAGAAAGGACGGTGAGCGAGCATGGGGCGGAACCGGGTGTGTGAGACAAGAAGAGTAATCATTATTTGGTTTCTCCATTTCAATGGTGTTTTCAGAAGTTGGAACTACTGAATTGGAGGGCATGGCCATTGACCAAGTGGTTATGATGTCTAAATGTTCTTTTTGTTTTGAATGAAGATAACTGGAGGTAGAAGAAGTTAAAGAAGTTGGTTTAGTTTGTTAACTGCATAACCCAAGTATATATACAAGTAATGGTCAAGAGAAGGTGAGGATATCAAAAGAATCTGATGTAGCCTTAGATTATATGGTGGGTGGGTCCCATTTTTTTTTCTGCAAAGTATTCCAACACTCACTTTTAGTCCATTATTTATTGAAATTTCTTGGAGTTTCTGTTCTCTCTCTTACTCATCATTTGATGCTTACTTTTAGATCTTTTCTCTATAGTGATCAACTAAGGCTGCATGGATGATAATGCAACTCATCTCCAGCAGCAATAAGTGGGAAATGAAACTCATGCCACTAAATTTAATTCATTTCTTTCAGTCAAAATGTTATTTTATGCTAATTTAGTTTTATCATGAAAGATCCTTGAAACAAGTTGCAAATAGGAGCCAAAGTTCCTGATAATGTTCATATTAGCTAGAATATGCAAATTAAACTGGGATATTGTTAACAAAACAAAGAAAAACTCTAGATAATTCCTATAATTCGAGAAGTACGGCTCTTTAAAGTTTCCTAAGACTAAAATTTCTTTGTGATAACTTAACCTAGGTTACGAGTAATTAAGCTTGCTTAACAGGAGATAACATCAATGTGTCCTAGGTTGGTGTTTAAGCATGAATCGGTGAAAATCCAAGTACGAATAAAGGGGGGCCTGAAAAATTTTCCCTTTAGAACGAAAGCGATCTTTTGTTATATTAATTGATGCGATAAAAAGATCATATTTATAGCTATGATAAATATATAATTAAAATTATCAAGTCAAATGAGTATTTAGGGCCATCCACTCGGGAGGAGCATTGATGCTGTCCTTATACTAGCAATGGCTCAAAGTAAACAAAGAACAATAGAGAAGGAAAGTAGAAAGCAGAAGGGTGGGATTATTAATCTTGTAAAAGTTGATGTGGAGGGAAGCTTTGAAATGAATGACAACTTTTGTCTAAATTCCAACTGATTTTATGAATATGTTCTTGTTTTCCTACCGGTTTTCAATATTCCTATCTGATATGATATTCGTTGTTTGCTTGTTTATATACTATATATAATCATTCTCTTTTTTTGTTTAAGAAAATACTACTTAGATCAAAATCAAGACTGCATAAACTCGGATATGGTCGAAAAAGAAAAGTCACGATGAACATGAGATATCTGAAGATGGGACTGTAGCAACTTTAATCAAGGATTATTTACTTATCAACATCTGTGGGTGGGTTTTTAGTTTGCGGTTGGGATAGCATTAGATTCTTAGCCGAAACTTTATTCTTATAGCTTGGTGCTCAAATAGAATCCACTTTTTGCTATGCTTATCACATGGTTGAAGAACTTTGACACAGATAGAGAAGGGTCCAAAGGTAGCTAGTGAGTTTTTTTAGTTGTCTACACCATATGCTAGAAATAAAATATGTGTGAGTGGCGTGTGTATATCGTCTGGCGTAGGCATCTATATGGCGATTCCTTAGCTAGAGTAACCTTTGTTTAAGAGTAGGCTTGTCTTCTTGCATGTAATGCAGCCTCATTAAAATCATGTGCTTGTATAAAGTGATCTACATACATTTAACCTAAAAAGTTGTATCTTATTCACACTAGCCAGTAGCTCCTAAAATCAGTAGGTTGTGAGTTCAGATCTCCTTAGATATCCATATTCCTACCTATTCAATTTTTATTCATTCATATCATTCCTCTGTATTCAATTTGTATTCGGCGAAAAAATATGCATGATGCTAAACTTTTATGCATGTATCAGATTTTATGCCAAGTGTATCTATGTATGTATAAACATGCACACAGAAAACAAACAACAGCCATACTAGTGTTGTTAGTGTCTAATTTGTTTACCATCCAACCCAATTCAAGTCGTCTGATTTCCCTCGTATCATTCCTCTTTATTCGATTTGTATTCATTATGGAGGAGAAATATGCGATAAAATTTACCGAATTAGATATACCAGCTAGTGATGAAAAGAGCTACATGGAATGATGCTGTATGCTGCTTTTACTGTTTTCCTAATTTGGAATATGGTGTCATTTTTAGCCTATTGCAGTGAAGGCTTCGGGTGGTGGTTGTATTCTTCTTATCCCTTAAAAATTGCTTCCAATATGCAGATTAGGTTTATTACTAGTGTGATCATTTTCTCAATAAAAATGCATTATGTATTTTACCATGCAATTATCTCTTCTTGACACATATGGTGATATTTTCCAACTGTGAAATTGCTAAAAAACAGAACGTGGAGCGAAGAATGGACCAAAACTGTGCAAAATGACAGGCGTAAATAAGAACCAAGGGTGCACCACATGAGGGTGTGATGCATACGGGTGCGGTCAACTACAAAGATTCCCCAGATCAGGCTTACATAGACCCACCACATGAATCCAGGTAATTTGGTGGCAGCTGAATCAAAACCTACTCAATGTTATTGTGGTCAAATATGATCCACTCTTATTACCACGGTTTCTCTATTTTGTGCATCCATATATGGTTGAACATATATGGAAATTTGTCTAGTCATCACCCAAAAATGCATACGTAAAGATCATGATTATTTCGGCTGCTTTTTCACATCATCGAGTACTGCTTCCACCACCATTATTCTGTCATTATATTTACATGATTTCCTCATGAACACAATGGATTCTGAGCATTGAGGCTGTAGACCCCATTGAAATAGTAAGGGTATCTTTTCTGTTGATTTGTGTTTGCCAATAGTGATGTGCAAAAGGACCAAACACTAGAGGTTTGGTATTGGTCTCTGTAATCATTCTTAAATAGTTTCTTTGGCCAATAAGTCTAACAGGATTTAGTGTCTGTTTACTTTTTTTGGTGATATTGTTTTATCGTTGTTTGCGGTTGCTAATATATTTGTTACTTTAAGACGAGTAATATGTTCTTGAAGCAATTTTGATCCCTCTGTTTATATGCATAGCGTGCTTTATATGACTCCACTTAATTAAGGAAGGTTTCAGAGACAGTGGATCAAAGCAAGGGAACGAGGCTAGTGAGACCAACAGGGAAACATAATAAATAGAGAGCATGTGCAAGATCCATTGACACACGAAGGTAGAAGTCAGGTGTGTATTAAATAGCATAGCTACTGAATTCGCAAAGACTCCTTCCTCTTTTATGTTAAGTGAGGAACTCGCCCGACGGAAAGGGACTACGACCTTAAGATGATTTTCCTTCAAAGATAGAATCATACAGAATGTTAAATAGCATGTAAAGGTCACAATTTGTATAAATTGACACTACACTTCCTCCTAAAACGCACATATGTACACACGTGTTATATCGTAAAACCTTTTTTTTTCTTTCTAAATAAATATTATTTTTACATGATCCTCCGTGTATTATGTATGTGAGAGAAATCCAATATACTTTTGGGTTATATGAAATAGAATACTTAATTGAATAAATATACGCCTTCCAAAAAAAATTGAATAAATATACATTTAACATAATTTTTTTAGTAAAACACAATTACGCAATTTGCTCAATTCAAATTCCTTGTCTATTCTAAAGTTATTTAAGGCTTCATCAATTCATGGAAACCATCTTGCGAATGTATTTGAGATTCTTAACTTTGCTTAAGATGTTGTATCTAAATTTTTATTAGAATTAAGAGTATTAACTTGTATAGTGTATTGTTGAATTTTGTTATAGATACATAACTTGTTTTTTTATTTATTTAAAGGCTATAAGTTTTATTACAAGATATATATAATTTAACTTGGTATGTAAATGTGCATATTCCTTTCATATTTGACTCCTTTTTAAGTCGAACTTAAGTATATATCATAAAATCTGGTCGTATTATGTACATTTAAGCACGAGAAAGATTGCTTAATAACCAAAATACTAAAATTGATCTTGAAATCAAAATCGAAATCTTAGAATCATACGGATCATTGCTATTGTTGCAATCGAGATTTGTATATATGAGCATTGAATTGAAACTTTGCAGAAGAGCTATAATTGAGGATTATATTTATAGTTCAAAAAATAAAATAAAAAACCATTAATTTTTTTTGTTTCATCGTGATATTTATATTAAACATTTTAACGAATGCATTTTTATTAAAAATAGTTTTTCTTATTACGTCTTTTAAGCTACTTAAAAACATTTTCAAAAATATATATTTTCTAACAAGATAAAAAACAAATGTGCCTACTTTTATGTGAAATAAAAAAAATTATAGTGAAAAATTCAACTTTTCTACATTAAAGACGATTTAAAATTAATTTTATTAACCTTTGTACTTGACTCTTTTAAAATAATATTATATTTAAAATAAAATAAATTTCACCAATAGCATTATAGTGAGAAAAAGAAACATTTCCTTAAACATCTATTTTGGTAAATAAATTTTCCATATACATTATTTAAGGAAAAAACTCACTTTGTAATTATATTAATAGTTGATTTTATTCAAATGAACTATGACTAAGAATAAGGATAAATACATTTTTAGAAGGGAAATCAATCATTTGGAGACCTAAAAAAATGACACGTGACTCTACATATATTGTTTTATTAATATTTATAGATAGATTGAGGATTACATTTATAGTTCAAAAATTAAAAAAATAAAACATTAACTTTTTTTGTTTCATCATGATATTTATATTAAATATTTTTAAAGAATGCATTTTTTATTAAAAAATAGTTTTTCTTATTATATCTTTTAAGCTACTTAAAACATTTTTAATAAATATATATTTTTAAAAAGATAAAAAAGAAATGTGCATACTTTTGTGTGAAATTGAAATAAAATTATAGTGAAAAAAAATTCAACTTTTCTACATGAAAAGACGATTTAAAATTAAGTCTTAGTTGATTAAAAAACCAAAAATAAGTTTTAGAAAAATTTTTCGTTTTTAATTACAACATATGAACCACATATTTTTTACAATTTTATTCACCTTTGTACTTGATCCTTTTTAAATAATATTATTTTAGGGTAAAATAAATTTCACCAATAGCATTATAGTGAGAAAAAAATATTTTTTTAAATATTTATTTTGGTAAATAAATTTTCTATATACACTACTTAAGGAAAAAATTCTCTTGGTAATTATAGCAATAGTTAATTTTATTAAAATGAAATATGATCAAGAAGAAGAATAAATACATTTTTAGACGGAAAATCATAAAGACATAAAAAAATAACACGTGACATTAAAAATATTATCTTATTAATAACTATAGATTTTATCTCGTAAAAACGAAGACCTCCTGACATTACTTTATTATCTCCCAGTCTTCCACTAAACCTTGTTCACTAGCCTAAAAGTTTTTACACCACTTCGTTATCATTATTTATAATAATAATTATTGTTATTATAGTTATGAACCCAAAAACTATTAGTTTATTCCTAGTTAGGCGTAATCATATGGTTCACCGCACTATAAATGATTTAGTAAACAAAATGTTGTTTAATATTTTGTATATTATCTTTACAATGTCGCAACCAAAATTTCTAGAATATGTTTCACAAAAGTAACGGCCAAAAAAGAACATATAAGGTGGACGAGTCATAGAATAAGTTGAAAATGTTGGGGGATGGTTTCTGATGGGTGGTGTTAGGGATGTATTTTTTTCCTCGAACCCGAATAATAAATCCGAGCCAAATAAACCCGAATTTGTTTAAGGACTAACTCGAGTAACCCAGCTAGATTATTACATTATGTCGGACCTGATTTTTATAACCGGTTCGGTATTTTGGTTACTTTTATAGAATTGCGTCAACCTAAGTAACCCGAATCTTAGTTTCTAAACAATTCCTAGATTTATATATATGTGTGTTGTAGAGGAATTGTAATAAGATGATCGATAACTTTGAAAACTTAAACGTCGTAAGTTCGCTTTAATATTGAAACAATTTGGGTTCACATAAAATGTTCAATCGGATAAAACTCAAGTTCAGAAATCAAAGTATGAATTCATGTGCGTGTCAAGATCGTGAACCAGAAGAGAGAAAGAAGAAGAGTGACCAATCTTGTATAATTTCGAAATATTACAGGGATGGGGTAACTGCCTTTGCTAGTTTTCACATGCAAATTGTATTATTTTAACTCCCGAACTTCACATGCAAATTTTATTGTTTTAACTCCCGAATTTCACATGAGAAATTTCGAGAGAATTTTTCATACATTTTTAGTAAAGCTCAACCCCAGCCAGGGACTCTGCCCCTTAGACCCCGCCAGGGGCTGCCGCCCCTTGGACCCTACTACCAGGAGTGTTTGTTGCCCCCGGACACCCGCCAAGGGGGCGTTTCCCCCTTCGGAACCCTTATTACTTATGAAGTATTCTATATCGAATATCATAATAAACTCAAACAAGTGTGCACTCTGTACCTCCTGACTTGTTTGATGGATATTATGATCACATTGGTCATTAGTCAATACAATTACACTAAAATATCTAACATGTGTGCTATGCTAGCGTTTACAGGATTTAAAAATCACGCTTTCTAAACTTTATATTTCATTGTTGTGGCTTAATTTTATATCGTGAACTTTGAGAATAATCAAAATTAATGCCCTTAAATATTTGAATATGCATAACAATATGAGCGTAAATATGCAAAAGTTTTCGGATCAAGATAAACAAAACACTTTATTGATAACACATGCTAAATCTCACATGATCACATCTTGGGTATGCACAGGGTTGGGGAAGGTTGTGTTGGACCATCCTGATTATGCAGCTTTATACTACACTTCTTCACGCAACTATATTCACAACGTGAACTTGTGATCTCTAGGTATATGTTAACTTTACTATTAACTTCAAGGTTCACACATACATCTCATAGAGAAAACAAGAAAACACATACCTAACTTTTCATTTGTTAAGATCTAATGGTTATATTTAAGCTTCATGTCTCTATATGTATCACAATGTCGCCCATTCCTCCCAAAGAGACAAGTAAACCTAAGGAGGAATAGGTTCCTTATATATATATTTTTAAGTTTTAATCTTGTTTAGAAAGAAAGATTGATAAATGCTTTAACATGAAAATTTACAAGACATAATAGATAGTAAGATAAAAATTAGAAATATATCAACACTCAAACACTATAATACCAGGTTCCAGTAAAAGTTAATAGATTCACTGTATGTCCACTCATTGATCCTCGACGAAGAGTTATAACTTTAGTGATGCTTCTCTTTAATAAGACAGAGATGACTATCACAAACTTCTCACTAAAATGACAGTCGTCACATACATTCGTTTCTAACTAGTGTAGAAAAACACCTAAACTTTCTCTTGTTACAACTAGAAAGGGATCACCAACAGATTATATGTATAATATGTTGTCTTCTTAAGGCTCTTACAAAAGATAAGATTTGTACAAGACGCACTATATATGATCACGTGAAATGATCAAGAGTTTTACCAAAAGAGAGCTTTGGTATTTTAGTAAAAAAAATATTTTCTTTTCAGAATGTTTTTATGTAGTAGTCATTACAAATATATAATGAATTGTTATGTTATTTACGTTTATACACTATTTGTTTTGTGTATTTTATTTTAAGAAAAATGGCACAAGTTGATATATTTGCACTCTAGACATGGGCACTAAGCCCAATGTGAGACACCATTCTCTTTCTTTCTTCAATCGTTTCGATCAGGACAAGTGAGAGTATTATCGTAATAGGTTAGACATAAAGTTATATTTGTGTGTTTTAAAGACAATGAGACTAAAAATATATTAAATTATATTTAGTTTAAATTTAGTTTATCAATAAATAAAGCAAGAAATCTTTTTTTTAATGTTATTTTTAAAGAAATAATTTTTATATATTTTTTTAAAAGATTAAACCTTTATAAAAATAGAAAATATATTAAAATTAATGTTTTTAAAATGTAAAAGTTTTATAAAAAAAATTAAAATTGGGAGTTATAGAAAGAAAATTCTTAAAAATGATATTTTTAAAATGGTTTGTTTTGAAACAAAATACTTGATTTATTTTTTTAAAAATAAAAAAGTTTAAAAATAAAATTTTAATTAGTTGATATAATTGTTTATTACTTATGGTATTTTTTCATACGTAATTTCAATTGTAACTTATCTTAGTATTTTGTTTTATAATTAATAAAGTTTTATTCCTTTTAATATTATATTTATTCTAACCCGTGTAATACATAAGTTAATAAAAACTTATATACACATATATTATTAACCTATTTAAAATCATTTCATCGCTTAATAACTTGATAATATGTTTAGAAAAATTATTTAAAAACGCATGATTATTTAATTATATGGAGTAAGTGGGAGTACACTAATGAAACCCCAATATACCACGCGTGAGTTTGAGGGTTATATTATTCTTCCTAAACAAGATCTTCATCTCTATTCTCTAAACCCTACCCTTGCTTAGATGTCATTCTCCCTCCACGTCCCCCCACTCAACCCTCAACCTCATCTTTTTTTTTTTTTATTAAAGGGCAACGATATATTATTAAAGTAAGGGCTACCACCCTGAAACTAGAAGCAAATTCGCACATAGGGTTGTGCATGAGTCGCTTTGATTTTTTGGTTTTCTTTATTTTGGTTTCGGTTTTTTTGGTTTTATCATTTTGATTTTAATTTTTTTTATAAAAATATTAATTTAAAGTAATGAATTTAGGTTGGTACCATTTTGTAAATCTTTAAAAATAATCCTATATATTCTTATATATTACTCAACATTTAAATAAATTTTAATCCATAAAATACAATAACAAACTAATAAATAAAGTGACTTAATCTTCTATATACTTAATCACGTTAACGTCACTATCGTAACAACAACAAAGATAGCAAGTCAATCAGTCGAACAAAAAAGTTAAACTTTCAATGTTTTGATGTTATTTTTAATGGTTTCATACATCACGTGAGTTTACATATATGTTTTTTTCTTTTAAATATAAAGCATCGAAAACGTTTATTGTTCATCGTTTAACACGTCATAATGAGTGAGTTTACATAAATTTTCTTCTTCTATATAAATGACTAGTTTTTTACCTGCCGATCGTTGCACCGGCATCGTAAGTGTCGTGATAATATAGAATAACAACTGACCCGACTTGTCTTTGGACTAAATTCATGTCGAACAATGAAATAACTCGAATTTATATCGTTAAACAAAAACGTATTTTACTTGACCCACCTTAATTTTTCCAAACACCATTATGTCACATATAGATTAAAATAGTCTCGTGCGCGAACTAAGTTTACTTTGAAATGCAGAGCAACTTGGATTTATATCTTCGGATGAAAATGTTTTATATTAAACAAAAAAATATTTTGAAATGTTTTCATCTAAGAATTTAAAGAGGGAGTATAACAAATGAAAATAAGGTAGATGAGGCATATATAGCAACACCTTTACATAATCGTCATATGTATCACGGTTAGCAACAGTTTTGTTCACTCATAAACGCCACTTAATCTTATAGTTGAAAAGACTTAAACCCACACCACTTTTATAAATGACAATCATGAATCTTATTAAGTTATAATGCCATAAACACATATCAGAGTTAAAATATAATATATCTCTTTAATCTAATAAAAAGTTATCTAGAATGAACACATGTCAACATCATATTTCTTCTTATTAATTTTGTTGCTTCTCTCTAATTTATTAATCACATTAATTACTAATAATATTATTTATTTTTTTAGATTAGAATAGTTTTTTAATAAATTAAGAAAAAAGATCTTTTTACTAATGTTATTTCAAAAAAATACTTTTTTATAAAATTAGAAATTTTTTAAGAGCATCAAACTTTTTTAAAAAATCAAAATATTTTATAATTGGTGTTTTTAAAAAGTAAAACTCTTATAAACATAAAATAAATAAATTTGAGAGTTATAATAAGAACGTTTCTAAGTATGATATTTTTTTAAAACGTTTTGTGATGAAATAAAAATGTTATTTTATCTATTATAAGAAATCTTTCAATCATATCTTATTTCAGAATATCGATTTGTAATCAATAAATTTTCTTTCTATTTAATACTTTTTATTCAACCCGTATTTTACATGGGTTTACTAAAGCTAATTATAGATATAAATGTTTGTATGTGATTCATTTCTATCTACAGAGAATCATGTATTAAATGTATATATTTGAGTGTATATACAATAAAACCTATTTGAGTGTATCTAGAATGGATACATGCTAACATCATATTTATTCTCATTAATTTTTTTCGCTTCTCTCTTCTATTTTATAATCACATTACTTACTAAAAATATTATTTAATTTTTTTGGTCAAAAATAGTTTTTTAATAAATTAAGAAAAAAATATTTTTACTAATGTTATTTCTAAGGAAATAACTTTTCATAAAATTAGATATTTTTTTAAAGCATCATACTTTTCTAAAAATTCAAAATATTTTATAATTGGTGTTTTTAAAAAGTAAATTTTTTATGAACAAAAAATAATTAAAATTGAGAGTTATAATAAGAAAGTTTTTAAGTATGACATTTTTTTAAAACGTTTCGTGTTGAAATAAAAATGTTAGTTTATCTATTATAAGAAAACTTTCAATCATATCTTTTTTTAAAACATCAATTTATAATTAATAAATTTTCATTATATTTAATATTTCTTTATTCAACCCGTATTATACACGGGTTTACTAAAGCTAGTTATAGATATAAATGTTTGTACGTGATTCATTTCTATCTAGAGAGAATCATGTATTTAATGTATATATTTGAGTGTATATACAATAAAACCTATTTGAGTGTATCTAAAATGGACATATGCTAACATCATATTTATTATCATCATTTTTTTCCGCTTCTCCCTTCTATTTAATAATCAAATTAATTAATAATAATATTATTTAATTTTTTAGGTCAAAAATAGTTTTTTAATAAATAAAGAAAAAAGATCTTTTTACTAATGTTATTTCTAAGGAAATAACTTTTCATAGAATTAGAAATTTTTTTAAAGCATCAAACTTTTTTAAAAATTCAAAATATTTTATAATTGGTGTTTTTAAAAAGTAAAATTTTTATGAATAAAAAATAATTAAAATTGAGAGTTATAATAAGAAAGTTTTAAGTATAACATTTTATAAAACGTTTCGTAATGAAATAAAAATGTTATTTTATCTTTTATAAGAAAGCTTTCAATCATCCCTTATTTTAAAATATTGTTTTATAATTAATAAAATTTCATTATATTTAATATTTTATTCAATCCGTATTATACACGGGTTTACTAAAGCTAGTTATAAATATAAGGGTTTGTACGTGGTTCTTTTCTATCTTCAAAGAATCATGTATTAAATGTATATATTTGAGTGTATATACAATAAAACCTATTTGAGTGTATCTAGAATGGACACATGCTAACATTATATTTATTCTCATCATATTTTTTTTGCTTCTCTCTTCTATTTAATAATCACATTAATTACTAATAATTATATTTAATATTTTTAGGTCAAAATTTTTTTTTAATAAATTAAGAAAAAATATCTTTTTACTAATGTTATTTCTAAGGAAATAATTTTTCATAAAATCAGAAATTTTTTTCAAGCATCACACTTTTTTTAAATTATAAATATTTTATAATTGGTGTTTTAAAAGTAAAATTTTTATAAACAAAAAATAATTAAAATTGAGAGTTAGAATAAGAAAGTTTTTAAGTATGACATTTTTTAAAATGTTTTATGTTGAAATAAAAAGGTTATTTTATCTATTATAAGAAAACTTTTAATCATATCTTATTTTAAAATATCGATTTATAATTAATAAATTTTTATTATATTTAATATTTTGTATTCAACCCGTATTATACACTGGTTGACTAAAGCTAGTTATAATATAAGTGTTTGTATGTGATTCATTTCTATCTACAGAGAATCATGTATTAAATGTATATAATTGAGTGTATATACAATAAAACCTATTTGAGTGTATCTAGAATGGACACATGTTAACATCATATTTATTCTTATCAATTTTTTTCTACTTCTTTCTCCTATTTAATAATCACATTAATTACTAATAATATTATTTAATTATTTTAGATTAAAATAGTTTTTTAATAAATAAAGAAAAAAGATCTTTTTACTAATGTTATTTCTAAGGAAATAACTTTTCATAGAATTAGAAATTTTTTTAAAGCATCAAACTTTTTTAAAAATTCAAAATATTTTATAATTGGTGTTTTTAAAAAGTAAAATTTTTATGAATAAAAAATAATTAAAATTGAGAGTTATAATAAGAAAGTTTTAAGTATAACATTTTATAAAACGTTTCGTAATGAAATAAAAATGTTATTTTATCTTTTATAAGAAAGCTTTCAATCATCCCTTAATTTAAAATATTGATTTATAATTAATAAAATTTCATTATATTTAATATATTTTATTCAATCCGTATTATACACGGGTTTACTAAAGCTAGTTATAAATATAAGGGTTTGTACGTGGTTCTTTTCTATCTACAAAGAATCATGTATTAAATGTATATATTTGAGTGTATATACAATAAAACCTATTTGTGTGTATCTAGAATGGACACATGCTAACATTATATTTATTCTCATCATATTTTTTTTGCTTCTCTCTTCTATTTAATAATCACATTAATTACTAATAATTATATTTAATATTTTTAGGTCAAAATTTTTTTTTAATAAATTAAGAAAAAATATCTTTTTACTAATGTTATTTCTAAGGAAATAATTTTTCATAAAATCAGAAATTTTTTTCAAGCATCACACTTTTTTTAAATTATAAATATTTTATAATTGGTGTTTTAAAAGTAAAATTTTTATAAACAAAAAATAATTAAAATTGAGAGTTAGAATAAGAAAGTTTTTAAGTATGACATTTTTTAAAACGTTTTATGTTGAAATAAAAAGATTATTTTATCTATTATAAGAAAACTTTTAATCATATCTTATTTTAAAATATCGATTTATAATTAATAAATTTTTATTATATTTAATATTTTGTATTCAACCCGTATTATACACTGGTTGACTAAAGCTAGTTATAATATAAGTGTTTGTATGTGATTCATTTCTATCTACAGAGAATCATGTATTAAATGTATATTATTGAGTGTATATACAATAAAACCTATTTGAGTGTATCTAGAATGGATACATGTTAACATCATATTTATTCTTATCAATTTTTTTCTACTTCTTTCTTCTATTTAATAATCATATTAATTACTATAATATTATTTAATTATTTTAGATTAAAATAGTTTTTTAATAAATTAAGAAAAAAGATCTTTTTACTAATGTTATTTCTAAGAAAATAATTTTTTATAAAATTAAAAAAAAATTAGAACATCAAACTTTATTAAAAATACAAAATATTTTATAATCGGTGTTTTAAAAAGTAAATTTTTTATAAATAAAATAAAATTAAAATTGAGAGTTAGAATAAGAAAGTTTTTAAGTATGATATTTTTTAAAACGTTTTGTGTTGAAATAAAAATGTTATTTTATCAATTATAAGAAAACTTTTAATCATAACTTATTTTAAAATATCGATTTATAATTAATAAATTTTCATTATATTTAATATTTTTTATTTAACTCGTATTATACAGAGGTTTACTAAAGTTAGTTATAGATATAAGTGTTTATACACGATTCATTTCTATCTACAAAGAATCATGTATTAGATGTATATAATATTTGAGTGTGTATATACAATAAAATCTATATGAGTTGTTGATTACGATATAAAATATACATCACTATATATGCGATGTAAAAGCACAATCATTTAAGATTGTTTCAAGATTTTATTTTGAATTTATAATCGTGCATGCATTCTGGTTGGTATCAATCGCCTGAGAGTGTATCCTAAAAAGGTGGTAAATAAATCTAGCTACCAAAGCACCAGACCATCAATAGAGCTCTCAAAAAAGTAAAAGGTGAAAAAGGAAACTTATTAATTAAATAGAAGCAAAGGCTAAATAATGGTTAACTATTTTAAAGAAAACTCATCTATAAAAAAGAAATAAAGAGAATGATCCTTGAAATTGTAGTCTATATATAAGTAAATTATAAAGGCTTATGAAGGTCAGGAGATTTAGAGGAGTTGATTAAGTAAATGATAGATGAAAATGTTAGAGATATTGTTACGTTTCAATTTTTTTATATTATTGGTTTAGTTACATATACGATCACAAAGTAAGCTGAATTGACTAGCCCAATAACATTAAAAATGAACTATAACTATGATGAAAGTTATTAATAGTTTACAACTTGAAACTTTTAATATGCATTCATGTGTGATTTTAATTTCTAAACTCTTTCATTTGATCTTCTTCGAGTTTTCCATTTACGTGAGACGAGTTGTTACATAAGAGATAGAAGGTCCTTAAAATTTGTAAAAAAATCAACAGATATAAGCAAATATTATAAAAAGTATGTCATATCCGTTCATATTCTTTTTCTCTTTTGGTTTGATAATTACTTAGTAGGGTTCTTATAGGCTTTCTTCTTTTTCTTTGAATCCATGATCATGATGCAATGAGAGTGAAAAAGAATAAATGGGATCACAGTATCACTTTAAGAAGATATATATGTTTATGATCCATTCTTTTTTAAATAAATGGTGTCCTCCATGATCATTGAGAAATGATATGACCCCATTGTCTATGACATCTTTATATTAACATGGAACAAATTCATATAGCATTCTAACGTGTGTGCCAATTGCAACTTTACTTGTGAATCATTAGAGCCATTAATTTTATTAACCTATAACACTACCTTAATCATCATCTATCCTTTATTGTACTTGAAAATATTATTATAATTACGAAGTTTTTTATTATATCTTCTCCAATATTTTTATAGTTATAAAGTTTTTTTTTATAATATCTTCTCCTATTTTACATGGGATATGACTTAAGCATGATAAAAGTTTAGTGTGCATCTTCTGAAGTGTTTTTCATTGTCTTATTAGGTTGTATTGTGTACACACCACTTTTATTGTGTACAAATCACCTCTCACTTTAAATAACCACAATTAAACGTATAGGACAAATATTTTAAAGTGAATAAACATATACAAAATCAAACATCATGTAGCTAACCACAATCAAACACATAACTCTTCTTCTTAATCCAAATAAGAAGGAAGAACTAACATAATACAATCATAAAAAACTATTCTATTGGTTTAAAAGCTTACTCTATTTGAAATGATAACGTATTAAAAGGTTTATATTATTATAAAGAGTAAATTATATGGATCGTTCTTAAGTTTTGCTAAAATTTCACCTTTCGTCCTTTGAATTGAAAAATTACAGGTTTAGTCCTAATGTTTGAAAAAAAATAACACGTTTTGTCCCTGAGTCTGACGGTCGTTAATTAAATCCGTTAACCGGCTACAAAATGACCATTTTTCCCTTCTTCTTCCTCATTCAACCCTATCTCAACCACCACCAGTTTTCGGTGTTCCTTCCGCTGGCGGTGCTGTTGTTGCTGCTGCCACCGCATCAGGAATGTTGAACCTAGCGCTTTTATGGGTGCCCCTTTTGTTCAACGGACCACTAAAGGACTTACGGTCGACGTCGTACACCTCCGACAATCCATCTTTGTCGTCGTTGGTACCCATTTTTCGCATTTGCAGCAATTAAACAACAGATTTATGAAGAATAAACAAACACCCAACGGATAATATCAAATCAATTGACGGAAATCAATGGATTTGGTTGAAATTCTGGAGAAATGATGAACACCCACGCACAATAATCAATTTGAACTGATTTTGATAAAAGAAATTTGCAAAATTTGGTTGAAATTACAAAGAAATGATGAACACCCACGAATAATAATCAATTTAAACTGAGTTTGATCATAGGATTTGGGTGGAATCCTGGAGAAATGATGAACATCCACGAACAATAATCGATATCTACTGGGTTTGATTGAAGAAAATTGTAGGATTTGGGTGGTTGAGGTGGTGGTGGAGTGGTGGTGATGGTTGAGATTGGGTTGAATGAGGAAGAAGGGCAGAATGGTCATTTTGCAATCAGTTAACGGAATTAATTAACGGCCGTTAGACCCAGGGACGAAATGTGGAATTTTTTCAAACCTTATGATTAAAACTATAATTTTTCAATCTCAAGAACAAAAGGTGAAATTTAAGTAAACCTCAGAGACAATCCGTGTAATTTACTCCAAAAAATTACTGTATATTACCCTAAAAAATTAAAGTCTATTAATGAAATTACCCTATATGTTAAATAAGCAAGTTGATGAATAGTATCACGAGGGTAATTTCGATATTATCCAGTACACTTGGAGATCAGTATTTTCTATTATTGTTGTTGTTATTGTTGATATAGTACTTATTAGAGTTTATTTATTTGTTAGTATTCTTATGCTAATTATATATTAATAATGTTTATTATAAGGATCAGTAACATTACATTTGTAATAACCATGTTGTTTAAGCATCCTATTAAGTCATTTAACTTTTTTTTAAAGTCATTCAATTTTCGTTAAGTGTTCTAATCTTTTATGAGTTTTTAATAAATGTTATTTTTTTAAATTAAGCAAGGTAAATGAAACATATATGAATATTGCTTCCTATTTAGTTATTTTCATTACAAATTAACTTAAATTGTATATTGTGAAACCTGATTATTTTTTGGCAAATTTTTTCTTCACTATTATTCAATTTATTAAAAAAAGTAATTGCTAAATAGTAACCATGATCATATATTTTTGTGTCACTTAATTAAAAACTTAAAATTTTAAAAATCATAAGAAAGCTAAGTGACTTTAGAGGGAAAAAAAACTTTAAATGATTTAAGAAACATTTAAAAAAACTTGATTACTGTTAACTTATTAAGTGAAGTACTTTCTTATTATAATTTCGATTAGATGAACATCTTGCCATCTAAGGTCTTCTGTTAACATAAGAATAAAAAAATGCTTATATGATACAGAACAAGAATAATCAAATTCACAATAGTCTTGCGTTAACCATTCAAGTGAAAATCATGAAAATCACATCAAATTAAAGGTACTAAACCTTGAGTGTTTGATTTTGTTTGCACATTACCCATATTATTTGTTTGCCAGCTATGTTATTCGTCAATATTTAAGCAGTCTAACATAAAAATCATTTTGTTCTATAATAAATGCAATGTTAACTCTTCTGTTTGTATCGATCGATCACTCTTTTATAATGATTTTCACAAATCCAACTTGGTTTACAAATAATAATGGTTTATTTGTTCAAGGATTAATCATGTCAACTTGAAACGTTCATAATTAAAATTATTGCATAGAGGTAATTGAACTCGTACTGCTTTAAGAATGCAACATGACGTTTGGTTCTCAAGGACGTCTACGGTAAATAAACATGTGAGGTAAAAGTAATTTTATTATATTGTAGTGAAACTGATTTTTGTTCCTATTATTAAAACTACTTTTCATTGTTGAACTATAATTGAGTTTATAATTTTCTTTTCTGAAATAGGAATTTTGGTCCCATATCATGGTTGTGGGTATGTTTTGAAACGTGTTTGTGTTTTGGGTGTTGCGTAAATATCATTTACAGAAGCTGATGGTTCTGTAAATACCTTGCCACGTAAGCACTTTTGTAAATGGCATTTACGGAACACCGATAAATCAAATGTATTTCGTTCTTCACCTAAAAACCGTCAACTATTTGCAAATAAACTCAAATAAGAAATATGAATGTATATGTATGAATATCATCTTCCTACTCTAATAAAAGGGTAAATGGGGTGACACGTGTCAGCACCACAATCATTGGGATGACACGTGTCAGCACCACAATTATCTTTATCAAAATTTCCCATTTCTCTATCCTATTAAATAATTACTTTAATTACTAATAACATTATTTTAATACTTTTTAATAATTAATAAATTAACAAAGAAATCTTTTTATTAAGATTATATCTAAATAAATTACTATTTTTAAATTTTCAAATTTGGGAGTTGTAATAAGAAAACTTTTAAAAATGACATTTTTAATACGGTTTGTTTTAAAACAATATATTTATTTTTAATAAAAAAAATTTGAAAACAAAATTTTAAAAAGTTGATATTATTGTTTTTTTATTTCAGTTATATCATATCTTAGAATATCATTGTTTAATCAATAAATTTATTATATTAATATTTTATTTATTTAAACCGTGTAATACACGGGTTTACTAAAGCTAGTACATTATATTTAAGTACAAAAAATGATGAGTATGTTGTTGGTAACGACATGAGTGGGGAAATATGATTAGCAGAATTATTAGTCACAAGAAAATCCACGATTATCATATATGCTTGCAAAGCACGCGGACCATTAATGATTATACTGTGATTGCAAGTTTAATTCCTTCCGTTTGATAATTGTAATCAAACTAGTAACATTTCCACGCGCGTAGCAGCGCGTAAAATCACACAATAAATTTATCTCCTCGAAAATGTACATTTATTTGAAACGACGCTAACGTGGTTAAGTGGACAAAGAGCGCTAAGAAACATTGATATGAAAAAAATGCTGTAATGGTATGTTTAAAAATCAAGGAAATGTTATGTGGATATGGAAATGAGAATTAAGCAACACAAAATGAACGATAACCGATACTGTGCGACGGGAGTGTTAAACCTTAATAAAAATAATGTGGGAACGTCAATAAAAATAAGCATATGAACGAAATAGTAGACGGCGAACTTAAAGTACAAAATTTAGTGTTGTCATAAAAAGTATGAGCAAAAAATAAAGCTGCATTTCAAAAAGTATTAATTTAGTGTTGTCGTAAATAAGTATGAGCAAAAAATAAAGCTGCAGATTCAAAATAAACCTGCAGATTCAACGAAATAGTAGAAGGCGAACCTAAACGGGTTTCTAAAATTAATTTTGCTACAATCTTGAAGTCAATTATGTATGAGCAAAAACTAAAGCTGCAGACTACTATTTTCTAAACGTTATAATGGATAAAAATGTACGAAATAAATACAAAAGAACAAGAGCACATAATGGTTTATTTTTTTTAAATCAATCAAGGGTGGTTGGACTATATAAAAAAATAAACCTTCATATATTCCAATAATTTAGGGTGCCCATAATTTTTTGTCTTGTCAATATCTCAGAAAATACTGAGATAAAGATTTTGTCATTTATCGTTACAATTTCCTTATATTTCACAAAATGTATCTTAAGATGATATTTGGACTTTAATATTTAGTTTTGACAAGGAGAACAAATAATCATATTTTCATTCATCAAAATCTCCTAATTCTAATACGTGTGTTTGTGTGTTTTAGAAATCTTTTGCAATAAATGTGTTTCATCATTTTTATGTGTCAAGATCTTAAGATAAAAAATATATTTTATCACGAAATGTGCCACGGTTTAAAACCCGATTTGGGCACAAAAAAAATAAGTTGGTCATGCACAAAACATGGTTTAGAATTTAGTTTGTTTTAATAGCAGCTTTAAAAATAAACTAAAATTGCAAACTAGTTAGTAACTTAGCAATAGATGCTGTTATTTCTAGTAATGTATAATCAAGAGTGTTAGACTTTAAGAGACGTCAAATCACAATAAAAAAATATTAACCAGTTTGTAAAGAATCTTATATTTTTACTTCGCTTACGACTCCAAAAATGATTAAGGTGTTGTTTGGTTTTTTCTACAGCAAAATGTCTGCAGTCTGCGGACCACATCTGTAGACATCTGCAAGAGAAGATGTGGACCAAACCTCTGCAGTCTGCAACAAGAAGAGTGTATGTTTTTTAACGTCTGCAATCAACTGGTGGTGGCATACGACGGTGCTGGACGGTGGTGGTGATGGTAGATGGTGGGTGGTGGTAGATGGTGGGTGGTGGTGGACGATGGGTGGTGGTGGTGGCGGACGGTGGTGGTGGACGGTGTTGGAGGCGAACGGTGGTGGTGGCAGACGGTGGTGGTGGTGGTGGACATGGGTGGTGGTGGCCGGTGGGTGATGATGTTTAATCCTCTGCAGATTTTAGAAGACTTTAGAAGTGGTTGTATCAAGTCTGCACCATGCAGACCTTGCACGGACTTTTTTTAATAAAAAGTCTTCCAAAAAACAAACACTCTACGGACCTTAATATCTGTGCGACGTAAACAAAAGAGATCAGGAAAAACTTTTCTTAAAAAACAAACACTCTCTAACCCACCTCTGATTTATTGGTTAATAAGCTTATAAACCTATGTGATACGCGGGTGGAATCACACAGGTGGAAAAGAATTATGTTATTGGGCTCTTTAGCAATGCCCAACTATTTAGAAACATGAAAATCATTAAGAGAGCCTATTTATACTAGAGTTGCACAAAACAGGTTTTGGATCGGATCCGGAACCGGGTTCAAACCGGGTTGGGCCCAATCGGGTTTTTTTATACAATGTTATTGGGCTCTAACTAGCAAAAGCTAACGTGACCTTAGATTTCACTTCCCAGCTCATTTACGTTTTTGGGCTTCATCAAATGGCCCAGTTTCTAAATTAACAATAGCCTCTTATTTAAAAATATTTTACCACAACCAATCGTATATGAATGTCATCTCAAGATTTGATCCTTATCTAATTTTAGATTGTAATGCAATTCACTAATCTAACATCTCTCAGTATTTCTTTTGCTTAACGATCAGGATTTTAGATCGTTGCCTCAATGGCTGCAAATATATCTTAAAGTTACTAATTTGTGAAGAAAAGCTGAAAGATCATAACGTCTAAATTCTAATGGTGTTAAAGTGACAATAATAAAACTAAACTTGAAATACGTCTAAAACTTGAGTTCATGTATCGTCAATTTTACAAGCTTTAGTCTATCTCTAATCTTACTCGTATATTATTTTAATCATTTGTATATATACATAATTAGTTTATATGTGTGTTTAACTGTTTATATTATAACTAGTATTTGCTCCTGCGCGTTGCCGCGAGGTTTTCTCATCATGCATTAGCTATTGTTGTAACACGAATTTAAATATTAATAATATTACAATAACAATCAATTTGTAAAATTGTCATACAATCAAATAATTATTTTAAATGGTTGTTAAACATTATAATTATGTTAATATATAAACACTTAAATTTAAATTTTAAAATATTATCTTTTAATAAATGTTAGACTGGAAATATGTACAATTTGTTTTTTATTTACAATAAATGATTTAGAACTATTCTATTAGTTTACCTCGTATATTTTTGTATTTTATCTTTTACAAAATTTAAAAAAATTAAAATTAGAATAGAGTGGTTACTTATACTTTTGAAAAGAAAAAAGATGGCAGATATGCTCCTTAGAATTCCCCCCTCGAACACCTCTTTTATTTTCATCATTTTTATTTTTCACCAATCACCTTCATCTCTCTCACAACACTCGAACACCATTCATTCATCTTAAAATCTCCACACCCACCCATATATTTCTCTTCCAGCTTCACACCTAGCACCACCATCAATGTAGCACCACCTACAACACAACCACCCGTTCCTCTCGCTCAGATACGAAGTAGTCGAGGTCGATTACTCCTTGATCGGATTCTTTCTCGAGTGTTTTACGAAATTACCGTCCTGCGAGAAAGAAGTGGAAGAGGGAGGCATAGGAGCATCAACGATGCCGTCAAGCACAAACCCATCGTCGTCGCCCCTCGCATCAGTGTTGTCCATTAGACTGGCTTTCGACATGCAGAAAAAAATACGCAAATGGCGCTGCTGACGGAAGTTTCAAGATCTTACAACGACCTATGGTAATGGAAAGCCATCACAGCGACCAAAAGACAGATTCGTCGCTTCGGGTGGAGATTACTGATTAGAATGTCTACTGATGGTTTGAAGAGTTTAGGGGCTAGATTGGAGACTACAAGTTCAGAGTTCTTAAATAGAGAAGGCGACACTAAGGGTGAGGGCCGCTGCCATAGCTCCAGCAGCGGCGGCTTTAGTAAGCCGGTAATTCACCATAGACCGTTCCAATCTCAATGATTGCATCATCAACTTGTAATTTCAGTTTTATTATTTGTACTTCTGTAAGGACCGTGACATCAGACTTGTACTTTTTAAAGTTGTACGTTATGCTTAGCCCTTGGTACGGCGGCACTGTAGCCCCTGACCAAAACGAATAATATATACTATAATTATAGTTATGTAAGGAATGTAGTATATATTATCTAATTTTCTTTAATTAGTTCATATATAGTTACAATAATTAGTAGTAAGACAGTGTATACATACTATTATTTGTATTGGTAACAGAACTATTTTGTAAGAAACTTGAGGAGGAGTCCAATGGGCAAATATTTTGGCTTAATCTCGAGTTAAACTCGTTGAAGCTCGACTCATATTCATTTAAACGATTCGACCCAAGCTTATAACAACCCTATCTAAAATGACTGATCAGGAACTATTTTTCGTAAATAAAAAAAATGACACAGAATGAGATGTGAATGCTTTGAGTTGTCGTTTAAAAAAACTAGAGGGGGTTGGGGGTGCTTTCCGGCTAGAAAACATATAGGTCGGCCCAAGGAAAAGTGAGTGTAATATTGTTTGTATTTTTGACATTGAACCCCTTGAACTTGTATGACTTTACAAACTCACCGGTTAACGAAGAGCGTTAATTCGTTTGGCTATTTGCTCATGGCGTTAACTCTTATGAAATTGGGGTTTAGGGTTTCTTAAATTAACCAATTAAATTCCAAAACTGTGTCTAACCCTCAATTAAAAAGATCCCCAATTTGTCAATGATCAATTAATTCTCACAATTTCCTTTCCAAATGTGTTGATTTTTCTCATAAATCCTCAATTTTCTTCCTTCACAATCAAGATCGATCAATGATCGTATTCTCCACCAAACTCACACGCAACCCATCAAAATTCAGGAGAAAATAGTTCCTCTGATCGATCGGAATCACATCCATACATAACGATCACAGATCGTTCAATCCACAGACAAAAACGTTGTTTTGCAAATTGAGTGTTTGTGAGAGGCAGCGGTAGCAATGGTAATGGCGGTAGGCGGCAGCGGCGGTGTTGCCGGTGGAGAAACACGTAGGGCACATGCAGCGATGACAATGGTGCAGCTTTTCGCCGGAGGATCTCATGTGATCACGAAAGTAGCTTTGAATTTTGGGGTTAGTCGGCTTGTTTTCTGCGTGTATCGTGACGTTCTTGCGCTCTTAATCCTCGCTCCCATCGCCTATTTTCGAGAAAAGTTAGTAAATCTTCTCGGATCTCAATTTTCTGATCGGATATTAATTTTATAAAATTTCTGTTGTTAATGTGTTCTGTTTAGCTAGGGTTCATATAATATTTCAATAGTTGTGCAAATATGTGATTACGAACAGTTGTTTTTTTGACCTAAAAATAGTTCTACAGTGTGTAATTGGTGTAGATCTTATTAGTAGTTGAAAAATAAGATCTTTAAATAAAAATTCATGCATTGTAAATATTTGGGGAAATTGTTGTTTAATTTGAATTTCCCCCAATGTTATAGCTTAAACTGAAAATTAGTAGTTTTGGGAGCACAGGGGAAAACAAATTCATTTGCTAACCCACCCGTTGCTGTTTATTTTGTGGAGTTAAATGAAATATGTTTTTGTTGTTTATATACTCTTGCTGTATGCTTGTCTACGGTTTGTTCTTGAGTCGAGGGTCTCTCTGGAAGCACCCTCTCTATCTCTAGGAAAAGAGTAAGGTTTGCTATGGTTGGGATTTAGTATGGTTTGTTTGTTGTTTGTTGTATGTTTTTGTTAATTGGTGCACCTGTTTATACTTGAACATAACATTTTAATGATCATCTCCCTGTAAAGAACATGTGTATATCAACTGGAAAAGGTGACAAACCTAAAGTTGAGGTTCTTGTATATTATGTTGTAGGAAAACTAGACCACCTATAACAAGACGCTTCCTCTTGTCATTCTTCTTTCTTGGGTTAACCGGGTAAGTTTACATCTTTAAAGCTGTTCAAAGATATTTTTTTAATCATTTATCATGTTCCTCAAGCAAATATTGGCTCTTTTAACCTTGAATAGGATATTTGGGAACCAGCTTTTATTTCTTTTTGGTCTTGGCTACACAACTCCAACATATGCTGCGGCTGTACAACCTTCAATTCCTGTATTTACATTTATATTCGCTACAATTATGGGGTCAGTTCAAATAATACTCTTTTCACTTTTATTTATTTCTAATGTTAAGCACTTAACCCAGCTGCATATTTGGCTTAGAACAGTATCTCACACCACACACATTTACATATATACATAATATATTTCTTCAAGCCCATATGAAGTGTTTTACATGCAGTACAGAAACAGTGAATTTACTCAGAACTGAAGGCCAGGTGAAAGTTGGGGGTACATTTGTTTGTGTCTGTGGTGCCATCTTCATGGTTATGTTCCGTGGGCCCGTTGTATTTGGTTATTCCCAAAATGATCTTTCTATACATAATGAAATTAGTGCAAGGGGTCAACCCGAGCCAGCTGGATGGTTATTGTCTATATTTTTGGGCCTCGGATTTGACAACTGGCACCTTGGTGTCTTATGTTTATTAGGGAACTGCATGTGCATGGCAGCCTTTCTAGCTATTCAGGTATTCAATTGTGTTACATAAATCTTAGTAATTAGTCTCATTTTGTTTGATTTTTTATTTAAATGATTTTGAAGTTTAACTCTACTTGAAAATCTCTTCAGGCCCCAGTGTTGGCTAGGTATCCTGCAAGCCTATCAGTCACAGCATATTCCTACTTTTTTGGTGTTATATTTCTGGTCTCAACAGCGTTTTTCATGAACAATGAGTCAACAGATTGGAGTTTGACTGAATCTGAGTTTTGGGCAGTACTATATGCTGTAAGTATCATTTCTTTTTCCATTTATGTATTTTGCATATCTAGTGTTTAGACAGAGGCAGGTTTTCAATTGGGTTGTCTTATGAGAATTGAAATGTCTTTCTTAAACATTGTTCTCAGTCATTTGTTGAGATTTTCATGGAAGTGATAAAGCACTTTAGACGTTTTGCCAATGGTTATCATCCGTAAAGTATTATGTATTCTAATCCATTCTCGCTAACCAAATTTAATATTTTCTAAATCCTATTTTGTTTGTGATTCCGGGGAAGGGATATAAAAATTCAAAAATCATTATGAAAAACGGAAAGCTATACTATGAGGAGGTGTTTGGCTACAATTTTTTAATCTGTTTAGATGTTTATAGTATTAAAAATGAAAAGGATACAGAACTAATGTTTGGTATACATTGTACGTTTTTAAGAAACTAAACTTAGTTTGCAGAATCTTGTATGCATCTGTTATAGATTTATAAACTTGATTTTATTGTTTGTTTATTATTAGGGAACCATTGCATCTGCATTAAACTATGGACTTCTGACATGGTCAAATAAGATCCTAGGACCAGCTTTGGTTGCACTTTATAATCCACTTCAACCTGCTGCATCTGCTTTCTTATCAAGAATTTTCCTCGGAAGCCCAATATATATGGGAAGGTTTGTTCATATTCATTTCAGCTGCTACTTTTTAATTGCAATGTTATGCTGTCCTTTTCGTAAGTAATTATTGAGTATAACCCTTAGATTAGATCTGACGCGGGTTTGGTAACTGCCGCAACGGGTTACTTTATCAAATATGATTACAATAGTTATATTATTTCAGTACACCAGTAATAATCTAATGTTTAAATAAAAAATATTACAAGGTTTCATGTTACACATTGGCCATATTTTGACCATGTTGAACTGTTTATTAGTTTGCTTTTAAGCTAGTTTTAGAGATGCAAAATATCCCAAATCAACCCATAGTAGTTGAAATTGACACCTCTACTGTAATTCTTTAACCGAGTTATGTTTGTTTGTTTGTCATATAGCTGTTTCATCTACAGTGAATTTTGTTGTTTGCCTACATTTAATAAAAAAATGTTTTAGATGCCCCGTGAAATTGCAATACCAAAATCTGGAAAGTCAATTTCTTTATCTGTTTTGATGCCTTTTTTTAATATTATTTGGCAACCAAAATATTATCTTTAAACTATTCAAGAATTTAAACATGCAGTTCTCATGGTATTCATTGTTTGACAAATTCTAAAGCTAAAGTGACTTGATTGTCCACGGACTCTTAAGTGAATGATTTGAATGATATGTGTACTAGTTATATGCTATCATAAGTAGTGTGTTGATCCCTTATAAATTCCTACATCTATATTTCAACTATTTGTTTTGTAAACAGCATTGTTGGAGGATTCTTGATCATTTCGGGGCTTTATCTGGTCACTTGGGCAACATATCGTGAAAAACAACAGGTGGTTCTGGGAGGTCGTCATTCTCGTGTATCTGAGGCACCATTGATAGGTCACATATTCGCAGGAACTCCAACCTCATTACCAAAGATTGTGGATTGATTCTTAGTTTTAAGTGCAGAATCGCGGTCTTCTTCTGAGTTTATCATTCCGGGATAGTAAGAAAAGAGAAAAAAATACTCTAGTAGGAATTTACATTTTAGGATCATACAAAGTCACTGCGCGGCACATATTTTAAACACTACATTATTCCTTGAAACCCACAGGTTGGATCCTTTGGTTATATTAAATTGCTCGCATGAGATTTGACGTTTTAAAATTGTTCCTAATCTTAAATCATTTAAAACTTTAGACGGTTTTAATTGATCTTTAGTTTTTCTCTCTTTTTACCATTTCTATTATTACTGTTTTGTTACTTGTTATGTTATTGTATACAACAGTTTTTCCATATCTTGTTATTCTACTAGTAAAATGGAACTTGTGGGTGGTGGCGGAACCAGGTGGATGCAATAGATTTTGTTATTACATTCACTTTAACCATCAGTTAGATTCGTTCTTGGATGTGGGTGCCTCGAGACACATAGTCTAATGGTATGCTTCCAGGACCGAATTCCAGCTTGAACTAATCTGCAGGGCAAGGGTTGTAATTTGTGTGAGCAGGACGATGAATGGGTCAATCATGAGTGGGACTTTCTCGTTGACATTAGGTAACCCGCGTTTCATGTCTCACCAGATCATTCAAAGTGAGTGAAGATTTATTTTCGGTCATCCAACGTGTTTCTCTCCAATGGATTGTTGACAGCACCATAAATCTAGGTCTAGAACAGGGGGGAGTTCCTCACGAGGTGATGAGAGTGCCCGAAGGGGTTGGTAGAAGCATTAGGGGATCGAGATTCTATAGATGTGTCCTGACGTTGTGTGGGTGAGGCCGTTTAGAGTTCGGTTTAATTTATAAGCTGCTCAAATCAGTTTGTGATTTTGTTTTGGATTAGTTTTTTCATCTTTTAAGAAACTCACTCTTTTGACTTGTATTTGTTCAAACCGGATCGGTTAGTTTGGCACACATGCTTATCGAACCATGCAAGGCCTGCTCTATCGAGTCACATCTGAAGTGCATGCCATATGAAACATGGTGGAGCTAAGTAGTACAGTACACTACACCCTTATAATCTACTAGATTAATAGACATGTTGAGCCGATATCATTCATGATAAGCATTTAACCGAGTTAGATTAAGAGAAATTTTGTACAAACAAATAAACACGGGTTTACAAAACCATCAAGTGTTCTTTATGTCCTAAAGATTTTTATGTGGACTCAAGTTGCAATATATGCAACTTCTGATACGTAATAAATAATAGAGGGGTCTTGTAAATAATGAAAATCAGAAGGTAGATTGTAAATAATACATATAGTAAGTGTAAAACCTCAAAGGTTTTTTATAAGTATTTGAGAATTTTTTTAATTAATAAATGAGAAAATTTTAATTGAATTATTTGATGTAAAAATACATTTAAGTATCATAAACCAATAAAAAGTCAACAAAAAGATGGAGGCCATGCTTGAAATCTACCAACTTTAGTGTTTGATTCCCAAATTCAAGAGCTTTAAGGGACCATTTTAGACACCTACACAAAGTCAATAATCTGGATATACATCCAAATGAGGATCAACCTATAAAATAAAAGAAAAGCAGAGTGTTTTTCTTGCAAGAATAAGAATCAAGATATCCATGAACAATTAAAGATGAAACTCATCATTGAAGTTTAATTTCAGCAATAAATTAATAAGGACTAAGAATTTTACACATTGACATCAGTGAACCTCACATCTTGTTCATAAAGACTAAGATCTTTACAAAATTATACTCAGAAGTCACCCAATGATAGTTGTTATTGAGAACTAGATTCTTGTTAAATTGGCATTGAGAATAATGATTCCCACAACATATATGAATACTGCTTCATATCTTGTTACATTTGGATAATAATTGATATTGAGAGCAATTACAAGGTTCTGTATGCATATTATTTGATGAATGCCATAGTTCTAAGAAAGATAAAAACATTATTCCTCACAAACCATTTGCTAAAGTTAATGTAGTGAAGAAATCAACACTGTTGAGGCAATTTATGTCGGCGATCGATCAACTGAGTTGTGTTTCTTTCATAAAACCAGTCAGTTACCACCTCTGCAATAGCCTGCATTCATATCAAAACTGTTAGGATACTAGTTTGACTTTAAATTTCATGAAGCCCAAGTAATTAAATTCTGTTGGGATGAAACAATGTTTACGGTTTACCTTGTTATCCAACTTTGAAGCAGGATCTCCTAACCAATTGATCTGATTTCCTGTTTGGCAGTGAGAATAACAAGAATTGATGAACATTCCTCTTGATGTGGAGTTCAATATAGATCTACCCATTCCTGATTTCAATGACTTTATGAAGTCTGATCTGAACTCTGAAAATAAAGAAAACACAAAAGTTTTTGGAATGTTAGGCTGTATCGTACAACACGCGATTCATTAACGCGTCATGGTTATATATAGAAGGTTGACCTTGTAATCTTTTGAGTTGAGTAGGGGAACAGTCTGATATATTCAGCTTGCATGCTAACCATGAATCATGATTATCAGCCTTCTCTGGTGCCAAAATGTTTTGAACCTTGAATGCAATAACGAGTCAACATCGTTGCACTTTTAATCGCATAGAAAACACCAAAAACACACACAGGAAGATGATGAACCTGATACGAGTCGTAAGCCGAGTTGATGATGAATACAGGTGTCTTGATTGTTGGCAGAATGAACTGTGGGTAGAAGCACTGCATAAGTATGAAAATCATTAGTTTATTACATCTCAAACAATGAACTAAGCTTCATGAATAAAAGAAGGTTTGATTTCTGAGGTCAACTTATTTTCATTCAAATTATAATTTATAACACCTAGTTCTGTTATCACTTTTTAGTTAGGTGCTACAATTCTGGTTCTGGCTTTATGCAGCTTAATTTGATTGTCAACATTTTACTCAAACTCCAAATATAGTGCATCAATTATAAAGCTAACATTAGTATGTTTGACCTTGAAAGTCAAATTGTACTTTTTTATGAGTAGAGTGAGTAGTATAAAGAAAACCGAACTTACCAAGCCAGGTTTCATCTTTGAAGTACACGAGGAAGGCAAATTTATCTTCGAGTTCTACAGCCAAAATCCAGGTACCTTATCAGAACTACCAATACCATATGTATAGCATGTATATTATGCATATGTATGTATGTATGTATAATATGAGTGTGTGCGAGGAGGGAGGGAGAGAGAACATGTAGTTTAACGATCTTAGTGAAGAACTTCTCAAAGTGATATTTTCCAGAAATGTCTTTCCTGTTAATCAAAGATAATGTGTTAGAAAAATACAGATTTCTTGAGATTCTATAAGCAAATGAATTAAAAAAAAGTGATTATTACACATGAACGAAATAACCAGCATCTGGAGCACATTTTACTCGAGCAGTCTCTGGCAACTTGGCTCGAAATTTGTCACAATACAAAATCGCAGCTAACCCGCCAGATGAACAGCCAGTTAGAAGAGCCTGCCACCATCACATAAGTGTACTCTTACCATTAGAGAGAACATGCATATACATATACATATACATATACATATACATATACATATACATATACATATACATATACATATACATATACATATACATATACATATACATATACATATACATATACATATACATATACATATACATATACATATACATATACATATACATATACATATACATATACATATACATATACATATACATATACATATACATATACATATACATATACATATACATATACATATACATATACATATACATATACATATACATATACATATACATATACGTAGAGAGAGGGGAGAGAGAAGCATACACTAGATGCTTTATTGAGTCCTTTTGCTAGTAGTTCATCCAGGATAACATTAAAGATCCTCGCGCCTCTATAATGAAGATTAGTAGCCTGAAAATTGGCAAAACTCCACATTAATAAGCATTGAGTTTCTATAGTTTGATAGAGGTTTAAAAAGCATTTGACTTACAGGGTCAACTTTTTTAACATCTCCAGTGAACGATGCTCCGTCACAATATCTCATGATGACTCTATTCCAGTTATAGAAGCCTGAAAAGAATAACTAACTTTAATTTTTACAAACTGTATATATAAGTTGAGTTTAGTGTAGATATATGTATTGTACTTATATGTACCTGGATTGAACTCTTGCTTACTACTAAAAACTCCTGTGAAGTTGAACTTCTGCATAAGTGTTGATGAACCCACTCCATTGCTTTTGTTCACCCGTAAAAGACAACTCTTTGTCGATTCACACCATCCTCCTCCCTGATTGAAAATAAATGTGAAGAAGTAGGCCAATCAGTGATCTTTATTGCTTACAGAAGACGGTTGTTTTTTATGCAATATATATGTGTGTGTGTTTGTGTGTGTGTGTGTATGAGCGCGTGCACAGACTATTTATCATGTAAGATACTTCAAATATTGAGATTAAGGTGGATACATCATAAATGTACATTTAGGCTGACTAACCTGTATGTGAATTAACCACTTATCAACACCTTCTCCAAATCCTTTATCAAACTGGTATGCAGGTGGGCTTCCATCCAAACAAACTGCACCACACCACTATTAAGACACGAGAAAACACATATATAAAACACGCGTGCACTGAGTTTGAGAAACATAAAGTTACCAGCTCCTTTAGCGACTGCGCTTTGGATGAAAGTAATTTCAACATCATCCGAGCATTCGGTTTTCAATGACATGAGTAGCACCAAGCACAACCATTGGCATAGTCTTGTGAAGGTCACCATTTTGGGCATTGCAGAATAACAAATCTTTCATGTTCTTTTAAGATTAGAAAAGGTTGCATCTTTCAGGTCAAGTGGGCTCAATTAAACAAATAATATGCAAATTGTAATTTAATGAACATGTTGTACAGCACATATATCATATTTAAAAAGCAAGAAATAGTTGACCAAAAGTTCAGTTAGTCAACACTTTACATAATGATCCAGATCAACTACATACATATCGCCTTATGTGTGAATACAGGGGCTTATATTCAGTAAGTAAACATGGTTCAGATCTGAAAGTTTCAAAGAAGTATTTAACAGAAGTTATTAATATAAAATTTAAAAAAAGGTTTTCACAAAGTGTTTCAGGTTGACCCAAATCAAATTACCTGTATTGACCCGAACTCGTCACCCACCTCCCTGACCCGTTGTTTTTGTTGACAGGTGCTTTAGTTTGTGTTTAGTCAACAAAATGAACATTGAACAGGTTTACAAGTTTCTTGTACATAGGGACATGAAGACTAAAACATATATATGGCTTAAAACAATTCTCCATATCTCCCCTTAAATATTCATAGATATTGACAGCAATTACATGGTTCTGTATACAAAGAGACATAGAATTGGTAACATAAGACCATAATAATATCTACAGAATGACACAGTTTTAAGGTGCATAAGACCATAATATTTCATCTGAACAAATTGCTAAACCTATGGGAAGAATTAACATTGTTGAGGCAATATATGACGGTGATCGATCAACCGCGTTGTGTTTCTTTCATAAAACCAGTCGCTGACTACTTCGGCAATAGCCTGCACGTCACATCAAAATTATATCAACATAAAGTCATAAACCAGATCATGCTTTGACTTTGAAAGTCAAATGAGTTGCATTGAGTTTCAAAATTGATAAATTTTCTATATTTTAAAACGATCCAATAACTACACTGAACTATGAGCCACATACACTAAGTATTAGTGTTGTCATTCATTTTTGTTACCTTAAGTCATCTAAGTTTTTGGATTGGATGTTACTGTGTTTGACTTTTAATGTCAAATTGTATGTCTTACCTTGTTATCCAACTTATAAGCAGAACTCCCTAGCCAGTTGCTCTGAGATCCTGTTTGACAGTGGGAATAACAAGAATTGATGAACATTCCTCGCGATGTGGAGTTGAATTTCGATTTACCCATTCCAGACCTCAATGCTTTTACGAAAGCAGACCTGAAATCTGAAAGTAAAAGATATCCAAGTTTATGGAAGCTCAATCTATGTTAGGTTGTACTATACAACTTGTTAATACATCTAGTGTCCGTTTAGAAGTAATACCGTAAAGTCTCTTGAGTTGGGTAGTGGAGCACTTTGATATATTCAACTTGCATGCGGACCATGAATCATATTTATCAGCTTCTTCTGGTGCTAAGATGTTTTGGACCTGAATGCAGCATTAAAGTCAAAGACTTGGAGTCAATACGAGTAGCATCACACAAAAATACACACACACGTGAAGTGATAATGACGATGAACCTGGTATGCATCATAAGCAGGGTTTATGACAAACACTGGTGTCTTGATTTCCGGCAAAATGAATTGCGGGTAGAAGCACTGCAAGAGTGTTGAAATCGTTAATTGTCAAACAATGAACTAAGCTTTATAGTTTGACTTCTGATTTCAACTTTATATCTTTCAAATCCAGTTTTATTAGCATTAAGTTCTGTTACAACTCTTATGAAGCTTTATGTGGATGTCAACATGTTCGTTAAACTTCAGACGATAGTATCAATTTAGAAGCCCGAAACTTAGTTTGTTTGACTTTTAAAGTCAAACTGTACAGGTCTAAGAGCTTACCAAGCCAGATTTCCGCTTTGAAGTACATGAAGAAGGCAAATTTATCTTTGAATTCTACAACCAAAATCAAGTTATCTTATCAGAACTAGCAACACCGTATGTATGACATGTATACACGCGTGTGCACACACACACACATATATAATATAATGGGAGAGAGAAAGAGAACATGTAGTTTAACAATCTTCGCGAAGAACTTCTGAAAGTGGTATTTTCCAGAAATGTCTTTCCTGTGAATCAGAGACAATGTATTAGAACAAAAATGGATTTCTTGAGATGATATAAGCAAAAAGTGAATATTACACGTGAGCGAAATAACCAGCATCTGGAACACATTTCACTACACTTGTTGCTGGCAGCTTGGCCCGAAATTTGTCACAGTACAAAATCGCAGCTAACCCACCAGACGAACAGCCAGTTAAAAGAGCCTGCCACCATCACATAAGTAGACTCTTATCATCAGAGAGAACATTGTTAAAGTATGATACATGGTTCTACAGTTACATTAGCTGAAGTTAGTTAGTTAGTTAGTTAGTTTGTTACAACTCGTACAAAGTTTACAAGCATATATGCATATGCATATACATATACAAATAGTTATACTTATACACATACACATACACATACACATACAACCACATATACTAATTGACATATAATGAGAGAGACATACGCTTGATGCGTTGTTGAGTCCTTTTGCTAGCAGTTCATCCAGAATAACATTGAAGATCCTTGCACCTCTATAATGAAGATTAGTAGCCTGAAGATCAATTTGCAACATACATGAGAAACAATATATTTTCGTTGCGAACCAAGAAGCAGATTATATATGGACTTACAGGATCAACTTTTTCAACGTCTCCAGTAAACGAGGCTCCGTCACAGTACCTCATGATGACTCTATTCCAGTTATAGAAGCCTGAAATATTAAACAACAAAATTCTTAAATTCATTTGCACAAAGGATCATATAGTTTGTGCTAGCTTTATTAAAGCGTGTGTGCGCGCGCTTGTTAGTTTTAAGTACCTGGATTAAAACTTTGCGTTTTACTAAAAATTCCTGAGAACCTGAACTTGTTCATACGTGTGGATGAACCCACACCATTGGTCTTGTTTACAAATAAAAGACAACTTTCTGTTGACTCACACCATCCTCCTCCCTGACCACATTCGAATTTCAAGAATTAGGCCTATATGGCTTGGTATGTATGTATATTTATTTAGGTGTATATGTGCATTTGTGAGTTTGTTTATATTAGTATATTGGGTTAAAAACATATTTCCCCCTCTAAAATTCTTTAATTGCATATATACCCAAGCAAAAATTTTAAATGCATATATCCTCTTACAAAACCTCATAATTGGCAAATTTACTCATTTTAATTAAAAATGGTTTATATAATGACTAATTTGTCCTTATTTTTATTAAAACTTCATAATTGACAAATTTCCCCTTACCAACCTTATAAATGGTAAATAAATTAAAAGCATATTTTCCCCTCTAAAACTTTTTAATGGCATATATATCCATGTTTAAGTTCTTATTAATTTTTTTAAAAGGGTAATATATCATAACAATAAATTGGGTATATATGCAATTAAAGTTTTTGCTTGAGTATATATGCATTTAAGGGATGTTTACAAGGGTATATATGCAATTGATATATATTTGTTATCTTTATACGGTTATATGCAGGGACGGACCTACCACTACCCTAGGGATAACCTCCGCTACCCCTCAACTTTTTACGGGCAAGGTAAAAATAATAATTTACGATTTTATGTAAAAAAAAGTTATGGTTTTACGTTACCCCTGAGAAAAAATTACGTCACCCCTAAATTTTATTTAAACTAAACACTTTATAGAAAGTTTTATAAACTTTGAGCTTAAACCAAATATTAAATGCCAATTATGTCATTAATCCATTACTCAATAACGTAAAAACCCAAAATACCCATTACCCAATACATTAATAAGCTCAAAATCAAAAAAAAAAAAACAAAACAAAAACAAAGACAGAAGGTGGTCGAGCAGCAAGCAGCACAACGCCACCCCCCACCTGCGCTACCGCCCACCAAACCACGCACCTTCTCCACTCAAGTTAACAGTTTTTAATCTTTACACATTACTCTATCGGACTATGAAATTAAAGATTTAGTGTTTATTATGTTCAATTTCTAATATTTTTGTGTCATTTGTTATAAAAATCAGGGATATGAATTAGAGATTTAAAAGATGAAATAGAGATTTGAAAGATGAATTAGATATTTGATTTTGAAATTAGAGATTTGAATTATGTTATTTCTAAGTGTAATTTGTAATAATTTTGTATTCTTTGTTATAAAATTAAAGATTTGAAAGATGAAAAAACAAGTGATTATAGGCAATTTTTTAAAGAAAATTTCAAGAGCAGGATATTGGTTTTAATAATGATAATTTTGGATTTGGTTTTTAAAGTTCTAAAAATGCTATAATTATCTTTTATCAATGGTCCCTACTCTGTTAGTTTAGTTAGTGATGTTAAATTTGTCAATATAACTATTTTACTTGTAGGGACCATAAATGTAATTTTATTTTATTATAATATTTTTAATATAAATATGTTTATTATTTAATACACAAATAAAAAATATTTTAAAAATGTCTTTTTTAAATGTTTGGTTTATAATATTTTTAAAACCAATATGCGGGTTTTTTTTAAATCTTTATAAAAATATCTTCTTTTATAAAAACATTTAAAACTGAATTGTTTTTAAAAAAATGTTTAAAAAACTAAGAATTTTTTTAAGAAAAGATGCTATAAAAATGTATGGTTTTAAACAAAAAAGAACTTTAGAAAACCAATTGGTTTAAAAAAAAGTTTAAAAAATCAAAAAGTTTTCGAATGACGTATAAAATACGAACGGTTTAAAAACCGAACATTTTAAAAAATATGTTTTTAAAAGTTTTTTTTTTGTGTATTTAAACGTATTTTATTAAATAATAATCTTATTAATAATGAAATTATAAAAATAATATAAAAATTAAAAAATTGAAAAATAAAAATATAAAATTTTCTTAAATAAAAATAGTACTATAGTTTAAAAGGTAAATTAAATAGATGGCTAATGCGAGTAAATGCTAATTTTTACAATATTTAACATCACTAATGGTTGACTAACAAACCTAGGGATTATAAATGAAAAAGAAAGAAATGTTAGGGACTATATTCAAAGATTTTAAACTTTAAGGACCAAATGCAAAATTTCTACATAACCACAGGGACCATCCATGTAATTTACTCATTTTTTAATGAGAAATGAAAGATTAATATATTATTTTTTTTTGACAAAATAAATTTTAAATTTTGTATTTTACAAAAATTTAATAAAAGATTAATAAATAAAAATATACTAATCACATTTCCCCGAACATACCATTTTTATGAATGTCTTTGTCTATGTTTTACTTGATGTCATGATTATTAGAAAGTTATAGTTCGAGTGATTATATGAATGTTGATTTTTTGATTATTTCATGTTTATATTGAACTAGTCTTAAGCCCCTGCGTTGTAGCGGGGGACGTAAAACCATGTCAAGTAGCACCAATGACACACTACCGCAAGTGACCAGTAACATCCAAAAAGCTCGTAGTAGAAAAAAATAAAAAAAACGAACGAAAAGTATGTGTAAAAATGTTAAACCGCGTAGGCGGAACGTAAAACATATAAAACAATAAGAAAGTCGATCTAGAACCAACGCGTTAGGACATGGTCGTTAAACGGGGAAAACATATGGGTAAAAACGTTGAACCATACACGCACGTTGCACTGAGTTAACTCGTAAAATTTAAACCGAACCGTAAGACAAAAAAATTATAAAATATGAAAAGTATAAGAGATCAAATTTAAAAATATAAAAGATATTGGGTCCAAATTGTAAAAGTATAAAAGTATTAGATTAGAATAAGAAAGAAGTTAAGGATTTAAAAAAAGACAAAGATGGGTACAACTAATTAAGCATACTGTACAACTCACTAAGCATAGCAAAGTTGGTAATTAGTAATATATAAATATTATTAGGTAGTTAAAGGTTAAATCCTAATTAGATAGTATTATAAATCCCCTAACCTTTAAGTCCTACTTCTAAGTTTATTTCTTTGCTGTTAAATACTTAAATGTTAACTTGTTAGCTGTTCATGTTAACTATTAATTAAGAGAAAAATTGTATGTTTAGTACAGTGTTGAAATACCCTAATTATATTAATCAAATAATGATAATAATTTTTCTTTTTAACTTTTCTTCTATATTTATAATAATCACATATTGTTATCATAGTTAATATGTATCATGCAGGTAAAATACCAAGATCAATGAATATGTAAAACGAATAATCTCAACCTGTATGTGAATTAACCACTTGTTAATACCGTCTCCAAACCCTTTATCAAACTGGTATGCGGGCGGGCTACCATCTAAACAAACTGCAATATTATACCATTCATTATGAACAGAATATATAACCAGATACACGTCTGCATGCATTATGCATACATACATACATATCGAGCATGTTCAATACAACCATTTTCAAGTTTAGAACTACGAAAACCATGTAAACACTTTTATATGTTGTCTTTTACATGTGATACGTAACGTGGTTGTGGAAGAACATAATCATCCTATTTTCTTCCACTAAATGTGATATGTACTGCATACAAGTGTTTATGTGATTTCATAGTAAAAAATGAGTATGTGTTGAACGTGTAATGATTGATACACATGAAAACAAAATGAATGTACCAGCTCCTTTAGCAACTGCGCTTTGGATGAATGTTATTTGGACCTTGTCGTCTGAGCATTCTATTTTGAACAACATGAGCAATATTAGGCATAAACATTGGCATAGTCTTGTAAAGATCACCATATTGGGCATTATACCCAAAAACCCTATTTTGCATGGCTTTATAAGATCACAAAAGATTGCATCTTGAATTGAATTGAAGTAAATTATATAAAATTAACAAAGTGTAATTTAATTAACTTGTTATCCATCTACAATGATTAATTAAGAAGTAGTTGACTTATAAAACTTAAATTTAACTTTTTTCTAATTAAAGATTTATTAGTGATTAGCTTTTAGTTAAGATAAGGAACCCTTAATTGCTTTTAAGGTTTTCTTTTGTTCTTCTCAAGCTTATGCATCTTACTTTACTTTAAACTAAAACTTCTAAAATGCTAAAATCATTGTGATTCTTCGTATAAGGTTCTTATTACAAGGGGTTTTGTGACTATTTAGAAGGTCAAAAATACGGCTTGATATCTATACCTGTTGATACGAAGCGTTATATCTAGTTACTTAAAATTGTAAAAAATTTAGTAAATTCAATTGACTTATCACTACTTGTGTAGTGTTTATACATTATGGTACTTGTTTCATTATGTCGTGAGAAATGATTAGCCATAAACTCGAAGTATATTGTGCAATTAAATGGTAATGACAAAATTGTTTTATAAAGATGAAATTATCACTCGAGCCGTAAAAAATTATGGCTCTCATTTTCATTTAAAAGCTCAAATACTATATCACAATGAATGAACAAGAAATGAAGAAAGTGGTGATTATCCAAACTAATTTAATAGTTATCTAAAAATCATATAGTTGACTAATTCAAGATAATTTTTGCACTCTTCTAACTATTTGTAAGTATATTCCAACACAAGGATAAAGGTCAACTCCTATATTACCCTTCATTTAGAAAAATGACACTTTAATTATATTATAAGGTATTAAGAAATTAAGACACTTCAGAAACATTCCTTAATCAATTGACAATTACTCACGTTTTTTCATCAAAAAAAATTAAAAAATATTTGCCCTCTCAAAATATTTTTTGTGTAATTTATGATTACCGCGGATGAGCTCGGTACCGGTACCGTACCGAACCGAAAGTATCAATCACTAAAATTGGGTACTGGTACCGGTTCCGTACAGGTACCGGTACGGTATATGAAGGTAAAAATGGGTAAAATACCGGTACAGTACCGAACCGAAAGTACCGATCCCGAAAACCAAAAAGTGGGTACTGAATTGGTACATAAAATAATTTAGTACGTGAAATTCGATACCGTTACCGGTTCAGTTTCGGTATTTGGCAGGGGCGAAGCTTCTTTGGGTCCGGGGCGCCCCCCCCCCCCCTTCTTTTTTCATCAGTAGTGTAAATTTTCGGCTCGATGGTGTAAATTTTCGGTACGGTAGTGGAAATTTTTTAGTAAATATAGTCCCCTAAAATAGTTTACTTTCGCCCCCGCCCCCTAAGCTTTGGTTCAAGCTCCGCCACTGGTATTTGGTACCATGTGCTCATCCCTAATTAGCGCACAACTTTCTCTCCGCTCTTTTACGTAGACTCTACGGAACACTGACGAATATCTCCTCGTCCCCTCTTCTCCCCTCCCACAATCTCATGGATGGCGTTCTTCTACACGGACACACCCCCATCCCTTTCTCCTCCACATCGGCAGTCATCTGCCGCCACCTCAGCCACAATCACCCGTTATGGATCTTAGTAACTTCCAATCATGATCTTAACTAATTTAGAAGTAATCAAATCAGTTTCTTGACTTTAGCATGTCATTTTACCAGATTTGAAAGTCATCTTCCCTTGAAGATCATATTTGAACAATTACTACAATCCAACTCAACACACAAAGTAACCTACATTGTACCTTACTTTAAAAGATAAACTCATCATGTATATCCATCATGGCGGCGATCTTTACATGTAACACAAGGGAACTCAAACACTACATACAAACACATTCATCCTTCAATAATCTCAACCTCAATTGATATATATCTACGCCGAATATAATTTAAAATATTTCTTTGAATCAAATGGCCCTGTATCCTTGTGGAGTTTGAACTCGCCAAACAGTGTAACGAATGTACAACGCATTGAGAGCCATGGCTAACCCGAACCCTATAACCGAAGACAACATCACTGCATAGATTGCCACCAAATGAAGCTGCAACGTATAATATCAAACCATTAATCGTTTCATTAAACACGTCATCTAATCACCCTTAAATCATCCACTTACCAAAGAATATAATAAGTAGAAAGTCATAGCAACAAGTGCAAATTCAACAACTGCATATCTTGAAATATACTCCTTTGCTGTATTAGGAACAAGTTTGTAATAAAATTGCATGAGCATTATGTATATGTGTAACATGAAACTTTAGAACAGTTTATACCTATAATAACCGCAAAAGTAGATGATAAAAGACCAAATGTCAAAGCAAACGGTGCAGCAATCATAACAGCTTGAGTTTTCAGTTCAGTTATCTGCAAATGAGGATGCAAAAGACAAAAGTAATAAGAACATATACGAAACGAAAAAGATCTTAATTATTGCGCGCATCACCATACTTTTGTAAGGATAATGAAAGACTGAATTGAATTCTATTCAATAGGCGCGTACAGTATATAGAGATGTAAGCTAGGCTCGTGGGCTTGATACTGATAAACCCCAAATACTATATGCTTCAATAACTTCCAGTCTATTAGCCTCATAATCTTTTCTAAAGTTAAATAACACACATTTTTGTTTTTCTGAATAACTAGCATAAGGATATCAGATATGTGTGATTCAATGTCCCTAAGTTCAGAAAACATTCACAAGTTCACCCTTTTATGCATAGAGGACAAACAGCTTTGGCACATAAATGAAGATTATGATGACTATAATTCTTTTATGAATATATATTCAGATTAAACACGCGAAAAGACTCACCAGAAGTTGCTCGATGAGAAAGAAGTAGCAAATGGTACTAACCAAAACTAGCCGCACAACATCCTCCCACACGCTGCATAAACAAACCATTAAGTTACAGAAAAATGTACTATTTATTGAAACATATGATTAAATAACTAGATAAAAGTTCAGAAAATATGCACCTTATGGTTCTTGAATCCAACCCCTGTTGAGTTCTTGCAGTTGGGTTTTGTCTTTGAACACAACTACGCATACGAAACAGTTTGACAGGTAAGTTTGTGACTTCCTTACCACAAAGCTCACATATTTTGTTCCCTTTGTTGGTAAACCATTTAACTGCACATTTTTCATGCACAAGATTTAGTGCACCTTTGCAGCTGCATTCCATCTTAAGTTGGTTTCCTTCATTACATTCACCAAAACATATCCTGCAAACTGCCTCTTCCTCGTCGATCTCTTCATCATCTTCCACTTCAACAGGGCTGGTTTCATCTTCTAACACAAAATTTTTACATCTAAAATATGTTAAAATTAACATCAAACTAATAGTTGTGATTACAATATAACAGTCTAAACATATTACATACCATCAGCACTAACGATTTGATCAGTATCTTTATGGTCTGCAAATGAGACTGATCTTACAATAACAATGTTCCGCAAGGGCGCAGAGAGGGACCTTGAAACAGAAGGTTTAACACCCCTTGTCTGCACAAGAGACGATAAAGGATCATTTTTCAAAGTGACTTGAAGTTGCAAGAATCATTTTTCAAGTTTGGATGAACATATTCTCCTTCTGTTAATATGGTCATGTGTATTTGAACTCACATAAATCACTTTTGAAAACACACACCCAACATGTAAACTTGAGCATATTATATTAGATAACAATTTGTATCGGTGTAATGCAATTGGCAGGACTGCAGGAGTATGATACCTGAGATTTTTGTTGTTCACCATTTGTCCTGGCTGAAACAGGTGAATTGATCGAAGGAGACAGGTCTGGCCCACGTTTAACCGGAAGAGATTTACTTCGATTGAAGTTAAATATAGACTTAAACTTGGTGACAACGGGGCTTTCGGGCTGTACTGCAGGATCTAGAAGAGAACCACTTTCACCATCAGGAACATTTTTCTTTTTAAAGCTTAAACTTCTAAAAATACCCCATGGTGAGGTCCTGCCACTGGATGAACTATCAGGAGTACTGAAATGCACTTGTTTTTTTGGTATGTTAAGGGATAAATCGGACGGGCGCGTGCTTTTTATAGAAGCTTTTACTTCATTTGTGGATTCCTTCACACTGTTTTCAGCCTGCAAATTCTATAAAACTTAAAAAGTATACATCTTTTGATTACTGAGGGGAAATCTAGCATTAGTCAATAAAATTTCAATAGAATTATGAAATCTTTTAAGGATCTAACATAATTCTCATCTTACTGCAAGGAACATAAGTCAATGAAACTTCAAACCAATCAAATCATGAAAAAGATCTCAGAATTATGAAGTTTTCTGCAGGTTTATGACTAATTATACAACAGAAACTGTATAATGACAAGATTTATGCAGTATTGAATCAAGAAACAGCAAAATGAAGCTAAATTCACAAGCAAAAGTTGGAAATTTTGCATCATTAGTGGTAAAAAGAACCAAATGAAGTAAAAACAAGAACCTTTGAAGCATTACTGTCATCATCATCATCAGCAACCACACAGCTAATTTCGTGGGATGTTTGCATCATCGATAAGTGAAGCAGATCTAGAAATGGAGTGTTTGAAGCAATATTTGATCTTTAATCACAATTATTGAATCAGATAACATACTTTGAATTTGTGTACTAGGAACATGCTATAAATGACGAGATATTCTTGATGACCAATGGTGTTGGATTCATGTATGCATTATTTGTCATTTTTTGTATTTTTCTTAGAGATAATAACATGTGCTGCAAGTTGATTCTCATTTTGGACACTACATGTGCAGTGTCAGCATTCCTTCAATTTTCAAGTCAGTAAATTTGTTGATAAATTTAATCCACAAATTAGATGGTCCGTAAAGTCGTAAACTGTTCTGTTAAATTTGAAGGAAAAAAACAAACACCCTTTTATTAATTAAAAATAAAAATAAATAATACATAATATATAAACTTTTATATAACACCCATTATATATGTAGTTTAAAAAAATAAAATTTATATTGAAAAATATTATAATAACAAAGGGACCCATCGATATACAAAAATACAAAATACATTAATAAAAACATCTTCCACCGCCTCATAGCTCCGTAGGTACACCAAACCGTGGCAACGTTAAAAAAAATAAATTACTTAACACTATAAATAAACACATTTTCACCTACACCTAAAATTTTTTAACCTTTCTTCTGCTATTCTGTACTATATTATCTATTTAAATGAATCTTAGAAAAAATAAAGTTTAATCTAAAAACCAAGTAACGAAAGTTTAACTAAGACACAATACCGACAAAGTTTTCACAGTAGTAAAGAAATTAACCGAATCATCTAGCAAAGAAAAAGAAAGCTTGGTAGGTATTATCGCGGATTACAAGAAGACGAAAGGACAAGAAAAAGAAATACAATTTCTTCAATAGAATGGTGGTGGAGAATTTTATTTGAAAAAAATATTGATAAATGATGCAAGAAGAACAAAAGGACCGTGTGAAAACATTTAAGGAGTTGTATGACGTTTGCATGAATTGGGATTTACCTTCTAGTTTTATGTTTATTATTTAATTTCATAGTTTTAGGTTTTATTATTATTAATTCCATAAGTTTAGTTATTTTAATCAGTGAATATGTTAAATGATTTTTAATATTAACTTAAGAGTTATTTATATTGAAGGTTTAAGTGGGTTGAGAAATGAGTGATATGAGTCACCTTAGTTAAGAGCACCATAGGGTTCAATGAGGTAACATATTTTATTGATTGCATTCTTCATCCTAAAAACTTAACTGGTCTTTTAATGTCTTTAGTGTCAACGGTCAAGGATTATAATGTACCATTTTGTGAACGGTATGGACCACACGTTTTTAAAAGGTGGGGACTTATTTACACTATGGGTTAACCATAGGACCATCTGCAAAATTAACTCTAGTATATCAAATACTTTAAATACGAATTAACTCTTTGTGCGTGTGCGTTGTCTCTCCTCTACCCTCACTATCTTTCTCTGTCACCACCAAGAACATGGCTTAGATTCTTTTATCCGGGCAACGGATGATGGTGATGGTAGTGTGGAGATCGCGATTTGGGGATGGAAAAAAGAAGCCATTTTCATATCGTTGTGCTTTTTAATAGACGGGTGTAAATGGTTAGATCACGATTTGGTGTTTATGTCTTTTTATAATAACTTAAGAGAAAATTAGAAAAGATTAAATGTTGGAGTTAATTGAGACAAAACTGAAACAAATATACTAATAGAACAATATGTAAAGGTTATATTAAAATGAATATATGAACATATAAACTAAAAAAGCAACTTCTAAAGTTAACTAAAAGTGTTTAAACTCTAAACCTTAAATATACATCATTGAAATGAACTGTGTTCATAAAATCATTCGTATATAATGTTTTCAGAATCAGACCTGACATCACTAGTTTACCTTAAATGCTTATAAAATTATATATAATTTAAAATAAAGTATGAAAATACCTATTGAATTGGTAAATATTTTTAATTATAAAGACTTGAATGAATAGAATATGAACCAGAAGTATTAAATAAATTAGTAAATGATATTTTTTTAAACAAACATAAAAAAGTAGTTAAAATGTGGTTCAACCAGTTCAAATGTAAACGATTTAAATAGACTAAGTTTCCTGTTAGCCACCCGGTTCCAAACCAACCGCGTGGTCGAGCACGGATGTGAAAACATTGTTTGCAGAGTTTGCAAACACCACGAGTACAGTTCCAAGTTTGTATGTTACTACCCTAGTCAATGAAACATCTCTATACATATGAGGGGATACAAAAAAGGTAACCCAACATACTACATATTATGTACAATTTTGAGAAACAAAATCAACTTCACTAGACCACTTCACCAACGGGAAGATCCTCTTGCTCCCTTATAACCAAATGTGTTTAAGGACTTTCCTGAATCATACCTTCGTTTTAATTACCCGTGTCTCGTGTTTTAATGGAAAGAGATTTATCGCGTCTCATGTTTTTAAGGTCTTTTTGGGAATCAACAACATTAACACCTTCCTTCCTTGAAGTCTTGTTGGCTGATGCTTGTTCTTTAAGAGCTTCTTTCTGTAATCTTTTCTTTTCGGCGTCTGCTTGCTGTTCATATTCATCACGTGCTTTCTTGAACATTTTAGCAAACACTGCCAGTATTTGTGTTACTGCACAAACAAAAACAACAACGCACGAGATCTCTAACAAAGGATGGAACTGTAAGTTTAGGTTTCTGATGGGGGAGAGGTTTGGGTAACGGGTCAAAACAAGTAAAGTACTTTCTTTGTAGGACCTGAGACAAGTCATTTTTTCTATAAAAAAATTCATAGATAATTAGAGGTAGTTCATTAAAGAACAACTTTAAGTAGAGAAACGTAAAAACCAAATAAACACTTGTACATGTTGTTTTAAGTGTGACTCATAAGGCTGTTATGAAGTGCATAACCACCTCTCTTTCTCCCTCACTATATCTTCAAAACACCAAGTACAAATGTTTATTATGGTACTTAACTCTCCACTAAAAATTGGTTTTGTAATGATCATACACCTAGTTAATCAAAGCATTTGAAAATGACTATGAAAGCTATATTATTACAATAATAATCTAATTTCCAAATAAACCAATATAAGAAGAAGTATGGATTTTTAAATACACTTTGTACAACTTTCAAACCATTCCCACTTTAGTCGCCAACTTTTGGGTTTTACCCATTTGACATGATTTTTTTTGAACGGCATGTTAGTTGTTAGTATCACCAAGTTAGTTATTTGTTCACCAACGCGAGCTAAGGTTCGAATCCTGGACCTCCAAAAGAGACAAAGCCTCTCACCTCCCCTTGACCAGTAGACCAATGGATCATTGGCTCATTTGACATGATTAATATAAAACAATCAAAGTTCAAGATATAAAACTGTTGTACTTACGGAAATAACCATGAAAATGAAAAACAAGACCAAACCTTGTTCGAAGGGGCAACGGACAGGATCCTCTCCAAAATACTGTGGAAGTGAGTCAGCATTTCTTCCCTGCAAAACATATATTGTTAACATCACCATGTAAATAGATTATTAGGGATTAGTGAAAAACTCACCACTTTTGTATACAAGGAGATTAAGGCCCGCACTTCAGCTCCAGCAGCATCAAGAAAATTCTTCGACGCCTAAAAATGTAGTTTTTACGAATATACCCACCATTATATAATACACTATCTTATTCTGATATACCTTGTAAATATTAATTGTTTTCAATTCAAGAACTTGCCTTTTGAAAGCCAACAGATATAGCACCATCATCCTCAGAAGCAGTGAATTCCTGCTCAAGCTTTTCAAGACCTTTACTCACTGCTTGCATTTCTTCAGCCAATGTCTTCAATTGTATCTTTTGATTTGGTTTTGATAGGGAGAAAATATAAAACTCAGCAATATACTGGTTATGAAAATTAAAAAGGACAAAAAACCCAAATTTTAATATATTGTCAGACCTTGGAAGCGGCTTCCAAATGACCCAAATCCTTGTCAAAATCTAGCAACTGTGGCAGCTTCTCAGCAAGGAGCTAGTGAAGTTACACAAATAACCCAAATAAACACTTTTCTAAATTGAGAAATATGTATAAGAATATGCAAAATATCTTTAAAAAGAACACAGCAATATTTCCACCTTGCATAAATAATGCATGAGAGTCATCTTGTTGTTCCTTGCACGTGTATCAGACAATTTAAGAAGGCTGTCCAATTTAAATCCAATGGCAGATCCTATAACATAGATCAAGCAGGTCTTTGTATAACGTTGGAGGGGACACACAAATTCTAAAATTTCCAAACAAATTTATAAAATTTCAGCTATTAGTTTTAACTGTACCTCGAGCAGTGCCCTGGTTTAACGCATTTCCTAGTGTAAGAATTGTCTGCATTATTTGACGTAACTTTGCGGATTCTTTGACCTACATTATATATGTAATTTATGAGCCAAAAAAAATTGTTGGAAATGAAGCATCAAATGTAGGAATCCTGATAGCACATTACCTCTTTAGTAGCATCATTGATCACACTCAGGTTTCTTCTTAAATCGGTGACCTAAAGGTTTTTAATACTAAAGGCATAAACAGCCAAAAACAAGCAATAATGTTCACAGAAATGGCTAACAGAAACACAGGAAGGATATCTACCTGACTGTTAAAAGTAATTGTGAATGCAAATACTCGAAGTTTTGACTCAACTCGTGGGACCTTCATTAGCTCCATGAAAAACTAAAAGGCCATGGACCATATGTGTTACACAAATATTAGATGATTATTGTTTTCTGAACTATTTTTAATCCTAAAGTGAGTAAAATACCAGTTCACACTTTCCAAGCATTTCCTTGTTTCCTGTATAGTTCTGAGACAGCAGGAACATATATTACTAGGAAGAAATATATGCGAAAACATCATAGCAGAAAGTACCACAGAGATATGTCAAACTAAAATTGATATGCAACATGGTATTCTTGAAATTGATTTATTGCTTAAGATGCATTTTTGAAGATAATGTTTTGTTGATAGATAACAACTTTATCCATTTTGAGTCAGAATTTGAACATGCAGCCTTTGGATGGGATACCACTAATAGGGCCTACAAACTTTCAATTAGTATGGCAAAAGAATGATTTTTCAGCAGCTAATATTGAACGTATGATCTTGTTAACTTATCCAAAATAGTGCATTTGTTTTGGGCAAAGATGAAGTAGAAGAGAAAACACAAGGAAGATAATAGATGGAGCAGATTACCTTTAATGTCTCCATTTCTTCTTTTGTGGGACAAAATTTGATAAGATTCTCAATCTGATCTATATCCAGAGCAGAAGCATCCAGTGCCAGAATGGCATTCTAAGGAGCACAACTTTGAAGTAATAAAATACTTTTTTCAAAATTTATGGAAAAGAAAATGGGAGTGATCAACATAAAATAAAAGTCTGCATGGAGAAAATCAACTGATGGTCTTTGCTTTTACAGGCTCTACCTAATGGAGATATGTTGGTGTGCAATGCAGAGTAGCTTTCCTTAAGTTAATTGCTAATTCTTACTCCACAATTTGTCAAGTAGTTGAACTTCTTCTGCCAGATCCTAACTTGTTCTTTATATAAGTTTCCATAATGGACTAAAGAACAAAAAATAATATAATAACAGAGTGACTATTAGAATAGAAAACCCATGAAGTGAGTTGAATTTATGTTTAGAAATAACAATTGCACCTCTTTATATAGTTGTGACTTTCATTCATTATGTGAGTGACTATAATGGTGTGTGGGAAGAGCCAATCCATTGTCCATGGGCTTGCTTCAATGTCAAGCAAAGACTGACATTTTATTTAGTATGTGACTGTAATAGGTGGGTTCTCAGTTAATGACTGTATCAAGAACTTAGATGGATTGGTTGGCCAAAATCCATCATTTGTTGCCATTGACATTTCATATGATTTTCTTTTACTGGAAAGGGTTCAAAAGAACTCACAAATTCTATCAATATATGTATTATATAGAAAGTATAGCGAAAGTTTGCTGAATTATAGAGGCTGAGGAAAATGAACTTACAAGCATATCAGGTAAGGGAATCTTTATCTTTGTAAGCATAATTTCACAATTATATGCCCTACGCAAATCAACCTAAACATCAAATTTAAGAAAAAGTATTAACCACCAATAAATTTGAAATGATATTGCTTACAATTTGATAGACATTTCATTAAAGGAAAAAGAATAAACCAAATTATCTTTTACTTCACTCTCCAGATTTCAGAGTAAGATACCAAGTCCAGAGATACTAAACATGAGGATGCATTTCCCAAGTGGTAAAAAGTTGATGAGGTAACGCAATACTTATTATTGGTAGATATAATACAATCATAAATTCATTGGAAGTACTATATTTAAGATGAATCTTATAGATGTATGTACATAAGGTGCTCAGACTGTGCTAACAATTAAAATGAAGTAGGAGTTTAAGATGAAGATGGGAATCTGTGCATAGTCATGAGTGTTTGTATACTCTGGTTTATAGTTAGACTGACATCAATAGAATGTCTAATTATTGTGCTAATATTCACATGTATTGTTTAAGTTAACTTAGGTAACACATCATACAAATCTACCATTCACCATTTTTTGAGATTAGTATGAAAAATAGATTTCTTAAACAGGTTGAGGACTAATTGGGGATTCTAAAACTTGCTTTGATAGATAAACAAATTGTATCAGTAATAAAATGCTTCTGTTACTTTTATTCTTGTAGAATGTAGTTGACTAATCCAAGTACTAGAAGATTCTAAAAGAACAATATACCATCACATGTTCAAAATTACAATAATATTTTAAAATGCATAAGATGTATCATAGTATTTTCGCTACATGCCTGTCCAATAATTCTAGCTGGACCTTGGATAGTTGAAAAATGACAAACAATCTACACAGACAGTGTTAAAGTAGAAGTAAATCCACTTACCAATTGAACTTTTTCAGGCTTATTAGTTTTCACACCTCGGCGAGCTCCACCTTTGCTATTGTTAGAAGCAGAAGCAGCTGAAAATAGACTCTCAAGCTCTGATATATCAATTTCAGGAGCCCTACAAAAATTACTTGCAGGTAACAGTTTACAGCCAAAAAATAATATATTACTAGTTACCATGGTCTATATCAGAAATTACCTTGACTGGTCTTCTTGTTTTTGACTATCAGCCCACAAACTCCCTTGTATAGCTCTAGTAACTTTTACCCAGTGCAAGGGCTTTAAAGACATTTTTTTAGAAGGAATTGAAGAACCCACACCAACTCTAGCTTTTCCACTATTTAGAGAACCAGAAAGATGTAATCGTCCACTAGATAGAGTAGGTTGCTGCAGCCCATTACAACCCATTGGTCCAGGAGGTGGAGGTGGACCTGGTACACCGGTGCCGCCTGGAGGTGGAGGGGGAGGAGGCGCATTGGGACCATTGTGACCTGGAGGTGGAGGTGGGGGTGGTGCACTTGAACCATTGTGGCCTAGAGGTGGAGGTGGAGGAGGAGGTGCACCATGTGTCTTAGTGGTTGAAGAAATTGCTTCTTGGTGTGGAGCTCCAAGAGGGGGAGGAGGAGGTGGTGGTGATCTTGGGGAAGTATTAGCTTTAGTGATCATGCCAGCACTAATTGTAGGTTGAGGTGGTGGAGAAACTGGTGTAGGTGGTGGAGGGCCCTTAGGAGAAACAAGTGGAGATGTAGGTGGAGAGCCTTTAGAAGAAACAGGTAGAGGAAGAAGCGGCGGAGGCGAAGGGCCTTTACACAAAACAGGAGGTGGTGGTGGTGGATTCTTGGAATAACTAGAATTAGAACTGAGTGGTGGAGGTGGTGGGCTCTTTGAAGAGACAGGAGGCAAAGGAGGAGGAGATGGGGGAGGGGAAGAGCTTTTTTCAACTAAAACTTTTGCAAATGGTGAAGGTGGAGGAGATGGTATGTTACTAGGAGTTAGTAAAGGATGAGACTGTGGAGACCCTCCACCTGAACTGATAGGAAACAATGGTGGAAGAGGTGGTGGAGGAGAAGGAGGAACAGTTGCTGTAGAAGCATCTCTAGATGAATCGATAGCAAGAGCTAATGAAGGTAGTTGTGGGCCAGTTGAGACATCTTGAACTGAAACTTGATTTGGAGATGCTGAAGTCTCATTTGCTAATAAAGCACCACTTCCAGATGATGAAACACTTGAATCAACCGTGTCTGATGTTTTATGCTGCAAGGATTCATCAAAAAAGCTAACAGCTGATGGAGTAGGCATATCACTACTCCTTTCAGATTCCAAAAAATCCAAACTGTTAGCAACACTAGAGGCATTAGTTTCATCCTCAGAGTCAAAACTTGAAGGATATGTACTCAATTTATTCCTCATCATTGATAATTCTTTTGCATCATTTAAATGTGACAGCTGTTTAACTAGCCATAAAGCAGTATCATCACCACCATCACCCCAATCAATCCCACTGAAAAGTTCTTGAACTTTGTTGAAAGCTTCAATAGGCAATCCACCTTTTTCTTCCCCGTTAAATATTGAGATTGGAGTTTTCGGTGTTGAAACATTCTCAACATCTCCAAAAAGAACCTAATACATGCAAAACAGTAGCATCATATAAGCTAGTTATTCTGTACCTACAATAAAAATCCATTTTCTAAAGAATGTTTCATACAAAGGTAACCAAATTTCATCAAACTTATATTCATGTAACAAACTTTGTTTTCACCCATAAAAACCCTCAAACTTTCGACAATATTGTATTTTAGGCAATGCAACCCTTAAAGTTGTCAAGTCAAATGTTGACATAGAGAATGACATTTCAGTACGTGTGAAAATGTTGACTTCATGTGGCACTAACGCGGCAAGACTTGGCAAAAAACTGACTGCCTTAAATGATAAAATTTTGAGTATCTTAACATTTTTATGGGTTAAACAAAGTTTGTTACCTGATATAGATTTTGGACCAAACTTGGTTACTTTTTTATGCGATTTTCTCTTATCTAGATGTAAGGATTCACCTCAGCTCGAAAACTTTTAGGAAACCGTGCCTTTGAGTCCCAAAGTGTGTCCAGGTTGTCACAATTGAGCATCAAAATATTAGATCTAATAAAGGCGGTATTGAACATTATGCGAAACATCATAACTTCTCTTTCAGAATCAGTGTCTAAATGGAGACACTCTAGTACAACATCACCTTCCACCAAACATCGAATATCAATTTTAATAACGTCGTTTTCCTTCTGCAGGTCACGTCACTTCTATTTGTCAGCTAACCACACAAAAAATTGAAAGAAGAAAACCAAGAAGTCTTACCTGGTGGTAATGCCGAAGATTTCTACCTGTTCTAGGAGTTGAATATAACATCTGTGTCATAAGCCCGTCTTTACTTAGAAGATTTCTGCCATATATTCGAATAATTGGTCTGCACCCTTTTTTACCATCAAAATTTGGAATAGCACGAAGAATGAGACAATCTAAAGACAAAGCTCTCTCGGGCGGTGGCCACTTTTCAAATAAATTTCTTCTTGATATATATTGTAGGTACCGGAGCTGTGATGGGTACGCGTTTAAAGGTGAGAACAAATGAGATAAACCTCTTGGAGCTTCCCTACAAACAATTTCAAGAGTTTTGCGTTCTCCGCTATGCAACTTTTTGTATATCAAAAGGCTGGCTAAAAGGAATGCTAAAACTGGCCAACCCCCTCTCTCACAGTGAAGCAAAATGACATTTTGATTATTTTTATGAGTAAGCCAACTTTCACAAAGGTGGAGAAAATGATGGACAAGAGGTAATGGTAATAGGGGACAACCCTCATAATGTTTTGGATAGTCCATGACAATGATGTCATATTCACATAATATTTCTGAAAATTGGCTCCTTCTTTCACCTTCTCGAAAATTAAATGCAAGAAAAGATGACTCAGGAAACTCTTCATGTAACTCATTACTAATTTCATGTAAATAAAGCTGATATAATCCTCGGGGTAGAACTTCAGTTGAAAAGCACGAATCAAAAACTGCAAAGATACCACGTAAAATGAAAGTAATTAGCATAGGTCAGGACATGTCAATATTTTAACAAGAACATAGAGAGAGACTGCTATTAAAGTTTGAAGAAAAGATTTCTGGATAAGAGTGATAATGGTGCTAAAATACCATAGATTCTATCCACAAGCTCAAGCAACCCATCTGGTGGTCTTCTAGAAAAGAATCTACTGAGAAGAGACATATCTCATCAAACAAATCAACTGCTGCATATGAGAGAGCTAAAATCTAAGGCACAAAATAAGTATATCATTGATAAGTAAGCTTTATTTTAAAGTTCAAACATCAACAGCTAACATATAAGATACTACAACGAAAATGGTAAACTAAAGCTTTGGCATGCGACATAACGTTGTATGGTAGCCTAAAGTTAGACTATAAACAGCATGATGCGCCAATGTCATAGCAAATGTGACAAAGTATCAACAATGGCACCATCAAGTTAATATTTTTCACTGTCAGTTGGAAATCAAAACTAAAAGTAAGATTGTCTCTATGCACAGTGTGAATGATAATTGGCTTCTGTTTCATGGCATTTACATTAGTATTTCTACTTATATGCACAAAGCGGTCTTATCATGAAAAAATGCCACTTAAAGTATATATAATCACTTACTTACACGAATGTTAGCATGTAACTTGCATGGTTTACGATACAATAATTTGGTATCATCTGTTAGCATGACATTCAAATTTTGAAATTTGAGTAAACTCACTTGAGTTCCAATTCAAGGCATTGCAATTAAGGTTCATAGCATCAGACCCAATCTTGTGCAACACTAGAAACTTTCTCCCACCCCTATTAGGTTAACTATCATAGTATCATCGACAATGGTCCTTTCTCCCCTTCTTTTATTAAAACATAAAGTTGTAATCATCCAATTACCTCATTAAAATTTTGATCAAGGCCTATACAAAACTTATAATAATGTCTCATCCAAATTCTGTAACAGTGTGTTTTGGACTGCAAATTTCATACCTACATCATTAATCGGGTAGTCAAATAGTAAAGGAAGTACCACATCTGATCATCACAGGAAAGATCAATCTCCGTTTGTTTCCTAACCTAATCTCTATGAACTCATCACATTCTAGTATCTGTTCGACTCACAGATATGCATTAAACTCTGAATCGAAAATGTGACGGATATCAGATCAGTTCAAAATTTGTACTAAATGAGCTTCAATTTCATTTCCAAAACCTCGAATTGCAAACACTGCTTAAAATTAGCGATAGATGGAAACGGTATTGGTAGCACACAAAGTGATAGAATACAGCGAAGAACACGTATTTGGGGCTTCATGAACGAAATACGAACCTAACGTCGTCGTGGTTCAATCAAAAGTAATAAAACGGCATGAATCAACGGGAGATGGTGCAATGGTGTTCCTACGGTGGCGGCGACGGTGAACCAATGGAGGTGGAACGCCGGTGAACCATCGGAGGTGGGGTTCGTGTTGAAACACCACCCGTTATGGGGCTTTAACATGCATTAACGGTTAACGCTTTGTAGGCTTCAAAGGCGACGCAAACTAAACACAATCAATCCACTTTTTTTTATAAAAAAAAAAATGGGGTTAACATTTCGTCAGGTCAGTACCAGCTGTTTCTTTTTTCGGTTTTCCTTCTTTGACACGTCACCTTGTTTCTTTTTCTCTTATTCGGGTTTTCTTTTTCTTTTTTTTCTAGTTTTTCGTTGTTATAGATGGTGTTATCCTAGTTTTTTTTTTGTTTTGTCAAAAAATATTTTTGAATGACAAATTGGATCACTAATGAGCTACAGGCCCATCCGATCATCTCTACTACTCAAATACAAAATTAAACCATTCTTAGAGGCAAAAAATATTTGAAGTTATTTTTCTGGAAGATAAAATGTATAGGAATATATAAAAAGTAAGAAAGTTTTATATTACTCTAAAAGCCAAAATCTGTCTTCCTACAATGTGTTTTGACTATTAAGTGTTTAAGTAACCACTCTTTTAACAAAATAAAAAAATTTAATACTAAATTGACTTTTGACTTTAGAAGTCAAACCTAGTATGTTTCGAAGATTTCATAGAAGCCAAAGAACTTATTAAGGAGTTGTTTGATTACTGCTGACTGAGTAAGATCTGACTGAGTCAGAAGCTGACCCAGTAAGAAGTTCTGACTGGGTCTGTATCTGACTGAAACTTGGCTGTTTGATTTAGTATCTGACTGACTCTGCTGAATGATAAAAATAACCATTGTATATACTTTTGTTAAATTTCTCTGCTAGTTGAGTCTGAAATGATAAATATACCCTTAATAATATATATATATATATATATATATATATATATATATATATATATATATATATATATAGATATATATATACATATACATATATATATATATATACATACATATATATATACATATATATATATATATATACACATATATATATATATATATACATATATATATGTATATATATATATAGATATATATACATATATATATATATATACATATATATATACATATATACATATATATATACACATATATATATATATATACTATATATATGTATATATATATATATATATATATATATATATATATACATATATATATACATATATACATATATATATATATATATATATATATATATATCTATATCTATATATATATATATATATATCATATATATATACATATATATATACTATATATATATATATATATACATATATATATATATATATATATATATATATATATATATATATATATATATATATATATATATATATATATATATTCACAAACATCTTCTCCATCGCCGCCTACATCTATGCCACCGCCCCTCCGCCAGCGCCACCGCCTCTCAACACCTTCCTTTGAAACCTCTCTCTCAACCTCATTCATCAACGTCTCCATCTCCACCTCTCTCTCAGATCTGTACACGTCTACTCGTGGTCGCGGTCGCGCAGGTGGTCGCACAGGTTGTCGCCGTGGGTGGTCAGCCGGGCCAGCCTTTTTAATTTTCAGGTCTGGGTCAGCCATCTTGGACCCGGTCAGCTGAAATGAAACGTGTATCAAACAGGCTGACCCGCTGACCGAGTCAACCGGTCAGCCGGAGCAGCCGATATCAAATATCCCCTAAGATAATCTTGGATGATATTCTACAACAAATAATGTTCTATAATATGTCATGAAAAAAGTTGTTGTTGACCATGAGGATTGACTTTCTGAGCTCTCTAAAGGTGTACAGTATAAAACTGTTAAAATCGTTTATGTTTTAAAGTATTATATAACAAGGTAGTCTTTACATATATTTATTTTTCTGAAAGCATGCGCCTTTTACAATATCAAAACTATAATCGAAAAACCACCGACTTTTGTTGTAAATATATAATTAATATTCAAAAGCTACAATAGAGGAGCTTTGGTTGGAGTGGCAAGCCCATAACATTTTATCTTTCTCATCTTGGGTTTGAATCCCATAAATAGCATGTGTTCTTTCTTTGTTTTTTATTCTTTTTTTCTTTTACCTTTTCATATACATATTTTTTATTTCTTACGTTTATATTTTTGTTTACGGGTCGGTATAAATTTGAGTCCGATTACATTTGGAAACGAGTCGGGTCGATTTTAGTCTATACTTTAAAACATTGCATATAATGTCGCGGCAACGTGCGACGGGTAAAAAAACTAGTTTATGATTATCTTCCAGAGTTCCAGACACTACAAATAAATAAATGACGGGTAAAATAAATGAATTATGTGGTCAAGGATCAATGTTCACATATAAATTATTATGATTTGGTAACAAGAAAATCTGACACAAGATTCAACTATAGTTTGTATAAGTGACCATCATATTTCTATATTATGTAGAAGTGGCATTTGACTCATTCGAGTCGAATTGGGTTATATGTAGTTTCTAACTGGCCATAGATAAAAAACGAAAGCTTGTAAACATGTTGAAAGTCACCTATAGTATTGTTTAATATATACAATCTTTGAATTTCTTTTATAAAAAATAGATTATTTAAAATAAAATGATTTCTGTAATCATATTTGACAAAGTGATTATTTAAGAAAAAAATAACATAAAATTTGGATAAACAAGATTCCTGTCAACCAATAAAATATAGTTTCGACCCGACTGGGGATCACACCACACATATTGTGCTACAAACACCCAAATTATGCTTTGTTTCTAAAAATGGATTACACTTAACATTTTAGCAAATAAAATGATCCTTGTGAACCAAATGTGGGTTTAGAGTTTCAAGATGACATTTGTTTTTTTAATCTGAAAGATAAAGGTGAAAAACTGAATGATAATCATTGTAGCGAGAAACTTCTTTTCCGATATTTGAAGGATCCAAAACACTAGCTTTAGACTATCCACAACGCACCGCCCTTAGTCCCGCCCTAAGCCTTTTCCCTGTCGTCCCCATCCGTCCTTCACCTACCCTTTGCCAAGGGCGCTCCATGGATGCATTTTGTGGGGCCCACACACAATAATGTGTGTTGTTTTGTTCTTTTAATGGTTGTTTGTGGAAAAAATGGTGTTGAGTGTAAAAGTTGATTGTGGGAAGGATGGATGAAAGTTAGTGGAAAGCTGATGTGGCATGCTAACTGAGACTATTTGTGGGAAGGGCGCCTTTTAGCGTTGTGGACAGTCTTAGTAAACCTGTGTATTACACGGGTTGAATAAATAAAATATTAATGTAATGAAATTTATGGAATATAAAATGATTCTAAGATATGATATGACAGAAATTACGTGGAGTAAGTACTATAAGTAATAAAACAGTAACATCAACTTTGTAAAATTTTGTTTTTAATTTTGTTTTTCAAAAAAGTAAACTTTTGTTTTAAAACAAACTATATAAAATATCATTTTTTTATTTCATTATCATAACTCCTAAATTTAATTATTTTTGGTTTTTAAATAATTTACTTTTTAAAAACACCAATTTTATAATATATCGTATTATTAAAAAAGTTTGACGTTTTAGAAAAGAATATTATTTACAAAAATTTGTTTATTTAGAAATAACATTGATAAAAATATATTTTTCTTAATTTATAAAAAAACTATTTTTAATCTAAAAAAATATTAAATAATATAATTAGTAATTAAGGTAATTATTTAATAAGAGAGAGAGGCAAGAAAATTTTGGTGAGGATGATTGTGGTGTTGTCACGTGTCATACCAAGTTACTCTTTTATTAGAGTAGAAAGATATTCTACACATTGTTTTTTCACTATTTACTCATCTCTAAAACATTTAAATACGAGACTTAAATGGCACTCTAGTATGAGGAATCCATGACTCCCCGTGCAAAAAATGCCGAACAGAAAATTGTTCCGCCTCCTTAGCGGTTGTTATAACATGGTATCCGGGCCACTTTACCCTTCGACTGGTGTTAGCACCATTCCCTTTGTTCATATACTCTACGTAATACACTTTATCAAAGGCAGAAGTCCCTATATATGGCAACCAGCCTGCAGGATCGATTAAGGTATCAAAATGACACTTTATATATACGACCCTTGAATAGTCCCTCCATGGGCGCCCAAGAAATGTCATGATTGGCCCCTCACTTTGAGTTAAGTCAGGGGCCGGGATGACTCTAGAATTGTGTATGACAAATCCTGTGTCAGAAGTTGGATTGGTTCTTCCTTGAGCGGTTATTGTGTTCTGTTGTCCATGTAATGGCTTTCGGACATAAATGTTGCATTTTTGGAGAATGGCAGAAGCGTCACCAAAGATGAAGTCAATGGTTCCATAAATGTCACATTCGCGATAAAATTGTCGGCGTTCGAGCAGGCATAGAGTGTCTTGGTACCCTTTGAAGCTACATTTGTAGAAAACTGAGAGATCTGAGGCTGAGAGAAGCGCGATGGCTTGTTGTTTCTCGGGACCAGCGGTGTTCTCGAACGTTATCCCAATAGCGACAAAACCCGAACCCCAAATCTCTACATATAAGTTTCTAGAATCATATACTAGTTGACCCAATATTATATTGTATAATAGTAACCAATTTTTAAAAGTGTCTTACATAGCCACTCAAAGTTTTTATTATTTTTCTAAGGACACTTAAATTTTATTAGATGGCCTAATATTATATAAATTTTGATAAATATTAATTTTAAAAATAAGTGAGTAAAACAAAAACATAGAAAGATGTTGGTATCAGTGATTTTTTTTTCAGTTTGACTCTAATAAAACAATTATGAAACTTGATTATTACTTAGTTATTTGATGAAATTATCATTTCATTTGTCTTGCATTAAATTAAAATTATTAGCATTTATAAAAAAAACTATAAAATATTGGAACACCTAATAAATGTTTTTAACTTCCCAGAAAAAAAAAACTTAAGTGGCTTCGATAGAACATTTTAAAAACTTAATTACTTAGTTTTTTTATTAGTAAATATGAATGATCAATCAGAAAATTAAAAAGATAAAAACTTACGGACAGTTGCAGTGTTGTGAGTTAATACGCCTTCATTGAAATTTTTATTGTTGGTTATTATACTTGCATCAATCCCATCCCCAACGAGCATCAAATTGGTCATCGACTTCTTGATAATGATGTTTTCTTTGTAGATACCGGCCTTCACATATATAACAAATCTATGCTTTTGAATTATTTTCTTTTCCAATGCTTTAATGGCTTCGGTGATTGTAATAAAATCACCGGATCCATCTTGAGCGACCACCAAATTGGCTTTTGTCGCTCTATGTTTAGCCAATTGTATCAACCCATGATAGTGTGACATGTAGAAGTTACTAGCATCATGTTTGTTTTCAGCTAGTAAATCTACAAATAACTTTGAAAAATCGGAGTATGTGAAGGCATTTACACATGCTTGGTGGTTAACAAGAGTTGCATTTAACCATTTTTCGACATAAGTCAGGTTCATGTGAATTCTTGAGATGTTTAAACGGTTTATCACATCCACATAAAGCTCTAAGCAATCAATCATAGTTGTATTGGTTTGGGCACGTGACGTCCTTAGGGACATAGCCAAGAAGTGTTCGAGGGATTCTTGAGCCTTGGCATGAGATTCATGAGACTTGAACTCATGTTCAATGATTGAATTGCATAACTTGTTGAAAGAGGTTTGGTTACAAGATGAAATCTCTAAACAAAAACTAAAAGCTGAAAATAAAAGGATTGTGAAGCAACAAATCTGTATAAGATGTAGTTTTGGCATTTTGATAGGAAGTAGTGTGATTTCTGACCTATTTGTACCTATTTATACAAAGTTAAGAAAATGTAGTTTTTATGTTAATAATTATTTGGATTATCTACATAAAGGGTATGTGGTCTAGCTGTATCAATATTTGTTAAAAGTATTTTTTTAAAGTTGTTTAGAGTTCAAGTTTTGTAATGGATAAATTTGTAGAGCTAAGAGTATGATTATAGGGTAAGTGAGTTAGCGGTTCTAAAAGTATATATAATCGAATTACTAACATGTCCTTCGGTATAGTCATCTTCTTAGACGGATTTAATGGCGATGTGAGGAGCAAACACAATCATATTACAAAGAGCAAACACATAATCATATTATTAAAAGCAAACACATAATCATATTATAAATTAATTGGTTATTAAGTAGCATTGATAGAACTTGGACGTATGATAATAATGGGTTTGACGGTTACACAAAAAATGACATACTTGTAAGCATTAAAGTCCACAATTGACCTTTTGTAAAAAGTAAAAACTGTGATCAAACCAACGCATATCTTTAGGTGAATGATAGTGGAAATATACAATCTTTGAACTGAGGTTGTTGGAGTAATTTTTTTTTTTTTAATTGTACATTTTGTGCTTGCTGTCTAGAAAACTATTGAATTTAGTGTTTTTATATAACATTTTTATGCGAAAATGTAATATCATAGGCAAATCTCATATTAAACGTGAATAAAAGAGATGTTGGGTTGAAAATTAAATGTTCTTCCTCTAATATCACCAACACATTTTAAACGTTTGTGATTATGGTAAAAATAATTTACACCGAATGTGCTTATTTGGGAGCAATCTAATGACGAATCATGAATGATATCCTAGAAAGTTTTTGTCTAGACAACCACAAACAAATTCATGAGTTAAAAGGATAAGTGCCACAAGCCCGCAATTACCTAGCTGAATTGGTTAACGCGCCCTAAGGCGGTTCGCTTAACTCTTCTTTCTTTTTATTTGTATGTATTCTCTTTTTTTCATGCTCTTTTAATATTGAGATTTTTTTCTCTTTTTATATTCTCTTTCTTGATGTTTGATTTTACATTTATATTTTTTTTTGTTATAACTTGTTCACTTTTAGTTTACTTGTATATGTAAATCTTATCCCAATCTGACTTTTTCTTTCTAAGTGCTTCTTTCTTATGTTTGCGGCTTCCTTTTTTATGTATGTGACATGATTTTTTTCACGTGATTAATACTAACATGAAACTCTGATGAAATCATGATTTCAAATTTTATTACCCATTTTCGCGTAGCAGTGGTCACACTTACTAGTTCATATTGTCTGGTATGATAAATAATAATGTTTAAATTATATTAAAATACTGTAATATATTTTATCAAATATTATAATTTAGAAAATTGTTATTTTTCTAATATTTTTTAATTCTACTTTTATTATATATCTTTATCATTCTTTATATGCAGATTTACATAAAATATTCTCTATAAACTATATAAACTAATCAACTGTTTCTTCTTCATTGCCACCAGAGGTACAATGAAGCTGAAAATCACTATTTGATTTGTAAACTTCTAAAATGTCAGCCATATTATCACAGAGTTCATCTTTCAATTTCGTTATCAATGAAAATTCTCCACGAAAAGGGGCCAAAAGAGCTTCAGAATTCATCAATCAGTACGACCACATTAAGCACAAATCATTCAGTTCTGTTAAAACCACCAAATCACAATCGAATTCTTCAACGGAGAAAACAAGTTTAATTCCTCAGATGGAAACTTTCATTTCGTATGTGGAAAGTGGGTCTGTTGACACTGCACTCCAACTGTTCGATGAAATGCGCAAAAGAAGCACCTTTGTTTGGAATCTTGTGATTCGGGTGTTAACCAACAATGGGTTCTTTGAAGAAGCTTTATATTTGTATCATCAAATGTCTTTCGAAGGGATTCGAGCTGATAAATTTACGTTTCCTTTTGTTATCAAAGCGTGTGGTGGGTGTTTTGATCTTGTTGAGGGGCAAAAGGTTCATTCGAAGGTGTTTACTGTTGGGTTGGATTTGGATCTGCATATATCTAATTCTTTGATTTTAATGTATGCAAAGGTTGGGTGTATTGACTTTGCAGAGAAGGTGTTTGATGAAATGCCTGTGAGAGATTTGGTTTCGTGGAACTCGATGATCAACGGGTATATCTTGGTTAACGACGGATTAAGCTCGCTGGAATGTGTTTGTAGAATGCAACAGCAAAGAATCCAACCTGACAGATTCACAATTGTTAGTGCTCTTCATGCTGCGTCTCTCGTGTGTTCTCCATCCAAAGGGAAAGAAATTCACGCGGTAGTTACAAAAAGCAAACTGCAATACAACGAAATGGTACAAACATCACTGGTCGACATGTACGCGAAATGTGGTGAAATTTGTTATGCTGAGAGGGTTTTCAACATGAGTTCTTGCATCCACGTTGCAGCGTGGAATGCAATGATTCGTGGGTATGCTCTAAATGGTCAGCCTTTTGAATCATTTTCTTGCTTGAGAAAGATGCAAGAATATGGGCTCAAACCCGATTATGTATCACTGATAAACCTGCTTCCCTCTTGTTCACATGTGGGATCTTTGTTGAGGGGTAAGACCGTTCATGCTTATGCAATCAGAATGAGTTTTCTTCCTCACATTGTACTAGAAACTGCTTTAATAGATATGTATGGAAAGTGTGGAGAACCCACATCAGCAAAACTAGTATTCAATCAAATGCATCAAAGAAATTTAGTGTCATATAATACTCTAATTTCTGCCCTTGGTCAAAACGGTCAATACAAAGACGCGCTAAGGATCTTTTCAGATATGCAGAATGATGGTTTTAAACCGGATGCTATTACAATTACTGCAATATTGCCTGTGTGTTATGAGATAGCCCACCTGCGAGAAGGAAAGCAAATCCACGGGTATGTTGTCAAATCGGGCATATGTTCAAATACATTTGTTCTCAATTCATTAACTTATATGTATTCAAAGTGTGGGGATCTTGTTTCTGCTCAGGGTGTTTTTGATGCGATTTTCTTGAAGGATGTTATTTCATGGAACACGATTATTATGGCATATGCCATTCATGGGTATGGTGAAACTTCGGTTAAATTGTTCTTTGAGATGAAGAAAAAGGGTATGAAACCTAATTCAAGTACTTTTGTCTCGGTTTTAACAGCTTGTAGTGTTTCAGGCATGGTGGAGGAAGGATGGAATTACTTCACTGAAATGAAAAGTGAACACGGGATTGATCCGTGTATAGAACATTATGGTTGTATGCTTGATCTTCTTGGACGCGTTGGTGACCTCGATAAAGCGAAAGAGCTGATTACCGAAATGCCCTTAGAACCAACGTCTCGAATATGGGGATCTTTGCTTGCTGCAAGTCGACGACACAAGGATGTTGAACTTGCTGAATTTGCAGCCAAGCAGATTTTATCACTGGAAAGTGATAACACGGGCCTGTACGTTTTGCTGTCAAACTTGTACGCTGAAACGGGGAGATGGGAAGATGTTAGACGGGTCAAATCTATTATGGAAAGTCAACACTTGAAGAAAACTGTTGGGTTGACCATGGTTGATATCAAAGATAAAACCTTTAAGTTTAAAGATCAAGATAGATCCCATGAACATAGTCATCTGATATATGATGTTCTAGATATTTTATTAAAGAATCCTCATGATAATTTGTTTAAATTCAAGCCAGTTGACCTTTTGAGGAGAAAGTCGAAGTCAGCAGATTGGCATAGTGTGAGACTTGCGGTTTGCTTCGGGTTGATCTCTACGTCGATGGGAAGGCCTGTTCTTGTTCGAAAAAACGTTAGAATTTGTGAAGATTGTCATGATGTTATGAAAAAGATTTCAATGATATGTCACAGAGAAATAATCGTTGGAGATTCAAAGATTTATCACCATTTTGAACATGGCCAATGCTCGTGTCGTGATTACTGGTAAGAAAAGAAACTTCATATAAACATGATACAGGTTTGTAACATATAGACCTATTCGATTTTGACAATCTTATGTGTAGATTATATTTAGATTCATATTTAGTACATATTATATTTAAATCAAGTCAAGCAGATATAACAATATGTTAGTTTACATAACTCACAATTGATGTCAAATTGTCAATTTCTTGAGTTCTAAACTCAAAAGACTAGTTAAGGTTTTATCTTCAAATTGTTTTAAAGGGTTTTTTCAATACTTTATAGCTACTCTACTCTACTATACTATACTGTACTCGCGCATAAACCACTAGCCGAGTAATTGATGCTCCTAATCTTCACGAGGTAGTTTTTAGTACCCAGGCAGCATACCGAAACCAAGGTTGCCATTTAACACGTCATCATATTCGGCTCCAAACTTGTGTTCCATCTCGCGAACCTTGTTGTTTCGGGCATCTACAGCCTTGTCATAATCCGCTTGAGCCTTCTCCAACCTCGCATTCGCTTCCACTAACTCCTTATGTAACAGTTTTAAAGACTCTTCTGCAAGCACCAGCTCCAGTCTTAACGGGTCATTTCCAAATTTGAGAGTCTTGACCATGTCTAGCCTCTTGCGCGCCCACGAGAGGTCGATCCCAAACCACTCAAAATCATACAAATCCGCCTCGAGGGTAGTGATCTCGTCCTCTGTCAGCGCGCCCACAGATGTTTCTAGAAAACATTTGATGAATACATGCACTTCTTTCAAAATAGATAGCCAATACGGTTTTGAACGGATATGCACCCCTTGAAATGTGCGCGGGTAGCGCTGCTCAACAGCCTGTAGTATCTCTTTTGCTGGCTGCCCGACAGCGTTCCCTCGCCACAATCCTTCTACAGGTTCCTCTGATGTAGCCATATCGTTGACTGATGGTGATAAAGCATTGCGCGTATCCTCAGGATTGTCATCACTCTCCGACTCGTATATCCAACCGTTGCTGTTATTCATCATACCAGTGCCTGCAGAATACAATGTCACATTTTAGGCCCTCAGCAAGTAGAAAATAAAAATAAGCTTCTATCATATAAAGTAAATAAACCGGATGCTGACAAATTTGATTTGCAAAGTTTTCACCTTCTTGAAGAAGAATTCTAGGAGCAAGTTGTTGTTGGCACTTGAAATAATGGATTTTCTAGTGGAACTTGTGTTGGGCATTGTGTTGTTGGTTGTGTGAGTGATGAATTATGAATGGTGGTGGGCATATCATGATATTATGATATTAATTGATTATGTAAAATGTGTATAGTCTACGATCTTTAAGAATATTTATGGTTTTTTCATATGAATTTGAATTTTAAAGTAAATGTTGTGCTTTATTAAGACATGCGATGATGTGAATTATAACAAAGTTGATTTTTTTAACAACAAATCTACCTTCTATTTTTAATTTACATTGTGTTTGAGTTTAAACTCAAGACTTCTCATCTAATTAAGATTTAAGAGACAAAGCCTCTACAAAACAAGATAGTCCCATTGACACTAAAGTTGATTATGTAATTCTAGATTAATTAATCAAACCATTGAAATTCATAAATAATAATGAATCTAAAGTTTAAAATGAGATAAATAAACTATAAGTAAGAAGGGTAAAGAAAAGTAAAGATTTAAGAAGAAAAAAGAAATTGAGTTGGTAGCCCTAAATGATAAGAGTCAAAAAGGGTAAAGAAAAGTAAAGATTTAAGAAGAAAAAAGAAATTGAGTTGGTAGCCCTAAATGATAAGAGTCAAAAACAATTTAAACCATACATGTTGATTATTGTTTTTTGGGATTGTTTATTTGAAGGTTTATCTGGATGTGAACACTTCCCTGATTGTTTTTGAGTTAAATTTGAGCTTTTTGAGTTGATTTTCTTTGATTAGTATCATATTGGGTTTATGTAATTTAAGGTGTTAGTGGTAATAGATAATTATGAATCTGGACCATCTAGTGAAGTAAACAGGATAAAAGATATGATTCGTTTAATCAATTGTTTTGAAATATTGGATTTTTCTTAGGTTTGAACTTAATAGAATTAATCAATTTTGACTGCATCTTTATTTGGTTTTAATGAATTTTCGGTAATGAATTATTCGATTTTATTTACATAAGACCACAAATCAATATACCTAATACACCCACACTCGATGGGGCATATGTGCAATGAATAGTGGATACTGATGGATATGAGATGAATGTTATATCATTAGAGTATGAGATTATAATCCTTTAAATTTTTCTACAGTCTATTCACAAGAAAGAATTTCATTTCAAAAAACAAATGTTTCTTTCAATTATCTTAATGCCAAAATTATATATTATTACTCCATTGTAAAATATACGGATCCTTACATTAACACCTTCTAATATAAGATCGAGCGTTAAGATCGATCGTGAAAACCAGATTGCGAAACGATTTCACACAAAACCTACCATACATCTTGTGCAATGAGTCATTTACCCACAACATAAACTTACAATGACTTAGGTGCTGTTTGTTTTTTCTGCAGTAAAATGTTTGCAGTCTGCGGACCACATTCCAGACATCTGTAGGAGAAGAGGTGGACCAAACGTTTGCAGACTGCAAGAAAAAGACTATCTGTTTTTTAACATCTGCAGACTGCAAAAATAGTCTGTAATTAAAAATATTAAATTCATCCACCATCATCATCTCTCTCCTCCTCTTCACTACCACCACCACCACCACAACCACCGCCACCACCACCACCACCACCACAACCACCACCACCACCACAACCACCACCACCACCACCACCACAACCACCACCACCACCACCACAACCACCACCACCACAACCATCGCCACCACCACCACCACAACCACCGCCACCACCACTATCTCATTCCCCGTGACTCCATTAACACAAAGATGTTCAATCAACTCTCCGATCACCATCTTCTATAGCCTTCTACAACCATCTTCATAATCATCGATCTCCTTCTACAATGACATTCACACAAAATATCAATATTCATCCAACTAATCAATCTCATCCATTCAATTCTGCAGAAATCAATTCACATCAATCGATCTCACTTCATCAGCTAATACTTCAATCTATCGATCGGTTGTATGAGATGAGAAGTGCGGCGGCGGCGACGGAGGATGGTGACGGAATTTGTTCGCATTGTTGGCATGAGACTTAGGGCTTGATTCTAGGGCGACGACCTGCTAGGGCGCCGCGACGGGAGGGCAGCGGTGGCCAGTGGTTGCTGCGAGGCTGGCGGTGGTTGCGATGGCCGGCTGGAATATGCAAAGGTGAGGGGGAAGGAGCAGGGTAGAAGAGGGTTTTGAAATTGAAGAATGAGAAGATGTTAGAAATGAATGGGGTCTATCTTCTTCACGCAGACCTCAAGAAGACATTTTTTAATGAAAAGTCTTTTAGAAATCAAACATTTTAGCCTTTTAAAACGTTTTTCCACGTCTGTGTGCGTGCAGATAAAAAGGTGGGGAAGAGCTTTTTGAAAAAAAACAAACATCTTCTTAAACTCATAACATTAAGTTTACAAAACATCAACCTTACTCGTTTTAATCACAGGATAATGAGATAGAAAATTAAAAACCATTGAAATGAAGTTCATCATCTAACACAATAACATTCTTTCAAGGGTAGAAGCAAAGAACACCACTGTTATCTTCAATGGAGCTTCTCTCCTTCTCCACCCCCTCCTCCTCCTACCACCACCACCACCACCACCACTCCTCCACCCTCCGCCACTTTCTCCCCACAAAACCCCTAAAACCCTACTCCCTCCGCCGTCTACCACCGCAGCACCACCACCAACCCCTCAAATCCTCATTTCAACCATCCCCCCAAACCCTAGCTATCGACTTCACACCAAACTTCAATTTCTCCGCCTCTTCACCGCAGACGCCGGCGACGGCGATGAGAGGCGCCGAAGCCGACGCCATGGGGCTCCTGTTGCGAGAGAGGATCGTGTTCTTAGGGACGCAGATCGATGACTTCGTTGCGGATGCTATTATTAGTCAGCTGCTGTTGTTGGATGCTCAGGACCCTACTAAAGATATCAGGCTGTTTATCAATTCTACTGGTGGTTCTCTCAGGTACTGGTTTCATGACCTTTTGTGTTTAGGTTTTTGAATTGAGTTTTGTATAGTCGTACACTGGTATAACTGTCTTGTGGTGATTTGTTGTGGTAGTTATTGGTTTTTGTGGATGTTTCACATGGATATGAGTGTTGGAGTTGTGGTGTTTATGATGAGTTATGGTGTTTAGATGAATAGAACAGCATTAGGGGAAGTAGTTGTGGGGAAGGTTTTTGGAAATGTTGTTAGGGCGTATGCCGATTGGATTTGGTTGAAAGCGGTTATGAAGATAGATAGGGGAATTCGGTTGGTGAATTGTTGTGAATTTGTAAGTTGAATGTCTTTTTGGTGCAAGTGAGATCATTTGGAGGATTAGTGAAATATGAGTTGGGAATTCTCTTATATTTCGTGTACGTGTAAGTGCTAGTTTTGTACAAGCTCTATGTTTTAGAAGGTGGTAGGCGCTCAGCACTCTGAGGCGATGGGGTCCTGGGGGCCGTGGCAGTAGGTGAAGGGGTGCACACATGTATGCGAGGCGCACTTGTCATACACTAATGGAAAATTATATGTAGCTTCACATTATAGATTATACATGAGGAAACTGGAATCCTGTTGAACGACACATGGACCGTGAGAAATTGCTTAGATTTCTAGGTTTCTAGGTACAGGCTTAAAACTTTTTTAAAAAAATGGCGGGCCTTTTTATTCCATTAAAATGCATGAGCTAATTAAAAACAGGAAGAAAGCAGCCTGCAACCCATTATGAGGCGGCTTGATGCACCAAAACGGCTCTTGCCTCTGTTCGCTCCTTGTACACTTGTCGCCTTTCCTAAGATGATGTGATCTCCCCATTGCTTTGATGCACCTAGGTGCGCCTTAGGCATGCCTTTTAGAACACGGCCCAAACTATGCTGTTTTGATGCTTTTAGTAAGAGATAAATGAGTGAATTACAGATAGGGTGGGTTTTCAAAAATGAAAAGTGATTGTCTCTGAATGAGGGAATCATTACAAGTCAAAGATAGTGATTCTCTGTTCAGACGCTTACCGTTTTACTTCCTCTCAATTAAGTGTTGCAAAGTTACATGCTTCAGTGTTTTTATTGTAATAAGATACTTTGAAGACGCGAGGAAAAAAATCGGTCATCTTAATACTAAGAGTTTTTAAGCAAATTGATATCTATTTGCATAATCATGTGATATGAAACAGTGAACAGGTTTTGGGTCCAGAGTTGTTTTATAAAGGGTGTTTGGCATTGCTTTTTGAAGTGATTATTTGATTTACAAGTGGCAGATAATCAGTTTATAGTATTTGGGTATAGTAAAACTGATTTTGATTATCTGATTGTTCAGGAGTAGCCGCAACAAAACTGATATTTAAGGCAAAATCAAAATCACTATAATTTTACTCGTCTCATCCCAAAAACTTATAACCTGACTTTTTTACTTCTGTTTTTTTCACTAACAGTATATAAGAATGTCTTTGTTTTGTTATTTTACTTAAATTCTGCAAATGATATCTGTTTATGTGATTATTAAAACTTCAAGCAGCAGAGCACATCCATACACTATCTTCTGCAACTCAATATGTTATCATTTGGATTATTTCATAACTTATACCTTTTAAAAACTAATGCCAAACGCTACAACCTATTATGATGATCTAATCATATTTTCAATTTGTATATAGTAAACATGGTTCTTTTCATTCATCTTTTCTTTAATGTTATCAAACAGCTCTTCAATGGCCATTTATGATGTTCTGAAGTTAGTGAGGGCTGATGTATCAACAATTGCACTTGGCATATCAGCATCAACAGCTTCCATAGTTCTTGGTGGCGGAACCAAAGGTAAACGTCTTGCAATGCCTAATACAAGAATTATGATCCACCAACCACTTGGAGGTGCAAGCGGGCAAGCCATAGATGTTGAAATTCAAGCCCGGGAAATGATGCATAACAAGGAAAACGTGACAAGAATCATAGCAGAATCCACTGGCCGGACTTATGAACAAGTTCAGAAAGATATTGATAGGGATCGATATATGTCTCCTATTGAAGCAGTTGAATATGGAATTATTGATGGGGTTATAGATCAAGATACCATTATCCCACTTGAGCCTGTACCAGATCGCGTCAAACCTACTCTTAGTTACGATGCAATTAGCAAAGATCCTCAGAAATTCTTGAATCCTGACATACCTGATGATGAAATTTACTAGCTGGGAAGTATCTACTGCCTGAAGAAAATTTTACAGTCTTTCTTGTTGTGGTGACTACAGTTTATTACTTTAGATTGAATGGTTCATTTTTCTCTGTCAAAACTATTGTATTCTTAAAGTGAAATAATGACATTTGAGACCATTTTCATTATGTGCAAAGTTATTTTTTAGATAAAGGCAGAATCTTGAATAATGGTTAAAAGAACAGCTAGTGTTTGTTTTTTTAGGTATCTTTACACAGCAAAAATAAACACACTGTTATACGCACGCACATGAAAGCAATAAGAACACGAGAATTTATATTGGTTCGGTCAAGATGACCTACGTCATGGGGAATGAGATCAATTAGGGTAAAATTGACAGAAATTGAGAATGATAATGGAACAAGCAAATAGAAACAAGGATTGTATTGCTAAATTGATGATGATAGCAAATGAAAATGATGATTACAACTCAATCACCTCTACTGTAGAAGTCCAGGGCTATGCCCTTCTCAATGCTTAAAGCAAAGAGCCAAAAACTTACTGATTCTTTTTCCTTCCCCTCCTTAGGGTTTAATAATACCTATTTATATAATATAAAAGTTGCACTAAACACCCTTCTAGAATAGACAATTGACATTAAACTATAAAATAGAATATTATTCCTATCATTACTTCCCCCTTAACACAAGACTTGTCCTCAAGGCTTGGTAGAAGAGCCCTCAATAGAGTGAATGACCCCATCCGACTGGAAAACATCCCTTTGTTCCAATTGAAAATGCAACCCATCCGCAGAATCGGATTCATCATCGCCAAGTAACATCACACGAAGTTTACCCTCCGGGCATGTATGAGCTGGACTATATTGCTGTCCACATTTGTAACATAACCCCTTCTTCCTGCGTTCCTCCCATTCAGTGCGAGATAAAGAGCGGAGACCCCGATCACGAGGGGAAAGCTGGTCACTATCGTGCGATGGAGAAGAAGGTTTGTGATTCAGTACCGAACGAGGGGACTCCAATTTGGGAGAAACGAATCTGTCAAAGCGATAAGGAGAACCAGGCGTGGGCTCCGATCGGCCCAAAAAGGAAGATCCGTCTTTCACCCCAAAAGATGGAAGACCATTAGGATTCAAATAACGAAAGCGGCCCAACGCGGCCTGACCCGAATTCGGTCGGAGCATCAGCTCAACATCTTTTGCCAAATACATCGCATCCAACCGAGAACGAGGACGATGAAGACGAACCCATTTTTTGACATCGTCCTTCAACCCAGCCACAAAATAACCGATTGACTGTGATTCAGGTAATCGAGGAACCAAGGACAACATGTATTCAAATTCATCAATGTAATCATAAATAGAATCACCTTGTTTGATCGTCGCTAATTGCTCATACGGATTATGGATTTCTAATCCACTAAACCGTTGAAGCAATTCAGATTGAAAATCAACCCAAGAGATGGTTGGGTGCACTTGAGTGATAATGGTAAACCAATGTTGTGCAACACCACCCATGCTCAGCCGAGCTAATTGAAGACGAGCCTCATCCGAAGTCCGATTCAAATCAAAATACAGATTAGCTTTTTGGATCCAACCTTGTGGATCAAAACCAGTAAATTCAGGAAGTTTTACCTTCTTAACAGCCCATGGAAGAGACAGAGAAGAATCGGAGTTATCGAGCGGTGTGGACTTCGATCGAGAATTCGAAAGAAGAACATCGTCTCCCGAAACCCCTGAACCGGAAGAACCATCAACAACCTTCTTATCCTGTTTCGCCATCCATGTTAAAACTACCTTCCGAAATTCGCTAGACTCTCCCTTTTCCACCTCTAAGGCTTGTAATGAAGTGCGAATTGCAGCCACATCAGATTGTAGTTGCTTAATTTGAGACTCCTGTGCATCTAATCGGGAATTTGTTCGAGTTTCCATGAAGAACAGAATGAAGAAGAAACCGGCGACGGGAATCCGGCAGGTCGGACCAATGATGGAGAATGAGATCAATTAGGGTAAAATTGACAGAAATTGAGAATGATAATGGAACAAGCAAATAGAAACAAGGATTGTATTGCTAAATTGATGATGATAACAAATGAAAATGATGATTACAACTCAATCACCTCCACTGTAGAAGTCCAGGGCTATGCCCTTCTCAATGCTTAAAGCAAAGAGCCAAAAACTTACTGATTCTTTTTCCTTCCCTTCCTTAGGGTTTAATAATACCTATTTATATAATATAAAAGTTGCACTAAACACCCTTCTAGAATAGACAATTGACATTAAACTATAAAATAGAATATTATTCCTATCATACGTCCACTCTTTGCAACTAGGTATTTTTTATTAAGCTCAAGGGACAAGATTACAATATAGTAACATGAACTATATATAGAGATAATTAGGGTTTTAAGAAGCTTTATGGGCCAGACCCATAACTCTATCCAAAAAGCCCAAAGGCCTTCACACCTCAACAATCTCCCACTTGAAGACCTTGCGAATACTCCAGCTAGCCATCTAATTACAAAGCAACCCTGTCATCAGTAATCTTCAAGTAACAAAAATCCTCCAAGCCTTCAATTCCAAAGAACAAGCTAAGATGTCAATCCAAATCCCCTAGTTGCAGAGACCATTTTCATCAATTACTTGAAAATGCCAGTTGAAGCTCCCCCGAGCTCCAACCCAGTCGTAACAGACTCCACCAACGACCCATCCTCTGTCTCAACTGGCTTACACGATCCACCGGATTCAGAGATACACCGAGAACCACTAACACTCTCCAAATTCAGCAAATAATCACCAGGAGAGATTTTTCCAGTCGTAGTCTTCAAAACCCAACGATTCTTCTTGACTGTACCCGGAACATGCCCCACACTCCTACTGTCACAAAATTCTCTGACTGGTATAGACTTATGAACCCCATTCAGCTACAATCTTTGCTCCGGACTTCATGTTTGCAAAATGAACTCTCTTAGTAGCAAATTTAGCGAACCCGACTTTGACTTGCTTAACCAGGTTGATCAGTCCCTCAGTAGGTACCTCCACCATATACAATGACCCATGCTTATCACCATGAGCAATCACCCGGTTCCCGTTGATTACCCTCCATTTACCACTACCAAACTTGACTTCCAATCTTTGTTCATCCAATTTACTAACAGAAATTAATTTCTTCTTCAAACTTGGAATCACCTTGACATTCTTCAAGTTCCATGCAGTTCCAATGGAGTCACCAAATCAATATCACCCATACCCATTACATCAAGCATTTTGCCATCAGCGAGACGTACCTTCCAAAATTGTCAGTTTTCAAATTCACCAACATTTCACCGCTGTGTACGGCGTGAAACGAAGAACCAAAATCCATGATCCAAGAGTCCACACTGTTTTCAGCCTCAAGAATTAACACGTTGTCACATCCCAACCTTGACGGCGGAATCGTCGAGATGTGAGGGTTAAGATTGTTCACAGCCACATAACGCTATATTAAATTGCAAATATTATTTTTCATAAGTCTTAAAATGAAATACAACCATAAGTCTCAAACAAGAGATAAGTTCAAACATAAATCAAAACATAACATAACATTTTGTTTATTTAACTAGGTCCAAGTCCTAGTTTTATTGCAAGCTTCAAAGTCCACTTTAAACTTGGGGGTTTCCTAAAACATGATAAAAATAAGAGTCAACTAAAAATAGTTAGTGAGTTTCCAAGGTTTTCATACATAATATGATAAAGGTTACAAGTAGCAATTCATGTCATAGGTCATAAGCAAGTAAGGTTATAGAACACATATCGTTACAACCAAACCTCGACTTGATTACAAGTATAAAAGATTGGCTAAGTGTATTTGGTTCCCATGATGAACAAGCATACGTCATCAGGAGTCGGCAATACCTCGACTTTAGCACCAAATAGGCTTGTCAGGCCCAAAGATCTAAGACGTCGCAAGGCTAGCAATAGTTAATGATTGTAAACAAACTATGTATCTCATATAATCACTTACTACACACAAATAACCATGACAAAAATAAAGATGAATTGCAAGTGCTTTACAAGTCTCAAACGTATATAAGTGTATGATGTATAAGTATCATGTTTCACCCCAAAATAGTGTGAAATAAAGTAAAAAGGGGACAAGGAAACTCACTTGTCAAATAAGTATGTTATGGAGATTAATAATAAGAACGATATAAGTCGTTCCAAGATGAATCGTCACGAGACACCTAAATATATATATTTCACAAGATTTAGGTTAGTAATAAGGTTAACGATTTAACGAAAACTAGGGTTCCAATATGAATTTGGGAGGTTTTAATTATTAAGTCGATTGGAATCGATTATGTTTTGGTCCAAAGAAAAATGATATAGATCAACTAAGATTGAAAATGATACAGATCAATAAAAAAAATGATTCAATAATGTATTTTATTGATTTAATAAGAAAAATATAATGTGTGGAAAGAATACTTATTAATAATTTATTATCTAACATTTGGTAAGGATAATTGAATGACTTGCAAAATCATCTTATATTGATATAAAGGACTTATAATATTAAAGCCGTAAATAAAGAATATTAGTAAATCATATCGTTTTATAAATTTCAAGAATTTAAGTAATTGTTTAAGAAATAAACTAATTACGATATAACATGAATTAACTATATAAATAATTACTCAACTAACTATTTGAATAATTATTTATTTGACATATAGATATATAATATTTTAAGTAATGTACATTTGAACCATAAAAATTTATAACATTTAAATCACATAAGTATTATTTTTTCATAACCCTTATTATCCTTTATAAGGTAGTTAGATTTAAAATCATAAGCTTCTAAAACCTTTAAAATTAATTTATAATTTCAAAGATGTTTTCGTTAACGAACTAATTTTATTTTGATTTTATATTAAAATAATACATTTTCTAATTTATAAAATGTTAAGAAAAACATTTAAAAAAAAAGATGTGGAGGCCCGGTTCGAACCCGGGACCTCTAGTATGAAATGTGAACCACGAACCAGTAGACCAAAGGCTCTCAGCCGCGTTATAAACTATGTTTTTATTCTTAAAAACAAAACTTTAAACAAATCCCCAAATTTCCTATAAACCCTAGAATCGTTTAACCCCAAATTGAACACGAATTCGATTACATTCATCGTGTTAATCATAGGGCTTTTGTTCCCCAAAGAAAACCGAGTGTTTGGGTGTGTGTAATTACCGGAACGATGATCAAATCGAGGTTACAAGATGAAGAAATAGTCGCGATCAATGTTGGGTAGAGTTTGTGATGCAGACGTTGATGTTATTCAAATTCGTTGCACATGAAGCTTCCAAGGATCGTGATGGTTGAAAGCCCCCTAACAATTTCACCTGAGACTGATCGGACGTCAGTGAACACTAAGGTTGCAGACTCCGATGATTGCGTGGGTTGTTCGGGATGTTCAATTATGATTTAGACAAAATTGAGTTTGACAAAGGTTCGGGATTTGTTACACGATTGATTAGGTTCCCTTTAATTAGATTATCATTACTTTTAATTGTCGTTTGGTTCGAAGGTCGTCGGTTACCGACCCCAAACGTTCACATACCCAGCTTTAACTTCAATTAAAAGTCATTAAGTGTTCGAAACGGTTAGCAACAAGATGGTTTGAGGTTTAATTCGGTTTTAATTGCGGTTACCGGAGTTCGGAGGCCCGCCGGCGCATGGCCGGAATTGGGGCCGGGTATGCGGGCTGGTGAACAGGGGGGGGGGTTGAGTTTTGTGGTTTGGCACAATTGGCCCCTTTAGTTTTCTATCTTTGTTATTTTATGTAAGAAGACTTTTAATTCAAGTTTCAAAAATAACATAAATACCCCCTGAACTCAGTTTAAGTTTAACTTCTAACCATTTTGTTAATTTCTAAATAATTATCATTATTAATACCATTAATATTATAGTTATTATTATTTATTATTATTACCATTATTATTATGATTATTATTATTATTATACATATTATTTTAGTTATTATTATTATTATAACAATATTATTATCATTATTATCAATGTTAAGCAATTTAATTTATTAACTCCCAATTTAACTCAACATGCATAATAAGCCCTCAAAGTTCCATAAATGACATAAATGGCCCTTACAAGTACTAACAAAATTAACTTTTAATTATCAAAAATACGAGATGTTACACACGTCACCATCATTGACATCCTCAGCAGCAGTGTTTAAACTTTTCTTTGGACATTGACTCTTAACATGTCCATCCTTGTTGCAGATCCAACACCTCACATTTTTCCGAGTCCGAGTTGAACTCTTTCCCCGACTCCCACTGGCTCGGCTATTTTCCCTTCCCCTGCCAACATGTAACATCTCAGAAGATGATCCAACATTTGCACTTTTCAGACGTGTGTCTTCACCTATCACAATGTCTCGGATCTTTTCAAATGTCATGTTGTTAGCACCCACAGAATTTGTAACAACAGTTACAGTCCCGGACCAACTATCAGGCAGTGAAGATAGCAACACCAAAGCTCGAGTCTCATTATCAAATTTTATTCCCACTGATTCTAATCTGGTAAGAATAGACATCAGATCATTAATGTGGGAGGTGACTGAGCTTCCCTCTTTCATTCTCGTCATGAACAGTTCCCTTATCAAGAACACCTTATTAGCTGCAGACGGCTTTTCATACATATTTGACAGAGCCAACATCATACCACTTGCAGTGGTTTCTTTCATGATGTTAAAAGCAACGCTTTTCGTCAAAGATAACATAATAACCGCTCTAGCTTTCTTGTCCTTGGAATTCCAAACTGCTTCTTCAGCTTTCTCCATACTCTCCGATTTCTTTTCCAGTACCATATCCAAATCTTTTTGACACAATAATGCCTCTATTTGCATTTTCCACCAACCAAAATCAGTGCCATTGAACTTTTCGATCACAGTCTTCCCGTCTTCAGCCATAATAGCAAACTAGAGACAAACAACAAACGAAACATGCACACTGAACAGTTGATAACCAGTCAACGAAGGATAGAAAAAACAGATCCGGTACTTCCAACCAAAACCCCAGGGGGCGCAGAACCCTAAACGGCGGCGACGGCAACCCTAGGTGACGGCAGAAAACCTAGGTGGCGGCAGCGGCGGCGGCCGTGGGAACCTTGGTCGCGTCGGCAGAAACCCTAGATGGCGGCGGCGTCAAAATCTTCAAAAAAATTTCCCCGAAACAAGGGGAAGATTTTAACAGTAAAACAAGAGCCTAAAGCTCTGATACCAGTTGTTAGGTATCTTTACGCAGCGAAAATAAACACACTGTTATACGCACACACACGAAAGCAATAAGAACACGAGAATTTATAGTGGTTCGGTCAAAATGACCTACGTCCACTCTCTGCAACTAGGTATTTTTTATTAAGCTCAAGGGACAAAATTACAATACAATGACATGAACTATATATAGAGATAGTTAGGGTTTTAAGAAGCTTTATGGGCCATGCCCATAACTCTATCCAAAAAGCCCAAAGGCTTTCACATCTCAACATGTTTCTTTTATAACTCTAAAAGAATTAATGATCATTTACATAAACGCTTGCGTGCATAAAATAATTTGGCCCTGATAGTCGCGCCAAACCAGTGTCCTTTTGCCATTCGTTTTGTCTCGTAACTTTTTACGCTTTGTGAGTTATGACTTATGACCTTTTAAAGTTGGTCTCTTTTCTAGCCCGTATGTCCTCACTGTTGCATGAACTGGTTCGATCTGATCCACATCAAAATCCATCACCAGTAGTCCAAACATGAGCAAGATCCATCTTCAAAATGATGAAATCGAAGCTTATCACGAACAATAATCTTTCTTTTGGTCACAACAGAAATAAACTTAATTGCTGTGTGGCAATCTTCACACACCCGAAGGTTCTTGACAATCCTTATGGTCGATCCCTCTCCTGTTTTCAAGAGCCCGAATGCTAGTGCAAGCTTCTCACTATGATACCTAAGTGCATGCACCCTTTCTTCCTCTTCTACTTCATGCATTACAGATTCAAATGCTGGTGTATAACCTACTTCCCTGCATCTCTCCATCAACTCATCTAAATACCTGTAGATTGTGTCGGTTTCAGGGTGAGATGTATCAGCCATACTAAACAAATAAGTCTTTTTATCAACTTCTATGGTGGTGTATCCAACTTGTTTCTTTAAACCCTTTTGAATCATCACATTTCTAACCGTTTCAACCCGATCCATCTGACCCGCCATTGCATATATGTTAGAGATCAAAACAAAATGGCCAGGATGATGAGGTTCGATAGCTAAAAGATTCTCAGCTGCTACAACACCAAGAGTAATATTTCTGTGCATCTTGCAAGCTCCAAGCATTGCAGTCCATACAGCTGCTGTAGGTTTGATAGGATGCATATCTTGAATATGCTGATATGCTTCGTTTAGCAGCCCTGCACGCCCGAGCATATCAACCATGGACACATGGTGCTCGATTCTAGGGGCAATTTGGTAATTTTGAATCATGCTAGCATAAGCTAGCTTGCCTTCAGATACCAGTCCAGCATGGGCACATGCTGATAAAACCGCGATAAATGTTACAGAATTCGGAGCTTGGCTACACAGTTTCATTCGATGAAATACCTCCATCGCTTCCCTACCATAACCATGCATCCCATAGGCGGATATCATCGCGGTCCAAGTTATAACATTTTGTTGTTTTAACGATTCAAACACTTCTCTAGCTCTAATTACATCTCCACACCTACCATACATGTTGATCAATGAAGTACCAATCGTCGTACTCACACGTAATCCCTTACGTTTGATATACTCGTGAACCCACTGACCTAAACCAAGAGCACCAACCTGAGAACACGCGGATAACACACTCGCAACAGTCACCGAATCAAACTCAACACCCGAATCCCGCATACACTTAAACAACCCAATAGCCTCCTCAGCACGCCCATTCTGCTCACACCCCGATATCATCGAGTTCCACGCAACCAACGTTCTCTGCGGCATTTCATCAAACACCTTGCGCGCAACCCCCAATTCACCACATTTCGCATAAAAACTAACCAAAGCAGCCTGAACAAACGAATCCAACCCATACCCACAAACCATCACATGACAATGAACAATCTTACCAACACCCAGAGCTGATAAATCACCACATGCTTTGATCACAGCGGTTAACGCATGATTCGAACACTCAACATTACTGTTCAACATATAATGGTAAAAGACGATGGAATCACGAGGGTAATTGTGCTTTGTGGAGGCTTTGATAATGGAGCTGAAGAGGAACGAATCGGGGTTGGAGATGGAGAAGAGGAGTTTGCGAGTGTAGAGGATTGCTTCTGCAGCAATGGCGGATGTGAGGAGTTTGGTGAGAAGAGGGAGGGCGGTGGTGTCGCCGGAGACGATGAGTTGACCGTGGACTTGCCGGAGGGGTTTGATCCGGCGGCCGGCGAGGAGGAGGAGGTGGTAGAGAGATGAACGACGGTGGTGAGCGTTGTGATGAATCATTGAATCATTCGATCGTTTGTGGCGCGTACTCTACATAACCGTTTGTTTTTTTTAATGATATCTAAATAGTTTCTAGAGTTAATTACACAAATATTCTTTTTGGTTTTCGGAAAATAGTAGGTGTAAATATTAACTTTTTTGAGTAAGAGGTTGGGGGCTTGTGATTTTAATTTTATCATATGGAAGATAAGATTATCTTTCGTTAGTTTTTCTGTTAAGTTGTAGTAAATTGATTATATTACCCTGGGTCACCGATGGCTTTGCCGGCGAGGCGGCGAACAACCCTTCATCTTCCTCTCTACCGGCTACCAAAACCACTGGTCCTTCGGACCTATCCCCTGTTGAGATCTCCCTAAACAACACTTTGTTCTCCCGCGTGTTTTTTTTTTAATTTTCATAATTACATGGATGGTGCTTTGTGGTCAACGCATATCAGAGATTACTCCCCACTTTTTAATAGTTTTATATTTTTTTGAACGGCCAACGAATAATTTTTAAGACCCGGTCACCCGGGTAAACCCATTGGTGAAAGGCCACCCACGCCCGCGAACACAGACAACGCTGGTGACCCGGCTCGCCCATCATTCCAAGAGAAACCCACCACCTAAAGGTCCACTGTGGTAAAACCCTTGGCCCACCAGGAGCATATTGCACCTAATGAGACTCCAACCCATGATCTCCACTTTGGAAAATCATATGATGTCTCCTCCTAAACCAGTTGATTTAGGACTCATTGACTTTTAATAGTTTTACATGAAAGGTTTAATTGAAGGTATGTTATATCTAAGGGTTTTTTATTTATTTATTTATCAAAACGGTGTTGTTAAGAATTTTATTTATCAAAATGAGTATTTTAAAGTATTTATCAAAATGAATATCTATTAAAAGCTTTCATTTGCTCATTTATAATTTTATTGAATAAAAAAGTTTTAAAATTTTAATTAATATTTTCTAAAAAGGGTTAAAGGAAAAAGTTTATTAGAAACCAAATCTATTTTAGCCCACCTAAAAAAATTTGATTTCACCATTTCTTCTTATGGGAGTGTTCAAGCTCTGCCACTGGTTGTTTGTTTGAAGACATGAAGTGGGTTGTAATGGTGAGTGGTTTTTTTTGTTTTAAATTTAATGTCGGACCCAACATACAAATCTTTTTGTATTTTTAGTGCTTCATTTCCCTTTTATTCTTTAATTATATAGGCCAACGGAAAAGAAAACCACTAGCAAGTTCGATAGGAGCCGTTGCATCCAACTGAAATTGAATCTCAGCTGTGTAAAGTACCTGCATTTCTTCTACAAGCGACGGTTTTCGACAGTTGGTTCAAAATTACAGAGTTTCAGTTGTGCAACACGTTGAAGGAGTCACACGGATTAGAAGTAAATGCAGCCAATTTTTAATATAAATTTATAAGTGAATATAAACTAAAATTACAACTCTTGTACAATATATTCTCTAATGTGTTTAGTTTTCTCTAACTAAAAAACATGTGTACATCAATACAAATTAAGTAACAACTGTATGCAGATATCGTTGATACCATAAAAATAGAGGTAAAAATTAAAATGACAAATTTAAAGTGTGTATAAAAGCTTTATTAAGATAAAAAATGATTAAGTTGTTTATAAAATTCTAAATATGAGGAAACTACAACCTCATTAGCAAACACAATTAAGAAATTTAGAAACATTCAGTTAAAAAAATTAAAAATCTATTCAATTGACCTTTGTGGTTTGTGCTGACTAATTCTTTGCATATTGAATGTGTATTCAGGTCGATTTGGTTAAACCACGTACCGTTTAATATAATCTATATATATATATATATATATATATATATATATATATATATATATATATATATATATATATATATATATATATATATATATATATATATATATATATATATATATATTGTTAATTATTCTATATTCAAAATACTGTACGTATGTTCCTAGCTTTTTAAATTAGTTTTTGGAGCTATACTTATTAACCTTAGTCAATCTGATTGGTCAGAAACTTCACTTTAGTATTTACAAAGGGAAAACAATATATTATACGGATGGTTAGGTGGTTTGGACAGATTAAATATAGACTACGTATTGATTAATGTAATTTAATTAATTGTTATTAACTATATTAATATTTTCTACATTCAAAGTATGTTATATATATTTCTAGCTTCGTAGAATAGTTCTAGGAGCTATATTTAATAAACCTTAGTTAACCTGATTGGTTATCATCAATGGTTGTGAGTCTTTTAGTATTAGTATTATATAAATTTTTAAAAGAATTAGAATCTTTTAAAGAAATTAAAATTCAAGAGAACTGAAATTGATTCCACTTAAAATCCGTATGATGTTTGGTTTGTAGATTTGTAAAACGAATTAAAACTGTCTAAAAGATTAAAATACAAATGATGATTGTAGGTAAAACTTTACTTTCTGGTTTCTTGATTTACAACCAAACATCATTACACTTAATCCCCTAACTTTTTTAAGGATTTATATTTACATCCATATGAACCATAAACAAAACCTTAATTAACGGGAGTTTGAAGAACTTTGGGTTTATGAATGATTTGGAAGTTTACGAACAAATAAAATTAGATTGAATACCCGTGCTACACGACGATGTCCGTAATTTCGTTTCACACTCATAGTCATAATTTCTGATTGTATATTTTCAACCATCGATAGAATAGAAGTGCTAAAATTAGTAATGGTGACAATAAGAGAAAAAACATATTTAAATTCTAAAAGAAAACGTAAAATAAATTAAAATACATATAAAAGAAAAGGAAAAGGAAGAAACAAAACGAAAAAATAGATGTATAAATAACAAAAATAAGCTACAATAATTCTGACCAGTCTTGGTTTGCTACGTATTCATTTGACCAATCACAATATGGATTTCTATTTAATAAAAATAGTTAAATGTTTTTTTGGTTTCTGATTTTATGTTTTTTTGTCATTTTAGTATTATTTTTTAGTTTTTGCGGTTTCAGTACTCGTGTTTCAAAAAAATCACCGAAACAACCATTCCATCCAAATCCCTAGATAACTTCAATTACCACCAGGGGTAAAACCGTTATTTCCTTTATTAAATTGCTATTTTCGTACCTGGTTTTATATCATTGTTATCCTTTCAGTACTCGCGATCTGGATAAGTTTTTGTTTTAGGAGATGTTCGTATTTTAGCTAGTTATTAAAGTTAATATTATTGTAATAAATATTTTATAAACCCTTATTTTATTTTATAATATATTCCGGTTTAAAATAAGAAGTTTCTTATCTATACTACTATATAATAGAGAAACCATGATTAGATTTGTAATTTTACATCAATTTTAAGATTTATTCCTATTATACTTCTTTTAAGGTTTAAATACTTGTACTCCAGCATTTCCTAACTAAATTTAAAGTATGACTATTATATTTAAAGTTATCCTAATCTATTTATATTTATACTACTATATAATTCAATTTTTGGACAACATTGCAATTTTAATTCATTTTAAAGACACTTAAGAACAATTTTGTTACATTTGGTACAAGTGATTATGCATAAACAAGTTATTATAACCTTATAGTAATATAGATATGTTTGATATCCCACATTAATCAAAAAAAAAAACAAAATAAAAGTTAGCACAATAAGAGAAAGTTAGCTAAAAACACAGTCCTAAAAATATTAATATCCCCGCGACACCACGCGGGTTTCACCCACTAGTTTCTTAATATGCATTTTATCCACAACATCATGCGGATGTGAACTTACTAGTTAATAACAAAAACAAACTTTATTTATAATACTTAACTGATCTTTTTTGTCACCTTCTCCTTCTAGACTACTTTAGATAACCTTAATAATCATACATGAGAAATTGCCTTGGTCTTTCGCCATTAGCAATTCCTGCCCTTGATAAGTGTTTTGATGATTTATTAATAGAAATAAAAAGGGAAACGACAAAGGCACAAAGCGGAAAAAAGAAGAAAAGAAAAAGAAGCCACATATGTGGACGCATGGCAAAACTATGTAAGAACAAAAAAAACAGACCGGTGCAAAAGACGTATGAAACCGGTCTTGAAAACGAGTTAGGCAATAGAGAAATTAAAAACCTAACAAACAAACTAGACAAACAATTTGCTATAAAGCCTAACTATAAATTATACAATAATTAACAAAACCAACAGCTTGCCACTATTTTTTAAAAGTTTTAAAATCAAATAGAGATAATAATCATACTTAAATTATCATTAGTGGTGTTGAACAAGAAGAAAAGATCATGCTGAAGAAGAAGAAGAAAGGATGAACGTGAATTTGATTGATCACGAGTACTGAAATAACAAAAATGATATAGAACCAGGGACAAAAATAACAATTTAATAAAGGAAATCATGGTTTTACCCTGGTGGTAACGAAAGTTATCTAGGGATTTGGACGGAATGACTGTTTCGGTGATTTTTTTTGAAACACGGGTACTGAAAACGCAAAAACTAAAACACAAGTACCGAAATGAAAAAACGATATAAAACTGGGGGACAAAAAAAGATTTAACTCTAATAAAAATGAAAACAATTTACAAATAAATTGAAAAGAATAAAAACAACTTATAGATCCATTTAGACTTTCTTCTATTTTTTAACGGCTCCTAATTTACTATATTACATGTCACTTGTAAATTCTTGAATTTTATATAGACTTTATTTGATGATAAGACTAAATGCTTCTAAAACTAAATGTATAATTAACACCATTAGAAGGGTGGAAGGGGCGGGCACGCCGTGATGCAACGTCATGCCTCGGCGTCGTGCGGCACCATTGCCACCACCCCCTTTTCACAATGTATGACGTGCGATTCCGGCACCCGCTCGTCGTGTCCTCTCTTCAATGAATCTCTCGATTAACGGCTCCTTTCACGTGGCATGGTGTGGCAAGTCGGCAACACCAACGCCACCACAATTGTTGTGTGTATGATATAATGTGACGTAATATGACATGACAAGATTTAATTGTTGGGTTTGTGGTGTGGTGTCGTGTGACATTGATGCCCTCCTAAAAACCATAAAATAAAAGTCAAATTCTAAATGGTTGACATTCTGCTTGTGTTTGACTTATTCTATGCGTTATGTATCGTATTCAGGTGGATTTTATTAAATATTAAAATTGTATACATCGCCGTTCAAACTTCAAAAATAAAAATGTATAGATTAATACAATCTAATAATTTGTTATTAACTATTTTAATATTTTTCTATATTTAAAATTCATTACGTATGTTTCTAGCTCTTAAAAGTATTCTTTTAGCTATATTTAATAAACCTTAGTCAATCTTATTGATTATAAACTTAATATGTTAAGTGTTTAATTTAAAGTAAAGTATACGAATGGTCGTCATGGTTGAATTTAGTCCCTATTTCCACTTTTTTAATTTTTGGATTTGGTCTTTTACGATAGAGTTTGCTTTCATAAGTGGTTGTTTAGTTTGTTAGTATGTTAAAATCAAGTAATTTGACCATTTCACGTTTTTATACATTATACATAAACCCCTTGAATTTATAGACATTTATATTTGTATTCACAAAACGCTTATGTATACAACTACCTTCTCTGACACCATTGCCTATGTCGTCACCACCACCACCACCACCACTACCACAGTCGCTTATATGCCATCATTGCCTTCTTGTTGCTACGGTCTTGGCGGCCATAGTGAATACCCGTTGCCGCCAGCCTTTTAGAAAAATAAATGTACCAGGTGATCGAATCTATACATTGATACATGTTTTTTTATAAACAACATATTTAAACCGAAACTAGAATTTTGACACCCACCAAAGTGATACTTTTTTAAGTCGACCACTTATGTGTCGAACTCATCTTATAATTACACCAATATATCTTCTAAACCATTAAATACTTGAAGGAGTGCTTAGTGGGAGGAGACGAGACACTAGGAATGAAGAACAAATTTCAAAATTTGTCTAAATTTTTTTTTCCAAGTGCAACACACAAGTTCTCATTTCTCTATTTAAATATCTTTTTTTAACGGCAAACGTATGACTTTGATTCGGATATCTTAATCAAGCCCACATAATCCGTTGCGCAGTCAGGACCGCACCCTCAAACCCCTCAGGAGGAAACTCTCAATATTTGTAGTTAGAAACAACTCTCATTCGAAGACTTTATTCATTCACCGTCCAATATTGAAATTTGAAACTAATTTTTAACAAATAATAACAAATTAAAAATATAATTATGTTCATTCATGTTAACCTCTCCGTACTTTTTAGTCCGGTAATATTAATTATTATATATTTATCGAGTTCGCTTCCCCTAAAAAGTTATAATTTCACCTCCGCCCCTGATATGAGAGTGTTCAAGCTCCGCCACTGTTTGTTACATCAACATTACAAAACATACAACCGTGATTTATAAAATATTGTTTATCTCAAATTAATATTTTAAACTTTGGATAAGTATCAGTTTGACATTTTCGACAACCAAATGTTAATTACAAAATTTGATTGTCTATAAATTGCATGTATCTATCAAACCTAAAACATGCACACAATATCACCAAAATGACAACATTAGCTTCTTTCAACAAGCAAATGTCACTTTTAACTCTAGTACTTGTTATCTTCCTCTCAACCCAAATATCTTCTACAACTTCAACTTCCATCACAAACAACTTCATTCAATGTCTAATCACCCGATCGGACCCTTCTTTTCCGATCACCGGAGCGATTTACACTCCCGAAAACCCATCTTTCCCCTCCGTCTTGCAATCTTATATCCGAAACCGTCGATTCAACGAATCAACAACGCCAAAGCCTGTTTTAATCATCACCGCTGAACATGTTTCCCACATTCAGTCATCCATCGTGTGCGGCAAACGTAGCGAGTTGCTCATGGTCACTAGAAGCGGTGGCCATGACTTTGAAGGTCTTTCCTACGTCACAAACTCGAACCAACCCTTCTTTGTCGTCGATATGTTCAACTTTCGGTCGATTGACGTTGATATCGATCAAGAAACCGCATGGGTCCAAGCCGGTGCGACCCTCGGTGAAGTGTACTATCGAATAGCCGAGAAGAGTAACACCCATGGGTTTCCCGCGGGTATTTGCCCTACGGTTGGTGTTGGTGGTTATATTAGTGGTGGTGGGTATGGGACCATGATGAGGAAATATGGTTTATCTGTTGATAATGTTCTTGATGCTTTGTTAATTGATGTGAATGGTAAGGTTTTGGACCGTAGGACCATGGGTGAAGACTTGTTTTGGGCCATCTCGGGCGGGGGCGGTGTGAGTTTCGGTGTGGTTCTAGCCTATAAGATCAAGCTGGTTCGTGTTCCGCGGGTCGTGACGGTGTTTAACGTTAGGAGAACGTCGGAACAAAACCTTAGCGCGATCGCGCAACGGTGGACACAAGTTGCAGATAAGCTAGACAATAATATTTTCATTAGAATGAGTTTGGATATCATAAATAATACCAAAAGTGAAAAGGTTATACGTGGTACGTTTTTAACGTTGTACCTAGGAAACTCAAGGAATCTTGTTACAATCATGAACGAAGATTTCCCCGAATTAGGGTTAGAAATGTCGGATTGTATTGAAATGAGTTGGATCGAGTCTGCGCTTTACCTTGCGGAGTTCCCGATCGGGACTCCGAGCAATGTGCTTTTGAGCCGTACGCCTGAAAGTCGTCTCGGCCCGTTCAAGAGTAAATCTGATTACTTGAAAAACCCTATTTCCCAACAGGGTTTCGAGTTCATATTCGAAAGGATGAAAGAACTCGAAAACCTGTTGGTGGATTTCAACCCGTATGGTGGAAGGATGAGCGAAATATCTGAATTCGCGAAGCCTTTCCCGCACCGAGCGGGGAACATCGCGAAGATTCAGTACCTAGTGTTGTGGGAAGAGCGCGGTATTGAAGCGCGAAATCGATACTTGAATTACACAAGAATGATGTATGATTACATGACTCCATTTGTGTCAAAGAACCCTAGAGAAGCATTTTTGAACTATAGGGATTTAGATATTGGTGTTAATAACCATGGTAAAAATGCATCTATTGAAGGTATGGTTTATGGGCACAAGTATTTCAAAGAGACAAATTACAAGAGGCTAACAACAGTGAAAGCTAGAGTTGATCCTCACAATTTCTTTAGGAATGAGCAAAGCATCCCAACTTCATGAGTATGACTTTTTCAGAGTGTAAAAGTCAAAATTCAGATAATAAAAATATGAGTCATATGACTTTGACTTGTATTTTATACAATCAAAGTTGTATGATGGTTATCTGGACTTCGATTTTTTTAATTCTGAAAAATGCATGTTGATATGGATCTTGATTATCTTAATCACCATATTGAACATTTAAATAACGAAGAAGTTTATTTACTTGGTTTAGTTATGTACAATATCGCTTTATAAAGTATAGTAATATTTGTAATAAATCATGTATTTTGATCCGTGTAATATTAATTGAATAAATTTATTAAAATTTATGGTGAAAGTTTAAAATACAAAGTGTTATAGGGGTGCAACTATTATGCAAAAAGAATTATACGAGGGTGAAATTATCACGCATAAACGATATTATCACGAGAGAATACTCTTCGCATGATAATTTTATCTTTGCGTGATAATTCATCTGTACATGTAGTTTTATCTCTTACGTCATAATTCCATCTGTATCTTTTATTCTTGCATAATAATTTTATGCACTTCACATGTAAAATCCAATTTAAACAATAACTCTTCTATATTAAAACATATATATAAAAAAACAAATTCACGACATAAGAATAAAATAAAAAGAAAAATTAAATAAATATAAAAGTGAGTGACGTGAATCATCATATGTTCAAATGAAATGGTTTGAGAAGGGTTAATTCAAATTATGCATATCAAAATAAAAGGCTACTCATTGGCTCATTGCAGCTTACGTGTTTGAAGGAGATGGAATTAACTATATTCAGTTTTCGTTCCCATTAGGTTTGATCGAAACATCAATTTACCTTTAAAAGTTTTATAATTTGTTTTAATTTCAGCTTAAAATTTTTATTAGTTATTTCATTTTAAATCCAAAATAATAAAACTTTTGAATTCAAACTAATACTACTTATAAAATTTTAAAAGTAAATTAATGTTTCTAATGTTCTGGGGAAAAATAATTATTTTTACAAACCTTAAAAAGAAATTTCATACAAGTTAGAAGCCCACATAATCATGCCTTTGATTAGTTGTTAAAAGAAGTAGGCCCACAATTTATATGGATATATGAGATTTAATAGATTGGATCGCAAGTTTTAATGGCCCATCCCACAAATAAAAAGGCCACACTAATATGGGGTCACAGAAATTTTAAAATCGTGTTCGACTTCAACTTTTTGGCTGGCAAGTAACAATAATCAATCGAGCGCATCAAAATTAAATATCTGATTATGGGTATGAGCGGTTAGTTTCCCGTAATCATTCTCGAGTGTAGGGTTAGTAATAGGGTCGTACTTAATTTGATTTTAATCTATTGTACACCTAAACTTTGATTGTTTGATTATCTCTTATTGTTTATAATTTTTTTTCCATTGATTGAACAATTTTGTCAATAAGTGTAATTAATTATTTATCAAATTATTGGTCTTTGCATTATAATCATTAATGATTGATTATGGTATTGTCATAACTTTTTTTTGAATGGCAATTATGCGACCCTGCTTCAGAAAACAGCTGTTATCTTAATCACATATTCGTTTCCTAGCCGGGACCGCACCCCCAACCCACTCAGGAGGAAACCTATTGCTGAGGAAAACCCCCTAGCTTAACTCTGAGCATTTTTGCTCAGAGTGAGATTTGAACCCATGACCTACCCATATTTACATGTAATGGTTATCTCATCTTAACTAGTTGAACTAAGTATCATTGGTTGGTATTGTCATAACTAATGTTTATAATAATATTATCAGTACTATCTAATTTACATGAACCCCTTATCTAATTAATAATCATGTTTTAATATGAATAACAAACTAATTTGCCTATGTGATTTGTAATTTGGTAGTACCTAGGTTGCACAATTCCTTCGCTCAGAGTTACAAATATGATTATTAATTTGGTAATAACGAACATGTTTATTAATCATGTTTTATTATCATTCAATTTAATTGTATTCATTAATTAGTTAAAGTAGTCTTTCTCGTACTCTTGATGAAAGCCCTTGGAAACTATTCTAACTGGTTAATATGAGCTACTCATGACATGTAAATATTAAGAGGTCATGGGTTCAAGTTTCACTCTGAGCAAAATGCTCAGAGTTAAGTCAATGAGTTTTCTCAGCAATAGGTTTTCTCTTGAGGGGTTGGGGGTGCGGTCCCGACCAGGATACGGATAGGTGAGTTTGATTAAGATAACACCTATCTTACGCACATTTGCTTTCAGAAAAAAAAATACTAGGTGCACCTTGTATTTAGCAATGGATCCATCCGGATTGCGCTTGATGTGAAAGACCCATTTGCAATCAATGGGTGTTTGAGAAGTATGAGGGACAAGTTCCCATGTTTGGTTTTAAAGGAGAGAATTGAATTCTAAATCCATAGCCTACATACTTTAGTTGGAGTCCAACATAATATCATGCAAGTCCACTCGACAAAAATCGGTGTCTCGCTCCTCGACTAAGGCCGAGTACAAGGCTCTCGCCAATGCAGTCATAGAATATCATGGGTTCAACACTTGTTATCTGAACTTGGCATTCACCTAAACCAACCACCTACCCTAATTTGTGACAACACGAGTGCTAAGTATCTCTGTGCTAATCCTGTTTATCACTATCGTATGAAGCATGTGGCTTTCGATTATCACTTTGTTCGTGAGAAGGTCTCTAATAGTTCACTCAAAGTTTTTCACATCAACTCCAAAGGTCAACTAGTGGATGCTCTCACCAAACCTCTTAGTCGGGTTCCTTTTTTACGGATTCGTTCAAAGATTAGTGTCTCCAATGGAGTCTCCATCTTGCGCAGGCGTATTAAGGATAAACATGGGTACGAGTCATAATTATTATTATCATTCAATTTAATCGTAATCAAATTTGTCAAAGTAGTTGTAGAGATCCACGTACTTCTCATGTATTATCTCAAATATTTGTGTATTTATATTCTATACCATTAATGAAAGAATTAACCTTTTGTATTCAAACTCTCTGTTGGCATAACATTAACCATATGTTTCTCGTGGATTTTATATCTAACTTAACGTAGTTACTAGGTTGATTTGAACTTTATATCATAAACAACCACTCAAATCATGGATAATAAAACTGAAGAGAGAACTTGAATCAAAATAAAATCATCATAGTGTAAAGTTCAAATCACCAAACCTGCATGAGTTTCATCTAACCTAAGATGATTATACGAAGTTTAACCAATAATCATGTTGGAAACACATGTTTGAAAACTAGAAAAATCAAATCGAAGACTGTAAGACCGACGTGTATTTGCTAAACCCGAGCCTTTGTATTTCTTTGAAATTGCTCCAAGCCGTAAAAAATCGCTCTTTGTCTTCAACCTTGATCGAACTAACGACCTTCAATTTCCAGCCGTCGTCCCTTTTCTTTTCCTACAAGCTCAACCGACTTTTCTTTATGGCTTAATCCATTGTATAATAACTCCACAAAAGTCCACCAAATTGTTATATTTTGACCCTTACTAAATTCATCCCTTTAATGTTTTTAAATTCAAATAAAATTACTATTATATCATAATAAAATAACATCTTAATCCCTAGACCTTTTTAAAAAGTTTATATTTGCATGGATCAAATCTTTCATAACCATTATTTATTCCTTCTTTAAATCTTTAAGGTAGCGTTTGGTATGCAGGAATGAGGGCGGAATGGAATGAATCATTGAGGGTGAATAAACAAAGACATGTTTGGTTGGTGAATGTAATGGAATGAACTATTACATAGTTCATTTCATTCTCTCAAATTCATATCCACTCCCCTTTCTTTTTTTCATTTCATCACTTCTTCTATCCTTAGTCACCACAACACTCACCCACCACAACAACCACCATCGCCCCGGGAACACCACTGCCGGAGCCTGCCTCTGCCACCACCGCCGAAAACTACCGAAGGTCACCGCCAGCCACTTCTGTCGCCGTAAACCATGGCCACCGGAAACTACCGCCACCCACCGCCGCCGCTAGAAACCACCCTCGGGCCATTCCGCCGCCGCCTCCGGAAACCGCCGCTGCCCCAGAAACCACCCTCGGGCCACTGCCGCCGCCGCGGGAAACCACCCTCGGGCCTCCACCGCCGCCGGAAACCACCACCGGCCACCACCAACGCTCGCCATCACTATCATAACCACTTTTACATTTCATTGATTCGTTTTTTCATACCTAACAAACAACACAATGCAATGATTAATATATTTATAAACGGTAACCAAACAAAACAATGGAATGTAATGATTCATTTCATTCTCTCATCTATTTCATTCCCTCATTCATTCCATTTTTTTGTCCATTCCATTACCACATACCAAACAAACCCTAAATGTCTATACTTTAAAATTTATCTAAATCTTTTTTTAAGATTCAAAGAAATTGATCCAAATCATCTACGATCAAAAATCTTTTACATTGTTTAATGAGAATTTATTATTTACCCAAAATTATTACTCGCTGGTGGTTTTTTATTTCAAATTTCAATTCTATGCGAAAAATGGCATCGATGACGGGAGAGATGGGTTTTGGATAGTAGAAACCATCATTCAGATTCGGGGTTGAGGAATAATTAATCAGAGTTTATTGTCCGCGCGACATGACAGTGTCCGTAATTAATTTTCACAATTATAGTTGTAATTTCTAGTCGTATATATTTCAAATATTGATAGAACATTAGTGTTAAAACTGGTAACATGAAAATAATAGAAAAAAACATACTATATCTCTAAAACAAAATGTAAAACAAATTAACAAATTAAAATGCATAGAAAAAAGGAAAAGAAAATGGAGAAAACAAAACTAAAGTAACAGATATATAAATAACAAAAATAAGCTTCAATATTTCTAAATTTAAACCCAAACCGCACGTGCTTCCACCATTAGGCCAACCAAAATTTTGAAAACCGGACTGGACCGGCCGGTCCGACCAGTCGGACCGGGAGCCAGACTCCAGTCTGTTCGGGTTCGTTGCTTAAAACCGTTTTAACGTTGAACCAGTCGGACCGGGAACCAGACCGGTTGAACCGGTGTTTTTATATAATTTTTTAATTTTTTTTGTAAGTTTTACATATATCTATAAAAAATAATTATAATTTTTACTATTGATCATGGTTTTTATTTAATAACAAATGAAAAGAGTTTACATATAAAACTCAAAAGAATAAAAACAACATATAGATCCACCTAGACTTTCTAATATTTTTTAACGGCTTCTAAGTTACTACATTACACTAATAGAATTTGAACTCTTGATACGTGTAGATTTTTCTCGTGATATTATAAGTGATGATAAAATTAAAATGCGTGTAAACTAAATTTCTAATTAACATCGTTGAACATTTAGAAAAAATCAAACAAAAGTCAAATTCTACATGGTTGACATTGTGCCTTGTGCTAACTAATTCTGTGCATTATGTATCTTATCCAGGCGCATTTTTGTTGAAATATTATATAGAGTAAATTACATATTTCGTCCTTTATTTTTATAATAAATTTAAAGTTTTGTTCTTAAATTAAAAAAAAATAACTGCAAATCTGAAATTAACTTTAAATCACAACTGAAACCAATCACCATTTCATATCTCACAGAAACAAAGTCCTAAAAGGTCTCAAAATATCGTACTGAAACTCTAATCATCAATGTTTATAAGTTCATACTAAACAAAGTCCTAAAAAGTCTCAAAATATCGTCCTTTATTTTTAGGTTTTGATGTGAATATCACATCCAAAATAATATTAAAAAAATATTTCTAGAATAACACATGTAGCATGTGTAATAACTCAAAGTCTCAAACTAATATTCTAAACTATTAATAAAACTCTAGTTTGACATTTTCAAATTTCAACAACCAAATAAAAATTACGACTTTCCATTGTCTATAAATTGCATGTATCAACCAAACCTAAAACCATGCACACAAAACACAATATTACAAATATGACAATCTTAGCTTCTTTAAACAAGCAGATTTCACTTTTAACTCTACTTGTTATCTTCCTTTCAACCCAAATATCTTCTACAACTTCAACTTCCATCACAAATCACTTCATTCAGTGTCTAATCAACCAATCGGACCCTTCTTTTCCGATCACCGGAGCGATTTACACTCCGGCGAACTCATCTTTCCCCTCCGTCTTGCAATCTTACATCCGAAACCTTCGGTTCAACGAATCAACAACACAAAAGCCTGTTTTAATCATCACCGCTGAGCATGTTTCCCACATTCAGTCAGCTATCGTATGCGGCAAACAAAGCGGATTGTTAATGAAAACTAGAAGCGGGGGACATGACTTTGAAGGTCTTTCCTACGTCACAAACACGAACCAACCCTTCTTCATCGTCGATATGTTCAACTTTCGGTCGATTGATGTTGATATCGATCAAGAAACCGCATGGGTTCAAGCCGGTGCGACCCTCGGTGAAGTGTATTATCAAATAGCTGAGAAGAGTAACACTCATGGGTTTCCTGCGGGTATTTGCCCTACGGTTGGTGTTGGTGGTCATATTAGTGGTGGTGGGTATGGAACCATGATGAGGAAATATGGTTTATCTGTTGATAATGTTCTTGATGCTTTGTTAATTGATGTGAATGGTAAGGTTTTGAACCGTAGGACCATGGGTGAAGACTTGTTTTGGGCCATCACTGGCGGGGGCGGAGTTAGTTTCGGGGTGGTTCTAGCTTATAAGATCAAGCTGGTTCGTGTTCCGCAGGTCGTGACGGTGTTTAACGTCACGAGAACGTCGGAACAGAACCTTAGTGCCATCGCGCAACGGTGGACACAAGTTGCGGATAAGCTAGATGATGATATTTTCCTTCGAATGACTCTGGATATCGTAAATAATACGAAGGGTGAAAAGGTTATTCGTGGTACGTTTCTAGCGTTGTACCTCGGAAACTCAAGGAATCTTGTTGCATTATTGAACAAAGATTTCCCCGAATTAGGGTTACAAGAGTCGGATTGTATTGAAATGAGTTGGATCGAGTCTGTGCTTTTCTACGCGGCGTTCCCCATTGGAACTCCGATTACGACGCTTCTAAACCGTAGGCTTGAAAGTGGAATCGGCCCGTTCAAGAACAAGTCTGATTACTTGAAAATCCCTATTTCCAAACAGGGTTTCGAGTTCATATTCGAAAGGATGAAAGAACTCGAGAACCTGATGGTGGATTTCAACCCATATGGTGGAAGGATGAGCGAGATATCAGAATTCGCTAAGCCTTTCCCGCATCGAGCGGGGAACATAGCGAAGATTCAGTACCTAGTGTCGTGGGAAGAGCGCGGTATTGAAGCGCGAAATCGATACTTGATGTACTCAAGAATGATGTATGATTACATGACTCCATTTGTGTCAAAGAACCCTAGAGAAGCATTTTTGAACTATAGGGATTTAGATATTGGTGTTAATAACCATGGTAAAAATGCATCTATTGAAGGTATGGTTTATGGGCACAAGTATTTCAAAGAGACAAATTACAAGAGGTTAACAAGAGTGAAAGCTAGAGTTGATCCTGATAATTTCTTTAGAAATGAGCAAAGCATCCCAACTTCATAAGTATGACTTTTTCAGAGTGTCAAAGTCAAGATTCAGGTAAGATATGATTTTGACTTGTATTTAATACAACCAAAGTTGTATGATTATTTGGTTTTTGATTTTTCAATTCTGAAAATTACATATTGGTATTGACCTCGATCATTTCAATCACCATTTTGGACATTTATAGAATAAATAAGTTTATTTATTTGGTTTACTTGTAATATTTGTAATAAATCATATATCTTGATCCGTGTAATATTAATGGAATAAAACGATTATATATTTTTTGTGTTTATATTGGGTTTGAGGTGTTCGATTAAGTTATTTATTTAAATTTATTTCCTGGAATTGAAATTTTATGTTTTAGAAGTGAAATCGAATTCTAAAAATTATTTTCAGTTAAAAAAAGTTTGATAAAGAGGCAACTGAAGTAAGTACCCGAAAGGCATGGGTAAAACCCGGACCAGCCTCTGGGTCCAGTGACCAAAAAACCCCAACAAGGATTATTTTCGGTTGATTTTTGCTCATTTGACTTGCAACGTACTGCGTACATGCACACCGCACACACACAGAAAATATAAGAAAATTTTGAGGAGAGCGACAACACCTTAAAAACCGTAGAAAACTAATGTGTGACAGTAATGTAAAGATGACAAAGTGCATCTGTTAGTGAAAACTATCTAATACTGCGTGATCAAACAAGTCACAAGCTTAAATAGTATCACCACGCCGCCAGTGTTATGACCACCACCACCCCCTCCAACACACTGCCATTGGCACCACCTATGCCAAAATAACCACTGTCGCAACGACCACTGAGATTTCCACTACACACCACCAGCACAGCAACAACCGCCAACACCTAACTATCTATAACTTCACAGGATCAGTGGCCAATCTAAATGCTTAAAAAAACAAGATGATCACTACTACAAACTCATTTCCCTCAATAATCAGGCAATGAGCACATCTAATATCATAAAAACTCATACAAAGTTTGCCAAAAAGATGCGCTCGTAAAGATTAATGATTAACTTCTGAACCAAAAAGTCTCATAACAAAATCGGCAACAAGTCCATACAAAGCCTAACACCATATAAAGATAACAACTTTTCGATAAAACAAAACTCAAGCAATGAAATTTAATCACTTCAGCTTATAGAAACAGATAACATTTAAAGGTCTTGTACGCTCAAACCTGCATCAAACACAAACAATAAGCACAGCATAATAAACAAAAACCATATCAAAATAATATTATTCTTTCATATGAACCTGGGGGAAGAGATTGCTTCAACTTATTGGCCTTTTCAGCATCAAACACACACAATGTGTAGAGGTACTTTGAGCATCGAACCTTGAACTTAACAACATCTTTGCTCCTTTTGATTTTCACTGAACGAGCATCCTTCCTTCTTGCAGTAAGAAGAAAATCCTTGATCTCGTGAATTTGCTTCGGCTGATCATACAATAACATGTCAAACACAACGTATATGGTATATCGATATCAATTATAAGCTACAATTTTTTAAAAAGTATAGTTTCAGTACTGAAGATCATATGGTGCTTGTATGTCAATCAAATGCAACTTTACGACCCTAAAAACCCTAAATCTGACAAATATGATATGATTCAATTGAGAAAAATGGATGAGAGTTTACCATTTTGGAGATCGAGAGACGACGGCCGAAAGAAGGAGATTGAAGCCCTAGTTCTTGAAGACAAAAATAAAGTAAAGGGTTCTTCACTATGAAATATAAACCCTATGTTAACCTAAAGGGATAAGGCCCATACTTTTGGATTGGGCCGTGAATTATAGGCTTTGGGTATTCGGCCCGTCATACTGATAGAGTATTATTTTGAAAGATTTAAAAATCCAAAATGAGGTATTGAGATTTGAGACAGAGGTGTGTGTATAAATAGTTTCTTTTTCGAAATCGTTTTCAATAAAACTAGTTGGGTTAGGATCCGGTTTTAGAAGAGGGAAGCGATTGGTTCCTTCTGGTTCGGTTTTGTTAAAACTAATGTAAACATGTTACAAGCTGATGGTTCGGATTCAAACCCAACTGTATGGCCGGCCCTGAGGACGTGTCGTGTGTGTGACAGTATTGGACTCAGACTGTCATAAATTTAGTTTTTTTTTTTATTTAGGTATTGGATATCGACTAACATATTTAAAAAAAACTTATCAACAAATATATGTTGCAGATGGATCCGGTAAATTACAAATTACTAAATGTTTTAATACATAATAACTTTTTTAAAGTGGACACGTTAACCCAATTAACCAAATTAAGTTTAAAAGATGAAAATCATATATATTTTGGTTTGTACCTAATGATTCTAACTCAATCGACTATTTTGTCCTACGTTCTAACATATATATATATATATATATATATATATATATATATATATATATATATATATATATATATATATATATATATATATATATATATATATATATTCTAATTTAGTTAGGGTACCCATCTTACTAAAAGCACAAAGAATTGTAAAACTTGCCCAAGCAGTTCTTGACAAACCAGTTTCATAACAGTTCTTGTTTGATTCGGTTTGCTGGTTCCAGTGTACCTATGTCCTAGAGTGAAATGGAGTTTTGAATCTGATTGAGATTCCAATGTTGCATCGGCAAATAGTATCTTAGGGGATAAAATGAAAAATAGTGGTCGTCGGAGGTTCAAAAGGACGAAACGATATGTTTGCTAACCCAATGTTGTTTCACATGAAAAGTTCATAACTAAAGATATAATATATTGCTATGATAACAGTTCTGATTATGTATATGTAGTATTGGTTAAGGGTTTAATGTGAATGTACAACATAATAGCATAAATATTTCAATATTCATAGTCAATTATAGACTAATTTAATTAAAGGTTCTAAACATATACCTCACCTATATACATATTTATTTGACAATTTCATATATACCCGATAAATTTAATTTTAAAATTAAAAGGTTGTATCTTCAATATACGTGCACATACAAGTTCTTATATGACATACATACACAAGTTTAAAATGGAAGTATAATGTCATATACTCTTCTTTACACAAGCGTATACATATTTAATACGAGCTTATAGATATACCTTACGAACTTTAAAAAAAAGGCAAATTGGATTTTAATAATTCTAACGATTACTCATTGGCCGATAATAATTCGTATTATTGATTTGGCCGGTAACAATCCCAACTTTCATTTTTATTACCAATAACAATCACAGTAACATAAATATTAAAAATTTACGCTTGATTTCGACTCGATTTCATCGACAATAATGAATATTAACGAAATAAAAGAAAAAGCTAAATCGAAACTAAAATAAGTACAATTGAGTGTGAATGTATGATGATTATATTATTTGTTGTTGGTAATAAAAGTAAAATTTAAAATTATACCGGTCAAATCAATAGTATGGATTATTATCGATCAATTAGTAATAATTTGAATTATTAAAATTAAATTTGCCTAAAAAAAAGCTAAAATCAATCAAATTACTTCAAATAATAATAATAAGAAAAAAAAAAGTCTACCCTCACAAGTCCCAAAATTTGATTCAAATCTCCGCAAAGGGTGCCCTCGTTTTTCTCAAGTCCCAACTGCTCCATCTTCTAAGTCTTGTTTTCCCGTTTTAAATATCAATCTTTTTACCAAAATTTCAAAACCCAAAACCGATACACCACCATTTTTGCAAATTAATCCCATGGTAGAATCTCAATCAGATTCAAAACTCCATTTGATCAAACACATTTGTGACATATCAAACAATGCAACATCATGTCTCCATCGTCACACATTCGACTCCGACCCATTCATCGATTGGTACATTATTCTTCAAGTAAGCCTGTGTTATAATAATTTCATATCCAATTCTTTTGTGTTTCCCTTTTGATTATTGTGATTCTAATGTTTTGTTTGATTTGGTGTTTTTTTAATAGGTTGAAGATAATGTGAGTCTTGATGTAATCAGGAAAAAGTATCATAAATATGGTACATTTCATTTCTGTTAATCTGATCAAAAATAGAATTTTGTAGCATGACTGTTTGCCCTTGTTTTTTTAATATGCATTTCGAGAAATGTTTCGAAGTAGGCCGTTTAGTATTGGATTAATGGTTTCTTGGTGAAAACTGAAAGTATTTTGGTTTTTAAATGTTCCGTTGTTGCCTACGTGGCAGCAGAGTCAACTTCCGCTAGTCTGACTAGCGGAACATGTGACACAACATCTGCTAGTTTGAATAACGGAACACCTAGAAATCGATATGTTTATAGATTACACCTAGAAACCATCCATGCAAAAATTACCTACTGCAAAAAAAATAAAAATATATAAACAAACTGCATTGCTAACAACATATATAAATATGGGTCTGAATCAATTGTTTATCTGCAGCTTTACTACTTCACCCTGATAAGAACAAACATCCGATGGCTGAATTCGCCTTCAAATTGGTATCCGAGGTCTGTTTTTCAATCCATTGTAGTAAAATTACATGATCACAAAACCAAATGTTGTATTTTTATAAGTCATTGATTGTTACAGGCATACACATGTCTCTCAGATGAAGCGAAACGACTAGACTTTGATGTCAAAAGATGGAAAAATCTCTGCAGGGAGTGCAACAAAACACAACAGTCTAGAACCAAAGCAAAAGGGTCATCTTGTTCATCAGATAGATCAAGATCGAAGAAGATATCCGCAAGATTGAAAGAAGTTAAAGCAAGATTTATGGAAGAAGCAAGAGTGATAGAAAAGTGTTTGAAAGCCAATGCAAAAGCTGATGTTTTTGATAAAGAGATACCAGTTTTTGACCCAAATAACTATGGAAACCATGAGTATCCTCACTTTCGAGTTTCGAGATGCAACGAGCTCAAGAACTCAAAATGGTTTAAGAAAAGATTCAAATTTGATAGTCAGGAGCAGCATGTGAAAGTGAAATGTGATTCGCCAATATTTGAATGTAAACCGAATAGATCATCGATCAAGCTTAAATCATAGTTAGCAAAGTCTTTCTTGATCATTTAATTAATTGATTGAAGTTTATGCTAATTAAGTAATTAAGTTGTAGTGTACAAAGTTCTTGAAATGAAGTTGATATTCTTGAATCATCTGTCAGTTGACTTCATAATTAACTGTAGAAAGTGAATAATCATGACAGCTAAGATTAATGCATAGTCTTCATGGTTAGGTTTCTGTTATTGAAAATATGCAGAATAATTTAAAAAGAAATAGATATTGTTGCAGTTTATGTATTAGTAGTTGAATTGTTGTTGTGATTATCAGCAGTATATATTGGAATGGTTGAACTACTTGTTTTAGGGTGCATAGGGTTTGGGCCCTACTATTCCTACATCACCCCAAAGTCAAATACGCACCCCGAACCTTTAAGTAGCGTTTGAAAACAATGTGAGATTAGATTGTTACAAGTGTGGGAATGACGACCCCTATAGTTTTTATCTTGTGATCATCAATTTCATCATTAACTCGTAACATTCGTGTATCAATTTATAATTGATGCAAAAAGTAACTTAGAGCTGCATACAGTTGATGATAGATGATTTGAGCAGTTTCTTTGATTTTTTATGTGGTTTGTTGCTCATTAATCTTTACATGCTCTACGATGGAATTTTTTTCTCTGTTTTTGATCCTCTTATTTGCTTATTGTGCTTTAAAACATTAATAAGTAGTTCGATATTGTTTATCTACACTCTGATAAAATCCCAAACACTAGGTTGGGTGATTTGATGATGCATTTGTCAATTGTGTTTAGGTCATCTTGCAAGACGATTGGGAAAATTTGTTTTCACAACCTTGAAAAAAAGTGTGGTGTTTACAAATAACTTGATGACCACCATGATTAAACAAGGGTTGGGTTATACAAACATCATTTATGTTATTGAGACATCCTATTTTCTCTATTTCTCTTCATGTATCTATATGTATGTTTAAAAAGATATAGAAATTTGCGCTTTCACTTTGGCACGATACCAGTGCATTTTTCTTTGCTTGAGCATCCATTACTCTGCAACAAAAATTCAAAGACCAATCATAAATAGGATCGCACAACGTTTTATTAGACCCCCACCCCACATCTCCTCTCCCTCTTCGTCGCGACCACCTCCACCCCCACCACCTTGTTGTTCAAAATCACGATGGAAATGGACAGAGAGTTCGAGAAATTGCTTTGTGAACTACAGAGGAGAATTGAAGAGTCAAAAGTAGCTGGTTGAGAGAGTAAGGAGAATGTACAACAACAAAGCATCAATGTACAACTTCTTATGCAGAACAAAGTTGGTAATTAGAATTATATAAATAAATGTATTGTACCGGGCCTCAATGGATCATTTGGGTGTAATGTTCATTGGGTTATATGGTTGAAACTTGAAACTAGCTCATGGATCACAGTTGGGTAGTTGGGACTTGGGTGTAGACCGTATAGTAGCTTATATTTGTTCGTAAAATTTTATAAGGTGGCATAACACCTCATGTGATTTTGCTTTTGATAGAAAAAAATTAAGTTGAGGTGAAAAAAAAGAAAAAAAGTATTCATCAGAAGTTTATTTATTTATTTTTCTATGAAAACTACAAAACTTGCAACAAAAATTAGAGTAAGGATACCAGATTGATTGAATAAGATAAGAGTACATTTTCTATTTATTTCTAAGTTAATTTAGATTTTATATATTTTATAATTAGTTACAAGGAAGGTCTACGTGGTAAGGTCATATTTTTTTTTTCGCTTACCAATAGTTTAATCAATGCATATAGAACCTTATAGGTACTTTATTAAAACTTACTTTATTTCGTAATATGTGAAATACTTGGTAATAAATAATTTCTTACGTAAATCTTTTATATTTATCTTTACTTTGTTTATTTATTTAATTTAATGTAAAAATAGTTTTATTTTTTTATATCTTAGTATGACCCTACATTAAAAGCTTTCTAGTTTTGTCACTAACTGCTAACTACATCGATAAAATGAAAGAAGATACAAGGTTTGCTAACATAAATGAGGTAAGTGATCTTGTCAAAAGAATGATGGATACAAAAAAACACATTGAATATTTGTTGGTCTGTCGTTTATTAAAGTTATTACCAGTTTTATCAGTTACAGCGAAAACTGTTTTTTGTAACATTTTGTATCGTATTTTAATTAAGTGACCAACTTGATCCGATCCGAACCAACCGGGACTGGATATTTTGTCCACTTTAATGTAACTGGAGCATATAAAACATGACTATGACCAAAATGATATTTTACCTTTACTCTCTCTCCCTCTCGATTTACCTCTAGATATAAAACTTAATTTTGGTCTGAAATGAAAATAAATAATTAAACCTTTGGATAGAAATTTATGTTTTTGAACTTTTGAAGGAAAATGATTATTTTTATCAAAACTCGGGGAGCAAAATCGAATTTAACCCAAATACTAATTTAGAAATATTAATTCATTTCCTTTAAATCTTTTATACACTTGATCAAATATAAATTACAACAGGCTTTGTTAATCTGCCTTAATGCAATAAACACGTATATATATATTTATTCACAATAACGAATTGTATCAGCCCCCTCATCCACAGAATTTAGCATAGATTCTTCCTGCACTCACAAGCAACGAATCATATTCTTCCCATCACATTCATCATCATAATGATAATAATCATCATCTTTCACATGTTAATCAGCTGTTTATTCTCCATTAACTTTTCTCCAACCTTTGACCCAAAAAGATAAGTGTGACTTTCACAAGAAAAGTGCTACCATTTCTTTAGACAATTGTACACGCATTTGGATTTTCATCACTGAATATAGAGGTAATATTACCATGCCCACTGCTGTGATAATCACCGCGGTAATTTTGCTGTAATGGCGGTTCGGGTCTGTGGTAATGTGTGTATTGCAGTGGTGGTTCTGGTATGTTGTAATGTGTGTAATGTTGTGGTGGTTCGGGTCTGGTATAATGTGTTTGTTGCGGAGGTGGTTCTGATTTACTGTAATGTGTGTAATGTTGTGGTGGTTCGGGTCTGGTATAATGTGTTTGTTGCAGAGGTGGTTCTGGTCTACTGTAATGCGTGTGATGTTGTGGTGGTTCGGGACTGGTATAATGTGTTTGTTGTTGAGGTGGTTCTGGTCTGTTGTAATGTGTGTAATGTTGTGGTAGTTCGGGCCTAGTATAATGTGTTTGTTGTGGAGGTGGTTCTGGTCTGTTGTAATGTGTGTAATATTGTGGTGGTTTTGGTCTGGTATAATGTGTTTGTTGAGGAGGTGGTTCTGGTTTGTTATAATGTGTGTGATGTTGTGGTGGTTCGGTTCTGGTATAATGTGTTTGTTGTGGAGGTGGTTCTGGTCTATTGTAATGTGTGTAATGTTGTGGTGGTTCTGGTTTAGTACTATATGTTTGTGGTGGTGGTGGTTCTGGTCTATTGTAATGTGTGTAATGTTGTGGTGGTTCTGGTCTGGTATTATATGTTTGTGGTGGTGGTGGTTCTGTTTGTTGCAGTGGTGGTTCTGGTCTAGTACAATGCTTTTGTGGTAGTGGTGGTTCTGGTCTAGTACAATGCTTTTGTGGTAGTGGTGGTTCTGGTCTAGTACAATTTTTTTGTTGCGGTGGTGGTTCTGCTCTGGTACTATATGTTTGTTGTGGTGGTGGTTCTGGTCTGGTACAATGTGTTTGTTGTGGTGGTGGTTCAGGCCGGTTGTAATGTGTGTAATTTGAAGGTGAATGGATATATTTGTAATCAGTGACATAAGGTGTAGGCTTGTATGTGTTATAACTATGCATCACACGGATTGATTGCGGTCGCTCTTGTTTGTATACAGGACTAGGTGAACTCGAGTAATGTTCCACCGACGCTCGCTCATGACTGTGTCTGTGACCATGGTCAGGTGGGTAATGGTGGACAACGTGAACCTCCTCTGCTTCTTTTGATCCAGAACTTTGTGGTGATTCTCGAGCTGATGGTTCTGGTGTTGGTGCTTGAGGTGGTTTTTCTGGTTCTTTTGGTGGTTCGATTGGTTCGGAGGGTGGAACTGTTTCGGTGGGGGGTGGGGTTAAAGGGTCCGAAGGTGGGTCGCAGCCATCTAACGGTGGTTCCTTAGGCGGAAATGGTTGTGTTTCTGAAGAAATAGTTGCAAGTTTCCTTGTTTTCTTGATAGCCTTGACAATTTTTTCAGGATCCGCTGACCCGATTATAGTCAGTTTTTGTTGCGGAATGTCGATATAGATATCGTTTATACCTGAAAACGTTAACAAACACATGATCATCAACAAAAGAACGAGATAGAACTGGTGAACTAGATCAAGTCACTTGAGTTACTTACCATTAATACGTTGTAGAGCCTTCTTGATCTTTTGAACGCACCCATTACAGTCGATTCGAACATTAATCTCCGTAACTCGCGATTCCTGCAAGCATTATCGTATGAAAATCTTATAAACTTGATCAATTTAATGTGATTTTTAGGAGTAAGATTTCATAATTGGAGATGGGTTTTTAGACGTTACCTCCATTGTTGAAACGAGATTGTGGAGATAACAAATAATGAACTTGTGGCATTTATTAGTGCCCGAAAAGAGAATAATATTTAAAGGTGCTCATGAGGTGTGAGACTTGCTTTTCCTTTAGAATCTAGATTATATGCTTGAAAATAATTATAATACATGTAAATCATATTTTGAATATTTAATTAATGATTATATTCTTAAAAATGATTAAAAAGTAAGTAATATTTTTTAAAATGAGTAAAATGACAGTTTTGTGTAAAAGAATCAGTCCCATTTTGGTTTTCCCTTATGATACATTGATAATTTTTTTCCTTTAATCGAGGTAAATATATATTTTTTTTTCAAAATGGAAAATGTTGGTATATTCTACGCTTACATTTAATTAAAGTTTAAATGTTAGTAACCGTCAAAACTAACTAACAAACATTTTTCAAAACATTGTGGCGGTAAGTGGTGTCGATTTCCCTAATAAATAAAGACCAATTTGGTCGATCAATTAACGTACAGATTTTCTAACAAATACGTATCCGTTCTCGAATCTTTGATTGTTATCTGATTGAATATTTAGTACCTAGGAAATAATTTATTCTGAAAGCGAATTTCACACGATTATCTGATAATCCAAACAATCGACAAACACTTATAACTTACATATTCTTGATCCATAGAAAGGACAACGTCTTGATTTCCTCGATGGTTCTTTCGCAATCGATTGATTTGCTTTTAATTGAATGGTGTTATAAGAAAAGACACTTTAAGGGTAATAGAGGCACTACCCAAAGTACCCAAACTATCCAAAACAAATTAACTAATAATTGAATGTCACTTTTTTTTTTACATAAAACTACCTTAGGGACACAACTCAAATACCCAAATTTGTTTTTAATTATTCATTGAACTCAAAAATATATTTAAAAGAATAAAAAATGACATTTCATTAATTAAATTTAATAAAAACAAATTACATAAAAATATAATAAGTAAAAAAATACATCTAAACTTTAGAAGTCACAACGCAATCCCCAATAGTTTGTTATCTCCCATCCCACAAACATGAAGAGACGAATATACAGGGGGTTATCCTGATTAAACCTGGGAAGTTTACTACTAGAAATTGAGATGGGCTATAAGTAGGTCGCATGCTATTGCTACAAGAGTTGCTCGCCTTGGATCCTTCTTTCTCAACCTTCAACTTCTTCCAATCCTCTTAGAGCAGGAAGTGCAATCTGAAGGCGTGGATCAAGCAAATAGATTTATTCAATGGTAGATTCCACTTCATTTGCTTGTGCCGAAAAAGCTAGAGATGAGCTACTTACTAGCTTAGCCCTTTGTGTTTCAATATCAATGATTAGAAAAGGTACGAAGTGAGCCACAAACCATATTTCTAATAATGCTCATTCCATTTGATTGCTAATCACAAAAGACATTTAATCTTTCTGCGATTTGCGACATTGGTCTGGTCATGTGGTCATGCGGTTCAGTGAACGTTTTTTAAATCTTGATCCATATGCTCATCATGTATGGCCTCACTTTGCTCTGCCACTAAACTCATAATTTTTTTTATCATTTTTCTTTCTCTTGTCCACCATGTGTTTTAGAAGATTCTCTTAAAACGGTGTGTAGGAAGCAATGACGTCGGCGATATCACTTTTGCTTGATGACTCAATAGATTTCTTTCATTTTCTTGTCGCCCTAGTAGGCATTGAATCTTTGTTAAGGTGAGTGATTGAGCTACTAAATGTATCATTAGATTTAGTGTAGTTGCCGAAATCCAATAACTTTATTGTTTTTGATTGACCGGTAAACTCTTCACCCATCAAAGGGAAGGTTGTCCATTTGTCATACCCCTAAACCACTTCCAGCCCATGAATCTAAGTTGGCGTTCTTCATTGTGGGATAGGTTAGGAAACGGTTGGTTTTCCTAAGGGGATGCAAAAGGATCAAAGCCATGTTCTGCTTGTCTACTTGGATAAACAGACTGACCGGGTGTAACTTGAACATACATGTTCGGTCCTTGATATTACAAGTAATATTAAGGTTATTGAAATCAGGGTTGTATAAGTTGTTGCCTTGGTGTTTCGCTCAAACCTTCTCTAGAAACTTTCTTGCTAGAACCAGCATTTTTTATCTATTATTATTCTGGATGAAATATGAGTTAAGTTCCGTGTAAAATATTAGTGTAAAATGATAGTGTATATAGGTTAAAAATTATTTGTTAACGGTCTAGTGATCGTTCAACGGTTACAAAAGAAATTGATTGATTCGGCTTGTACAACCCGATTTCTATGCCTGAAGCACTACCCAATGGACGATGGCGGCAGTGGTGGAGCTTAAGCATTCCTATAAGGGGGCGGGGGCGAAAATTTTTTAAGGGGGGGATGGGAGCGAGCTCGATATATATAAAAGTTTGCACTACAGGATCGCTATTTAACACTACTGATAAATACATACCTTAAACTGTATTTCTGTAAGAGGTTATTCTCACGATTTGAACTTGTGATGATTATATCACATGACAATAACTTTATCATTACTTTAACTCTACCTAAAATTTTGTTGATATACCATGCAAAAGAAGTACACTACTCACATCCCTTTCTATATTTTTCAACAACAAACTGATGTTTTGAGGTCTATAAAGATAATAAAACCAAGAACTTGGACTAGATGGTAATACTTTATGCAATGATTTAATACATGTGCAATCATTCCTTTAGAAGATCTTCAAGCCTTTCGTATCTACGTTCCATGTGTAAAGAATGGCTTAAATAAACCCAACCAATTAATTGAGTCAGAAGTATCATATATATGACAGATTAAGTAATAAAGTTCTTTCAACAATATAAAAACTAATTAAGGTATCTTCGTAGACCACACAACACCATACTCAAAGAGTGAAAACTTATCGTTCTTGTTGATAACTATTAGATAATTCACCGGCTTTTCAAATCAACTTATTGGTTTGTATTTGCAGCCAATCTCAGATACTTTTTTAAGAAGAAGAATCATTGGAAATGGAGATTTTGGGATTAATATTCAACCATCAACGTACTTTTGGTTGATGCTTTTTAGTTTGTGGAACTATTTGTATTAGTCTATTTTCCCCGAATGTCAAATTAATATAAATAGTTTTCTTATTTTCTTCATTTTTCACGGATTTCACTTGTATTCGTTTCCCATTTTCCTAATTTTCCCCACATACACATCACCTTGATTTATTTATTAAAATTTATAAATTTAACTTAATTGTAATACAATATTTAATTTGAAATAAATTTTCATTAGTTTATAAAAAAATAATGAAGAAAATACAAAGATAAAAAATAAAAAGACAACATATTGTTAAAATAAAAATATAATGCTAATGGTTCTTCAAAGCTACGTCTACTCGTCTTGATATTTTCACCCTCGGAACTTAAAAGACTCATATGAAAATGGTGGAAGATTAAATTTCATTGCATCCAATGATAGAAATTTTAAAAGAGTTTTAGGTGAGAAAGTGATTTTCTTTGTGTGTGAAAAATTATGAGTTTGAATGTCGTAATATATATAGGTTAGATAATAAAAAAGTTTAATTCCTAAATGATTAGTTAATAATAATACCGTTGGGGTTCAAACACACTACTTACCGGTAACCGGTGAGTTTTCATCGAAAAATCTCACAAGATTTTTCCCGGAAACTAGGGATTGGTGTTCTTGACAAGGAATTCGTTTTAGCGGCTTAAAGAAGGCGTTTCACTAACTTGAGTACAAATCGCCTAATTCAGAAGCTTTATCTTAGAACTTCTTGGCTACCTGGATTTGAATTGGCGATTCAATAATTTTTATTTTCTGATTTTCTATATTATTAAAAAAAACTCCTAATCTGTATATATTAACCACTTATACTTATATATTGTATGATTTAAACACTCAACTTCTTGAATAAATGGATGCATGTTACCATTAAGATGTCCCGTGTGACACATCTTTTCTAATCAACCTTTGCTTGTTGTTTTTGTGTTGTTCCTCTTTCCAGCCATTTTATTAATGGAAGAACTTTAGATGTTTCTTGTAGATCAAGCTAGCTTGTTCTCATCAACTAAGAGTCATATAATTAGGAACTTTTGTAGGTTGCAAATGTACGGGAGTAAAGGTTATGGAATAAAACCACGTTTCTGTGTATTTTATTACAACATCATATCTACAAAGTAGTAGTCCGTGACAACAAGATGATAGGCTGACTTTTGCAACCGAAAGCAAACTGTCAAGGAAACTATCTTGATATTTCTTTTTGAAAAGTAATATCTTATTTAATGCCCTCTAATTTTTAAAAAATATTTTACTTTTAGTTACCATCTTAATATATAACTTTTAGGTAGTGATTATAGGATTTTAATATGTGAAAATTAATATACTCGTTGAGTCATGGTTAAATTATTATTAAATTAACCGTTAAGCATCTGCAAGAAGTCACTACAAGAAATAAAGGCTATAACAACAACACCTATAACCAGAAGTTATATTTTTTTGTCTTCTAAGTTATTCCTTACAATCTTTTAGGGCCGACTTGTCATCGTTGTTAGTCTACATTTAAGCATTAACATTTTTTGTGACGACATATTTGGCTTTAAGCGACAATATGTTAGCGACTACATGTCCTCGTTATAGGCTACAAGGACGATTTTTGTAAGCTATTACAATGATTTTTTTTCACCTCTATAACTCATGTTCCTTGTAGTGATTAGGGAGTTACTTTTAGTGACTTGTCTCGGTTGAATTTACAGAATCAGATTGAAGAAGACTTTATAAAGGATGGCTTCATAAAGGATTGTTGCATCAATGGGAGTCGATTGTTCGCTCAAAGTTGTCATGACTTAAGGACGAGTCTTTTTAAAAACAGTAAGAATGATGCGAACAATGACCAAAGAGTCGAACCCGTTCTTGAATTAAATCTCATGGGATCCTGACTGAAAATTATTTGAAGATTTAGATAATATTCAATTTATTATATTTTTAGTCTTTTATGAATAATTGTATTTTTTTATCTGTCTCTAGATTGTTAGTAACTAGTATTAAGCCCCCTGCATTGCAGCGGAGGGCGTAAAACCATGTTAAATTGTACCAATGTTACACAACCACAAGTGACCACCGACACCGAAAAAACTCGTATTAGTTAAAAAAATAAAAAAAATTATAAAATATGAGAAGTATGGGGATCAAAGATGAAAATAAAATAAAATATTAGGACTAAAGTGTCAAAATTGTGAAAGTAGTAGGTTAAAATTAAAAAAAGTTAAAGTTTAAGAAAAAGACAAAGACAAGTACAACTCATTAAACACATAGTACAACCCATTAAACACATAGTAAAACCCACTAAACACACCAAAGTTAGTAATTAGTTTTATATAAATAATGTTGTTTGGTAAACGTTTAAAAGAGTTTTTTTTATTTGAAATTTTATTCGATAAAATGTGTATTTTTGAAAAATATAGCAATATCGTGAATAATGATTTTTTTAAATAATAAAATATACAAAAGTAGTTTAGGATTAAATGTTCGGAAACCATTAAAAAAATTATTAGAATCGAAACGATTTTTAAAATGTAATTATGTCGTGAACTAAATGTGCCAATTTATATAAAAAATAATTCGACCAAGTCACATGCGTATACAAGTCACAACAACCCCAATTTTGGAGTATTCTGATTTTTGACCCTCCTAAAACACCAAGACAGAAGTCAAATGATGCCACCTGATCAATTATTCTATTAGTTATCTGATAATGTAACTAATTAGTTGCGTGGTTTATTAAAGTGACATTAGTTGCTTAACTTTACATTTTTTGCAATAAATACATTATTTACACACATTTTTCTATACTTCTTGAGAAAATGTATATAGTTTTTTTTTTAAATCATACAAACTTACAAAAGAGTACAAAACAGTTATAACTATATGACTGTGATAATAATTATTTATATTGATTAAGCATAGATTTTAAAATTTGTAGTCAAATGTTTACATGTTTTAATAGAGTAATCACTTTGGGATGTTAATCCTAGTTAAAATGTGGTTACATGTTTAAATTGTAGATGATGATTTAGGTCAAAATATTCTCCCATTGGTGATCTTTTTACCGCCTTTGGTTAACCATAGTTGTAGAAGGCTAAATATCCTGAATTTCAACTTATAGAATGGTATAAAAGGCTACCAAACTCAAATTGGTTGTTTAATTGATAAACGATGCATGTGGATGATTAGTAAAGAAAATATGAATTGAAGGACCCAATGGTGTTACGAGGAAAACTAAACCCTAAAAAGAACCTATACTAGGAAATGTAATCGTCAACCCACCTTCCTTTGTGTTACTTTGGCCGCAAGAAATGAAAGAAAAAAAAGAAGAGTGAGAGTGAGAGAGAGAGAGAGAGAGAGAGAGAGAGAGAGAGAGAGAGTTCTATGTATCTTAAAACTTGATTAATAATGATAAGGTAATACTCCTTGTAACTGTATACGAACCTCTGTAACTGATAGGATAAATTCACACCTCCTTACACTTACTAAGATTTCCTTGTTAAGGTGTGTGTTTGTTACCTCCCTAATAGAACATACTAAACAAATCTACATGAAGGTGCTTCCACATCTGCCATATAACCTCTGTAACTTAACTCTACCTCCGTAAGTGAGTTGCCTTAGACAAGTTAAGTTGCATGTAACCTTCGCAACTGATTTATGCATTCGTCCCAGGCATAAGCTCCCACTCAACAAAAACTTCATAACTCCATGCACCTTCGCAACTCTCCCTACTCCAGGATTACACTTATGTAATCTAAGTACATGATAAGTGATAATACGAATAGTATGATGCCAAAGTACAAAAACACGGGTATAGTTAAATTTTATACACATACAAGAAATGGTAAACGATGGATAAAAAATGTGCTAAGTCGTACTATAAGTAAGAAAAGAGATTATGTGAAGTTATGTAAAGGGTATATATGAAAGTATAAATATGTATAAACCATTGTATTATGTTATAATAAGTCTTGCTGTCTAAGCAAGAAAGGGAATTATTAATACCGGAAATAGTAATGAATATATAATTAAGTCTTGTCTAAAAACATGAAAAGTAAATGATTAAGTTTTATTTGAGGACAAGAAAGGAAAATGCTAAGTCTCTTCTAATAGACAAGAGAGCGATAGGTCATGTCTTGTACAGGAAAATGATTTAAGGCCATGTTTGAATGTTTTGTATGGACTGGACCGGGTTAGAAGCATCAAAATCCGGACTCGGTCAGAAGCAAATAAAAAGGTGGGTCAGAAGCAAAAGACTCAGTCAGAAGGTGAGAAAAAGAAATCAAACAGCCTAACCACTTACCCGATCAGTAGTCAGCTCTGACTGGATTGAGTAAGCTGATATCAAACAACCTCTAATTAAGTCTTTCTAGTACGGAAAAAAAGGATAAAAAGTCTTAGCAAGAAATGGATAGCCGTGTTAAGTGTTGCATAATGCAAGAAAAGGAAACATAAGTAAGATAGTTCTACAATCAGATAAAACGATCTGTGTTGGCAACAGAAAAAAGTTCAATATCTTGTTGATTCAAGATACAAATACATATATATGCAGTAAATAACTTTTAGCCATTCTTACAACATATTAAAACCATACTTTTTCTATTTATAAAACCAGTAGATACCCTTTTTCTCTCCATTCACCTCCTCAGGTTCAATAAAAATGCAATCTTTAGTCTCCCTCCAAACAGCCTCAAGAATAGGTGTATCATCATACTTGTAGTATTCACCCAATATAGGCTTCACAGCTTCCCTGGCCTCAAATGTATGATAATGTGGGATTGTTGGGAAAAGATGGTGAAGGGTGTGGGTTCGAGTGACATCATGGAAAGCATGGTTCAAGAATCCAAAGTTTCGGTCCACGGTGGCTAAAGCCCCGCGGAGCCAGTCCCACTCGGTGGAGTCGTAGTGAGGGATCGCGGGGTGCGTGTGGTGTAGATATGTGAGTAAGATGAAGAAACCACTCATGAAAAGAATGGGCATTCCGTAGATGTTGATCACCCATTGTGTCCCCATGATGGCTGCAGCGCGATAAATGGCGTAACAAGTGGCGAAAACGCCGAGATCGGTTAGGAAAATCTGGAACCGCTCGCTGTCGTTGAAGATAGGACTGTATGGGTAGAAGTGGCTAGTGATCCCCTTCTCGTATTTCCTACCATAAAGGTTGAACAAGAAGTACAAGGGAAAGCCGAGAACGATCTTGAACACGAACACGATAAATGCTCCTGTTGGGTTGTTGAGGATTTCGGAATATAGTTTATCGGACTTGCGTTTGGGGATCCAAACTTCGTCGTATTCGATGGAATTCGTGTTAGCATGGTGGGTACGGTGGCTGTATTTGAACCCAAAATATGGGGTGAGGATCAGTGAGTGGACGATGAACCCAATGGTGTCATTGAGCCACGGATACTCGCTAAACCCATGATGGCCACATTCGTGGCCGATGACCCACAAGCCCATAAGATAAGCGCCTTGGAAGAACCAATAAACGGGCCACGCTACATACGCTAAGGGTTTGGGAAGCATGGGGATGAAAGTATCCGCAAGGTAGTATAAGGCTCCGATGATGATAAAATCACGAAAAAGGGCTGCAAAAGAGCGTACAAGAGAACGCTTAAAACAGTGTGGTGGTATTGCTTTTTTTAGATCGCTAAGCTCGAATGGTGGTTTGGAGACTGGCACACGTTTGTGCGCTAGGGGTTTGTCGGTGTTAACGACGTCGTTCATTCGTCCCCCGGCACCCATTGTTTCTAGCTGAGAAAGAGGATAGTTGTGAAAGGCAAGTTTAGATGGTTTGTGTGGTGAAGTGAAGGTGTGTTGGGGTATTTATACTTGAAGAATTAAAGTTTCAACTTTCAATTCTGGCTGCTGCTTTTGTTTTTTTACCAAGAGTCTTTATAGTTTATGATATATACTATATATAGTTTACTACAGTCAAGCCAAAAACATGTGGCAGATTGATAGTTACTTATTGTATTACAACTTTCTTTAGAATACTGTTTATAAAGTAAATTAAGATTGATAATTGTTTAAATAAGTTAAGGGATGTTTGAGTAAGCTTTTTTCTTTCTTTTTATGTGGACTATTAAGATATTACTATTTTTTTAAGTGAAAAACCGTTTAAGGTATTTGGATAGGACTTTTGTGAAGGCTTATATTTAGAAACCTGAACCTCTTCACATATAACTCTTCTAATATAACTCTAAGACATATTTAAATAACCTGATAATAAATTGTACGTGTAATTTTTTAACTAAATAGTTATAGGTTCTAGTTCTGGGGGATGTAATTGTGATGGTTTTTTTTATGGAAAATCTAGATGTGGTTTTTAAATAAAAAGTAGTGAAAATGATAAGCTTTTTTAAATGTTTTTAAGAACATGAGGCTACTTAAGATGCATCCCTATAATAAAGTTATAATAATTATGTACAATTAAATAGGTAATAACACTCTTGACTCTCCTTCTTGAAGTTGAGTGATCAAAAATTAAATATTAATTTTGATAATGAGAGCATGCATTGTTGCTAATTTTAAAGGAAAACCTTAAAGATATCCTTTTATAAGATGCTAACGATATATTCGTCGTTAATGTAAAACCCAAATATACTTAATCAACCTTTTTGTGATACCGTGAACTCATACTTAATTCTACTTAATAACATTTTTAAGTAAACTGGTGTGACGTGAAACAATGTTGCATGGAGTCACATCGAACTCATCTTTCCCTCAAGTCGAAGCTCACGGAGGGGGGGCTATGTTCACAGGTAGCTTCTTCAGTTAGTTTCCTAGAACTACAACCACACTGTGCACCCTAGACGATGATAATGATTCGAGTATAAAAAATAATTCTTCTTAATGTTTTAAAAAATATCTATGTTTTTTTTTTGAGAAATCGCATGTAGGCATGGATCTGAGCTGAGTTTGAGGATGTTGTACTCTTTTAGATTTTTGGTGTTCAACCACCCGGTTTTTGTTGGCTTGTACGGGTCAACTCTCACCCGTAAATTATTATTACTTTGGTGGTCAAATTTGGTCGATAGCGTTAGCCGAATTATTATACCCTTTGTCTAAATTATATTATCCTGATTGTAAATAATGAATTTCAATTATCTAAGGTGAATCTTCCAATTCAAAGGCATTAGGAGTATATTAGAACTAAATTAAATGATGTTAAAAAGTTTTGAATAATCATTTAATCAATAATATTTCTTTGCATTCGTTTGAAAATTATAATCAAAGAAAATTTAAATTATTTATTCGTATCCGTTTCTGATGACGATAAATAACGTTTTTTAGAACAACTCTTAATTCAATACAAGAAAATGATCCTTACAAGCGACTGATGTCGCCTCTATTTGGAGAGTTCAAAAATATACAAATCCGAAGCCGAATCCGAAATATCCAAAAATCCGAAATTTCGGATATCTGAAAATTCTTAACATATTCGAAATTTCTTTTTGGAATTTGGATATTTTAACGGATATCCGAAATGTCGGATTTAGATTTAGTTAGTGAAATCCACTATTCGAAATTTTCGGATATTCGAATTTGAACACCCCTAGTCTCTATAGCTCCACTTATTGCGACGAAACTTAGTCGCTACATTTTTTCAGATTCTTTTTTAATTTTAAGACCCTATAGTAGTATAACTTAATCGTGAAATTGTGTCTCTACAGATTAAAATATTTTGTTTCTGTTTTTATAAAGCATATGTTAAGATAAATAAAAAAAATATTTCTTTTACACAACCTTCTATAGCGACGAAATTTAGTGGCTATAGTTTCTAATAATTTTTTTAGTTCCTAGATCTTTTCATCGATACTTCAAAGCCTTGAGACCTTCTGCTCCAGCAATCCCCCTCCCCCGCAAATGGCGTCTACTCCCCCCCCCCCCCCTCCCTGCGTCCAGCTCCCGTGCGACTTGCTCCGACTCATGTGCGAAGTGAAGCTTTATCCGGCCAAACTGAAGCTGTCTTTGGACTAAGTGAAACTATATCAGACTAGTTGAAGCTTTTCTTCACCTAAACTTCCAATATGTTTTTTCACCTCCAACATCACAAAGTTTTAACATTGTTGGTCATCTACATATATATTATACCCTTGTGTATGGTTATATACACTTACTAGCTTTAGTGAACCCGTGTATTACACGGGTTGAATAAATAAAATATTAAATATAATAAAATTTATTAATTATTAAATAATATATGATTTAAATTATGTATGAGTAAGTACTATAAGTAATAAAACAATGATATCAACTTTTTAAAATTTATTTTTATACTTTCTTTGTTTTTACTAAAAAATAAATCAAACATTGCGTTTCAAAACAAAACATATTTAAAAAAAATGTCATTTTTAAAATATTTCATGTTTTAAAAAAAGTATGTGTACGTTGTAGAAAATTTTCTTTTTATAAAAATTTGTTTCTCTAGAAATAAACATTAATAAAAAGATCTATTTCTTAATCTTTTTAAAAATAGCTTATAATCAAAAAATAGAATAAAATAATAATTAGTAATTAATTGAGTTATTTAATAGGAGAGAGAAGCGGGAAAATTTTGTTAAAAGAGAATGTAGTGTTGCCATGTGGCATCTCTAATTATCATTTTATGACATGTGGCATCCCTAGTTACCATTTTATTAGAATAAGAAGATTGCTAAGTGATGAATAGCCCATTATTTGATTTAGGTTGTTATATTCTTTGATTTTGTTCTCCTTCAATTTTTATTTTTAACACATTTTATTTTTATTGATGTTCAAATTTTCTTGAAATTATAGTATATGTAAAGTTAGATATGATTAATAATATATTTGTAGATTATTATTTTTAAAATCTAGAAAATTATTTAAAAAATAATAATACGTATTATAATGAAATTTAGTCGCTATAGATGTTAATTAATTTCTTTAACAATTACCTATCACGACTAGGAAATTAAAGATCATTTTTAATTATAGAAATATTTTAATGACAAAATTGTTACAACAATAATTCATTGTTATAGGGTTATCTATAGTGACGACAAGTAAAGTGATGGAATAAACCTAATCGACGGAGTGGCAACGAAACAGTTGTGACTAAGCTTCGTCACAATAGGTTATGGCGACTACATTTCGTCTCAAAAAGACTTATTCCTTGTACTGTAATATACTCTTTCACTAACCACCTATGCTTACACCCTACCAAGAGATGTCCTGTTGGGACGATCATGATAAGCATCTTGAGTGTTTAACACTAATTTTTGTGGTTGTATGTTTGGGATTTGCCGTTATCATTTGTAACACCAATAGAAAGTTCCATGTTTTTTTCATTTACTTTGCTATGATTATTTTGTGCAGAGTACGTTACACAAATAGTTCATGTAGCTTAATAAAATAATTATTTTATATATATTGAACGAATTTCTATTGAAGGTTGATGTTAGTCCTTAAAGATGTTACAGAATAACTTCATACTTCAAGCATACAACTTTTTAAAGTTAGACGTGAAAAGTGTTGCTTTTGATAAACCACATGAACTATTTATTTTATTAGTGTCTGCTAGTTTATAAAACAAAAAACTCTCAATTGAATGATCAAAGAGTGACGAAAGATAAACTAGCTAACATCCACGTAAATCACTGTTAGTTATCATATTTGTTCTTACTCTAATCTCTTTTCATATCATCTTAAAACCTATAAATTTTTTTAAAAACTAATATCTAGTTAATAAACAAATTGTTTGCTTAGTGGTAATTAAGTTAAAAACAGCTAAATTCACACAATTCTAGGTTCTTGCAGTTAGTACGAAATCAACTTTCTTAAAATTTATACACCTTTAACTATAGAGTTATCTTTTCTTCCGTAGCCAATCTGTCCAAAACACCTTTTGTTTAGGTTTAAAAAACATATGATACCAAAACTTACAATTAAAGATTAAATTTGAAGATCTCTTAGGAGATCATCAGATTTAATCCTTAGATTAGAGTATATGTAAAGCATGGCCGGAATGAAATCTCATATGAAAGTCATCTCTTTAACATTTGAGACGGATATCCTGTACGTCGTAAATCTAAACTTATGAAAAAAACCTAGAGTGAATCTTTTTCAAAATTTATCCGCATAGCCGTTTGATAACGATTGACGGATTGTTGACGAACGAGGAAAAATCTACGTGTTTACCTTTTTTAGGGTGTTTTCTTTTTCTATAGGTGATTCGTGAGTAATTATCAACAGATTAAACACATATGTATTATTTTTATGGTTTTTGTAGCATCCTTTGGTAATATATCGGTGATCACCGATGGTTATGCTTATCGATGATTTACGTGAGCGGTTCTTTTGAATCTTTTTTAATGGTAACAACCTTACGTTAATCGTTATATTTCACTTATTTACGATTATATATGTCCATTGTTGATCCAAACATTTAAAGGAAAACGCTTTGAGTCATTTGACTACCATTTAAAAACATTAACACAAACACAAGAGATCGAACCACATCAATGATCAAACATTAACTACTTACAAACATACCACTTATAGCAACCTTATAGCCCTTATTATCATATATTAAAAGACGTACAACAGACATAAGCAAACGATATATCATAGTCTCTATTTGTGAAACCAGTATATACCCTTCTTCTGTCCATTAACTTCTTCAGGCTCAATAAAGATACAATCTTTAGTCTCCCTCCAAACAGCCTCAAGAATAGGTGTATCATCATACTTGTAGTATTCACCCAATATAGGCTTCACAGCCTCCCTAGCCTCAAACGTATGATAATGCGGAATCGTGGGGAAAAGATGGTGAACGGTGTGGGTTCGAGTCACGTCATGGAAAGCATGGTTCAAGAATCCGAAGTTTCGGTCCACGGTGGCTAAGGCCCCGCGAAGCCAGTCCCACTCGGTGGAGTCGTAGTGAGGGATGGACGGGTGCGTGTGGTGGAGATATGTGAGTAAGATGAAGAAGCCACTCATGAAAAGAATGGGCATTCCGTAGATGTTGATCACCCATTGTGTCCCCATGATGGCTGCAGCGCGATAAATGGCGTAACAAGTGGCGAAAACGCCGAGATCGGTTAGGAATATCTGGAACCGCTCGCTGTCGTTGAAGATAGGACTGTATGGGTAAAAGTGGCTAGTGATGCCCTTCTCGTATTTCCTACCGTAGAGGTTGAACACGAAGTACAAGGGAAAGCCGAGGACGATCTTGAACACGAATACAAGAAACGCGCCCGTTGGGTTGTTGAGGATTTCGGAGTATAGTTTATCGGATTTGCGTTTGGGGATCCACACCTCGTCGTATTCGATGGAGTTGGTGTTGGCGTGGTGGGTGCGATGGCTATATTTGAACCCAAAATATGGGGTGAGGATCAGCGAGTGTACGATGAACCCAATGGTGTCATTGAGCCACGGATAGTCGCTAAACCCATGATGGCCACATTCGTGGCCGATGACCCACAAGCCCATAAGATAGGCTCCTTGGAAGAACCAATAAACGGGCCACGCTACATACGCTAGGGGTTTAGGAAGCATGGGGATGAAAGTATCCGCGAGATAGTATAAGGCACCAATGATGATAAAATCACGAAAAACGGCTGCAAAAGAGCGGATAAGTGAACGCTTGAAGCAGTGTGGTGGTATAGCCTTTTTTAGGTCGCTAAGCTCAAATGGTGGTTTTGAGACGGGCACACGTTTGTGGGCGAGGGGTTTGTCGTCGTCGGCACTAGCAACGTTCATCCGTCCACCGGCCCCCATCGTGTTACTTAGGTCGATCGAACGGAGGTTTTAGCTAGTGATTGTTGTGGTGTGTTGAAACTAAGAGGTGTGTTGCCTCTTTATATGAAGTTGTGGTTAAAGTTTGTGTGCTACTTTCATTTGTTTATTAACAGATGGTATTATGGTACTATTATTATGGACAAGAAGAGGTTAGTTAGCTTCAACTAACACAAAAATAAAGTTTATGGCAAGAGTGTAAGGTTATAGTTATAAAGACTAAAAAAACTGCGGAAACGTAAGAAAGGGTTTTTTTTTTTTTTTTTTTTTGACTTGATAGCAAGAGAGAGAATTATTGGATACTCTTTTTACTCAAGTTTAGGATATATAATTATATGTTAATTAACAATGACTGTCTTTACTCTATATCTACTATATATTTAAAATTATCACAAATATATATTATACTGGATTTAAACTTATAACATTTGATTGAGAAGTATAGTTTTTTTACCATTAAGATGTCTTTTTGAGAACTTTAATATGGTTGTAGATTTTTTTAAGGTATCAAAGAAGGTAGCGGATTACTTTGATGGCATATCATATTTGCTATTCATTTTCGCTAACATATGTTAACTCGCGCGTCGAGACGAGGGGGTTGATGAGGAAAATATTTGGAAGGCTCGGTTTTAAATAAAATCTACATGGAAACATAGATAAAAATAAAAACATTATGATGATATATTTGAATTTGTATAAATATTACACCGAAATGTAAATATAAGCACATCTCACTATTTTGAAAAAAAATTACATTGAAATGTGTATACAAATAAACCGAGGCATATTAGAAAGTTTATAAAATATATATATAAATATTCTAAAAGTAAAGAAAAATAATAAACTAATTGTAAGTTACCTACCCGGTTTCAAATAAAATTTATATTAAAATGTAGATAAAAAAATGATACAATTCACAAAACATTATTTGTTAAAAGTTACAGGAGAAATATAAAATAGCCTTAAATCTAGTTATAATATATATAAAATTAGAGAGTAATAAATAAGAAAACTAAATCTCATGCTCAGAGTACTTGTAATATTATGATTTTGACAACTCTGAATTTAAAAAAATAAATTAGTAAAGTAATGGATTTCTTAATAATAATAATAATAATAGCAGTGACTATATATGTGTATAATGTAAACCTTAACTGCCTTATGCTTCTTCACATATTATAGTAGGTTAAGGACCTCACTATCATTTCCTAAGGGTCTTAAACCAAAATTCAAATCCTTTTAAGACATCCTAAAATTATAGTATATAATCTCTTTTATATATCATAACCAAGATCTTATACCATATCATTAACCTTAATAACTATAAGTCGGTTGTAATCAAACATGTAAACAAAATCAACCTTACCCTGGTTGGATCGATTAATCTAGCCAAAATTAATATAACTAATAAGAACAAGATAAACCATACACAAATAATGGCAATGTAACAGTAACTACGCTCATACAAACAAAATACGTCAAATGATTGTATTAAGAGCAAGTTTGATTACAATAACAATGCTCTCAACAATAACGATTACGCACAATATTCTTTCACACACAACTGCTAATTCAACCAACAGACAAAATCCTCAGACGCACAATACAAAGGATATACCAAAATCTTTCAATTTGTTATTTAGCTAATGTGAACAATAGGCCGAACTCTATGTAACCGTTTTAGTGCACTAGAGGTTGAGTGAACAACAGATGAATTCATGATTGTAGTTTTTCTCTAATCAGTTGTTAAGATTAAAGGATATTCCTTGTAAAGACCCATGAATTATGTTAATATTATTTTCATCACATGCTCTTAGTAGAGGATGCCATTAGTTGATCTCTTGTGTATAATCCTCTAATCTGAGAATCTCACCAGAGGATCTTCATAGCTTTGTAAATCCTTTGATCTAAGGACTAAATTATAAAATTAAATCCTTTCAGATATTCTTCAAACTTGTTCTTCATTTATTCTGGTTTTGATTTCAACAGTTCTTAGTCCAAAGACATAAATTTAATATTCGAGATCTTCATTAGGAGCTCAAAGGAACCAAAGAAATATCAAAGTTACTCTTCTTACGATCAAAGACCAACTTTATTGAGCTAAGAAAATGTTGAAATGTTGTTGAGAAAGTGTATATGATGAAGTAATCGGTCGAAGATCGAAACCTCTAAGGCGAGATGAGAGCGGAGGGCTTTTGGAAGTTAAATGCAAGAGAGATAGAAATGTTAGATTTTTGTGATATCTGTTGTAGGAGAAAAAACATAAATACCCCTCACATAAAGGGCCTTGTGAGAGATGACAAACGGCTCAATGTCATGGATGAAATAACAAATTTTAAAACCATAACGTAATTAGAAGGAACTTAAAAAAGCAATTGAAGAATTACACATTACGTCAAAACACATAGACGAAAATGATATTTCACTTTGAAAAAAAGTAAGAAAACTGTTATATTTCATCAAGTAGTAATGGATTTTATGTTGCCTTTTACTCTATATTATATTGATATATTTTTATAAAGTCATCATAATTATATATTTATCTAATACGTTAATAATTTGTTTAAAATTGTGTAATTATTTTAATAGTTATATCGCATAATATAAATTTATTTTCGATTCATTAAAAACTTCCTTAATAAAATAGATATATCATATGCAACAATAACCTTTTTAATTGTTTCTTTATCACATTATTGTATAATAAAATCGCATCTTCAATACAACGTTGTCTAATGGATTAATTACCTAGCCAAATAGATACATTAATATATGCTTTATAAACATGATTTTGTCTAATTTTGACTAAACTCAACCCGTCCATGTTTAAGCCTTAACAAACCCATTTTTGTATTTAAGCTTTTTATAGGCCATATAAAATTGTGTAACAGAGTACAGATAAATAATTATATATATTATATTCGGAAAAAACCAAAACAGATTTCCTTTTTTTATTTCTACTTTTATGAATCCGAATAAAAAAAGAACTATTAATTTGATTGGATCTCATCATCAGGTGATACTCGAATTTGAAAAAGAAAACTTAAAATATCTCTCGCGACACCAATCTTGTTGTTACAACGACCATTACCTTGTGAACTTTCCCTTATAAAAATCACCGTAACTAGTTATTAAAAGAAAAACTAGAGTAGATGACAAAAGGCTAATGGTTATTAAAAAACAATCAAATAAGGTTAAAAATAAGGGATAAAACTAAAACATAAAAATAGACAACTATTAACACAACGTTACTTAAACAGACACCTAAAAATTAAATATGTAAAAAATCGTTAAAAAACAGAACGTTAACAAACATAAAAAAATTAAAACTAAAAAACACAAAACATTAAGCTCAACTTTAACAAAAGAGAGATATAAAACTAAAACATTTTAAAAAACCATAAAAAAATAACAGTAAACAACAAACCAAAAAAAGATTTACACAACAAAAGCTAATTCAACCTTTAATAATTGTAGTACAATAATAATAGAGTTCTTGATTCATACACCGTGTAAAACTCTGAAAAAGTAAACTGCAGTTTATAAAAAGGTAAATGGTCGCTTACTCTGCAAGCTGCAGTTTACAATGGCAGTAAACAACAACTTACAGATATATAAACTACAGTTTAGAAGAATGTAGTGTATGAAACATATAACCCTAACAATAACAATGTAGGTCTAGACGATGAGCCATGCAGATCCCTTCAATTCTTGCACCTACACCTAAGCGGTAAGCCAAAATATTACCTTTAAAAAAAAAACTAATTAACCTAGTTAGCCAAAATACCCCATAACAAGCCCACAATTTAATTAAGTCTAATTAAAATTTAAAAGCCCAAATGTAACAACCCAAATAACTTAAAATAATATAACCCCCCTCCCCCAATTCCCAGCCTTCGACTGACGCATCCGGCATCCCACTATCCGCCATCTGCTCTGTTGCAGCCGAGCTGCTGCTGCTATCGCTGGCCTTGCGGCCACCTCCCTCCACCCCTCCGACGTGTGCTGCTTCCCGCTGGAGAATTTTTTTCGTAGTAGCAGACTGGAGAATTTTTTTCGTGGGTCAGAAAATTTTAAGGAGCATTGAAAATAACTAAATAATTAAATTTTTACAGTCCGATTCGAGTCGGCTCGATTGGGTCACACAAAAAAGGTTCAAATCAATTAAATTTTAGAAATATATAATAACAAAACTTCAATCGTAATTGAAAATCTATATTAGAAATGCAATATCTCTATATTTGTTATCTACGGGTTTCACTTTTTGAAATCTAGTTATTGCAGCGTCTAGAGAAATATTTTAAAGCGAGTCTTCATTACCGAAAAACAAATATAGCGACAGGCAATAGGTGGTCGAACTTCAATAAACAATACACCAATGTAAATGACATGTATTTCTTGTTTCAACCAGCAATTGTACAAGACCAGATTGACCATACAAATTGTAAAATTTTGTATCTCCTTTTAATTATCAATGTAGGTGAAGAGTTCAATCCTGAGCCTTTCTTTATCATCTTCATTGAAATTATACAGGTACAAATAGGTTAATCATAGTATTTTAGTATATCAAACACAACAAGATTATCGCATCGACTCAAACTACTCATACAAATTGTAATACCCCAACTATAAAACCCACAAGCAAACGTGGATTTGGGACAACGCTCATGATAGCAGGGTCCATAGGGCAAAGTCTCTAGCTGGGTGTGGCGACCCATAACATTGGATGTTACACCCTGTATCTAAATGGCTAAGGGCTGCCTTGTTCAGCGCACGTGGGGTGATAACGAGAATAGGGTGTCGACACGTGGAAGCATGGCATGGATAGGGTTACAAACCGTAGCTGGTCCTTACGGTTTGTAAGGTCAAGGCGGTCAGTAAATAGCTCCTAATGAATGTTACAAACCGTAATCCACAAGTATTACAACCCGTGACGATGGTTGACGTAGCCTATAAATTAAAAGGCCGAGTTCCAGCTAAATTCCCAGGTCCCATTCAAACTCTCAAACATAGGCTTTAAGTGAGGTGTTTTCGGAGCTAAAAGTCATTCGATAATATCAAGCAGCCTCAAGCAACCCTCTAAACTTATAAGTTTAGTTCAGTTGTTTAATTCGGTTTGAGAATGGTGTTTTGAGACCATAAATAGGGCAATGTGATCATAGTTTATGCATAGACTAATCATCAATGCTTAAACTATGAAAAATTATGCACACTAACCTCACTAATGATAATCCACCATCTTATCCTATCAATAAAAAACATCTAAGCACACCTTGACTTTCAATAGAAACAAAGCCACAATCGATTTATAAGTTTAATTATGCTAATGCTGATTTATAAATGTAGTTACCTTCTTCAAACTTACAGAAATTCTTTCAAAATTTTATAACTAAATAAGATAAACTCCAAAAACTATATATGGCATCCAACTATCAACTATCCATCATATAAAAAGACGTGAAATAAAGTTAGTTGGGATATAAATCCAAAAACATGGCCAGTGAGCTGTCGTGTGTGTTCTGTCATACGGTCAATTATTTGGTTATAATATTTTTAAACACGAGAAAAAGATGATACTTTCATGCTATTTTAATACACATAAAAGAATAAGATGTTTAATTTCTTTTGAAGATGATATTTAAAAGAATATCACTCGCTAAGTAACATGTCTCACAACAAAAGGATTAAAGACTAAATCCTACAAATTACTATGTTTTAAGGTATTTATTTTATAAAGAGTGAATTATCGTTTTTCTTCCTATGGGTTTGTTTTCATTTGTTATTTTTATCCAAAAATGTGTTTTTTTTTTTTGTATTTGGCTCCCTAAGGTTTGTAAAAGTTGTTATTTTCATCCAAAAATGTTAGCTTCATTATTTTAAAATATTAATTATTCATCGTTAATAAAATATTTATATAAATTTTCATATAAAAACAAAATCGTAATTTATGTTTACGTGTTGGTAATTAAATCTCATTCACGGAATTCATATTTTAGGATGAAAATGACAACTTTTTCAAACCTTGGAGAGTAAAATGCAAGAAAAAACATCTTTGGATAAAAATAACAAATATGACCAAATCATGGATATGAAAACGTCAATTTATTCTTTTATAAATCTAGAGATTATGTTGAAAAAAATATATCTCTAAAATCATTATCGAAAACATCTAAGTGATTTAAAAAAAGTAAGTAGTCAAATAAGCCGGCAGTTGGCATGTGAGGTAGTTCAAAGTGTACCCAATATGACCACTATAAATCATACCACATCCTCTTCATTATTCCAACACTTCACCCAACAAGTATAGGGTTCGAACCATGGGAGCCGGTGGCCAAATGAACGCTTCAAAAACGCCGAAAGACGTCCTCAAACGCGTTCCCGTCGAGAAAACCCCCTTCGGCCTCGGCGATCTAAAGAAAGCCATACCACCACACTGTTTCAAACGTTCGCTCACACGCTCTATAGGCTCCTTTGTTCGCGACCTTATCATAATATACGCTTTCTACTATATTGCAGCTAATTATATCCCGCTCCTCCCCGGACCCTTGACTTACGTCGCGTGGCCCGTATACTGGCTAGCCCAAGGATGCATTCTCATGGGGTTTTGGCTACTCGGCCACGAATGCGGTCACAACGCCTTTAGCGAGTACCAATGGATCGATGATGCGTTCGGTTTCTTCATCCATTCGGTCACATTAACCCCGTACTTCTCGTTCAAATATAGTCATCGTAGCCACCACGCGCACACGAACTCGCTCGAGTACGATGAGGTGTATATCCCCAAACGTAAATCCGACACGTTTTTCACCGAGTTCCTAAATAATGGACCCGGGAACGTGTTCACCCTTTTCCTACGGACGACCCTCGGGTTACCTTTGTACTTGTTCTTCAACACCTACGGACGCGACTACGAAGGGTTCGCGAACCACTACTTACCGCAAAGTGCAATCTTTAATGACCGCGAACGCGGTCAAGTTGTACTTTCCGACATAGGAATCATTACGGTTCTCTATGTTTTTTACCGCCTTGTGCTCGCACAAGGCGTGAAAACAGTACTTTTCTTGTATGGGCTCCCTTTATTCGTCATGAGTGGTTTTTTTATAACTTTAACATACCTAAACCACACTCACCCCTCTATCGCGCACTACGACGCGACAGAGTGGGACTGGATCCGCGGGGCGTTGTCCACCATCGATCGTGACTTCGGATCATTGATGAATTGGGTTTTTCACGACGGACCCGAAAACCACGTGATTCACCATTTGTTCCCGACCATCCCGCACTATCACGCGAGTGAGGCGCGAGACGCGGTGAAGCCGATGTTGGGCGACTACTACAAGTGGGACGATACGCCGATGCTAAAGGCGTTATGGAGAGACACTGTGGAGTGTATCTATGTTGAGCCTGATGAGAACAGTGAGAAGAAAGGTGTTTATTGGTATTTTAAGTAGTTTTGGTTCATGTGACACAAAGAGTTTGTGGAGAAATGAGACATGTTGGAGATGTATGTTAGTTGCATCAGTTGTTAATGTGAGATGTTTTAATGTATTTGGTGCAAGTTAATTGGGTCCATGCATGTCTTTGTAACATACACATTTTCTAATTAATAAAGTGTATCTAATATATGATAAATTGTAGGTAGGATGTGGAATTGTGGAAGTGATATGTATGGGTGTGTATTAAATTCTTAATAATGACATATGGAAACATGAAATCATGGTAACTCAATTTTTGGGTTTAAGTTTAGTGTAAAGAAGAATGAATTAGATTCGAGTTAAAAATGAGTTTGTCTCAGTTAATTTGTGGTTTTTTTTTGGACATGATTAGTTTTATTATTTATGGATATCTCGTATCAATTAAAACTCATCTGAAATTACTGAAAAAGCATGACGCGTAAACTTATTTAAATCTAATACATCTATATATATTGGTCTTTAAGCTCAGTCTTTTTTGGTGATTTTTGTGTGTTTCTTTTTAAGTTGGTGATCCCTCATTCCCTCGATAATTACCGACAGTTGTTGATGGGCAATAATAATCTTTCTTTTTAGAGAAAATTGCAAAAATGGTCACTGTAGTTTGACCATATTACAAGTTTGGTCTCAAAATTTTAAAAATTAGAAATTCAGTTCAAACATTTGAAATTTGTAGCAATTTTAGTTCCCACCATTAGTGTCAATTAGTTTCTCACAATCTGAGAATTAAATCTGCAATATGATCAAATCATAGGGATCAATCGTGCAATTTTCTTTAAAATTTAAAAAAATTAAAAAATCCATAAAAATTAAACTTTTTTAGTCCCGATTTAGTCAATTAAATTGTAAGAAATGCGCTAATTTAATATATTATACCTGTTTACTAGGTTAAAGTGTTTCCTTTTAATGATTATTGACTTCGAATTAACAATTATTAATAAAAATCTTATTTTTCAAAAAAACGGATCAAATTTAAAAAAACAAAAGTATTAATTATTAATTTAAAAAATACTTTTTTAAATAATCAATTCATACAGTACTTTTTTTCACAAAAGAAATAAAATCAATTCAAATTTTCTATAAATAAAATTTTGAACCGTAGGTAAAAGTTTGAATAGTTGGTTAAAAACATCCAATTTGTATTCATAATTATTATTTCCAAGTAATCAGATTTGAGAAGAAAAATTAAAATTAAAAAAAACACATAAACACTTATATACCTGTTAAATATATTAAATTTGTAGGATTAGCAAATTCTTTAGAATTTTAGTGACTAATCATTAGTTTGATTTTGATTTAAGTTTTATTTAATTTTTAACTTTTTATGATTTTTTTGATTTGTTTTTATTTTTAGAGAAAATTACACAATTAGTCCCTATGGTTTGATCATATTACAAATTTAATCCACAGATCGTTAAAAACTAACAGACACTAACGATGGGGACTAAATTTGAGACCAACTCCTAAATGTTTAGATTAAATTTGCAAATTTTAAAATCTAGAGAACAAACTTGTAATATGAGCAAATTACAGGGACATTTTTGCAATTTTCTCTTCTTTTTAGAGAAAAGGTTTTGTTACTTTCTTCGTCATCATCTACTGAGATGATTTGCTTGCCGGAGAAATCCTTTTTCTAGTAGTAGGCACTAAATACATAAAAAGAAAAATCATTTGTTTGTTTACTTTTTTAACAGCAACTTCTAAATTTCTAAAATAAAAACATCATAACGTGTATTATGTAGAATTTAAAAACACTAGGATGGAGATGTCACGTGACCCAAATTTTTTTGTTCACTAAATTTAGGGCCATTAACAATTTAATCTTTTAGCTAAATTCTTTTCAATTTCACAATTAATATTATAATATATATTAATCCTCTATGTCGGTATGTACAGTACTCGCGTACAAGTGATGAAGCAGCCGGTACAAGCTGCCGTTGCAGCAATTTGTTTGTTTTTTTATGGTTTTTTTTAGAGGAGTACCAACTGAAACAAGGAAGTACATGTGATCTGCTGGTTTGTGAGCTTCTCCACTGAAGACGAGTCCCATGTTCGAGTCTAACATTCAGCCTCTTTAAGGGATTTTGTGTTTTTCCCTGCTTGCCTTGCTTTTCATGTAAATAATAGTAGTTAAACTTTCATATTTCTATGTATTGAGTTGGGTCAAATATTATAAGTTTTCATTCGTTGGTATAAATTTGAGTTATTTTATGTTTTGTTATATACTTAGATGGTATACGTTTCCATATAACTTTTCTATGAAACCAGTTGGGTCAAACATCTTAAGTATTCATTCGTTGATATAAATTTGAGTTACTTTACGTTTTGATATAAATTTGAGTTACTTTACGTGTTGATATAAATTTAGTCGGTATACGTTCCACATAAATTTTGTATGGAACGAGTTAGGTCAAATATTATTAGTTTACATTCATTGGTATAAATTTGAGTTACTCTACGTTTGGATTTAAACTTAGCTAGGAAATGTGTTGGGGCGAATGTAGTCTATACGTTATCATGTCGCATATAGCTTCGCCGCACTTACTTATTTTGATGTACTTTGAGTTTTTCTATGTTTTAACGTAAATTTTGTTCGATATATAGTCGATTAAAATAAAATGTGTTTTCATTCGACGGTACAAATTCGAGTTACTCTATGTTTCAATGTAAATTTAGTTCGGAAACAATTCGAGTCGATTATAGTCTCATGACACGTACGAAGCCGCCGCCGCCGCAACGCGCGGCAAGTTAAACAACTAGTTACTATAATTTGTATATCTTTTAAGGTTATACGTTAAACTCTCAAATTTTAGAAATTGGTTTAATTATCTTTAATTTGAATATAGATGATTTACTCTTAGAGGTGGAGGTTTGAGGAAATTAAAAAAAAAAAAACTAGTATTCAGCCTCCGCGTTACGACAGGGGCGTAAAACTATGCCAAATAGCAAAAACGTCATATCATCGTCGGTGACCACCAACACCTGAAAATATCATATTAAAAAAGAAATAAAAAAGAAAAAAATAAAATCGAACAAAAAGTAGACGTAAAAACGTAAAACATTAAAAATAATAACCAAGACAATCTAGGACCCGCACGTTACGACATGATCGTTAAATGAAAAAAACAGGCTTAACAACGTTGAACCATACGCGCATGTTATGACATGTTAACTCTTTATATTTAGACCAAAATGTAAACAAAAAAATTGTAAATGCATAGGGATCAAAGTAAAAGTTGTAGGGGTTAAGTTGTAAAATATATATAAATTGGGTTGAAAATAAAAAATTAAAGGAAAAAATAAAAAATATTTAATGCTTAAATTATAACAATCAATGCAACCTTAAGTTGATAATTAGTATATTAAATTAAATGTTTGTTCAATAATGGGCCAAAAAAGTTAAATGATGATGGGCAAAAGAGTAGAGAGTTTACTATAAGCCCATCTATATAAAACAAACCTGAACTTTAGCCTCGTTACCTCGTAGTACTTCAAAATGGCCCAATAAAAGTTTCTAAAATAGTAAAATGTAAACATATGATCATATACCCCATCACAAACCGTATTTGTCAATGGTCAAAACCAAGGTTTGAGCGCACACCGTCACTACCTAATTAAAGCTGTCAATTCCTGACCTGTTACATCATTTTGTGACTGTAATGGATACGACCCAAAACTGATTCCGATAACCGATTCCATAACCGGTTATTGTCATTGGGACAAGACTAGCCGTTATAACCGTTTATGGGTTCAGTAACACCTCAAGTAACAAGCTCAGGAAGTATATGGGAACAAATTTTTTATTCACTATCGCCCCACGAGATGTCGAAACCTTTGATATTTTGACATTGTGAAATGGAAAGAAATCTCAATCTCTGGTTTATTTCGTTATAACTTATGATCTACTAACCGTCCAAACTTCTAGGAGGTTCTAGAATCCTCTTTTTGTGTTACTGACACAGTTATGCCGTTAAGAAGAAAAATGTTCACTCCAATAACGGTGAAACTGTGCTTTTGTTTGAAGGATCATTTGAACATGGCTTGTAGAGAAAAATCATGATAAATTAAGAGTCGCGAAACGCTATCAGATTGAAACTATTTTAGTTCACACCAAATTTTCAATCGGATAAAACTTAATTACAAGAACATATATGATATGTGTGTGAGAATTCATGAACAGAAAATATGTTGAATTACCAAAATTGTTACGAAATCAACATTTGCAGAGAATGGATGAATTTCATATCCAAATATTACACTTTAACCCCCAAATTTCACATGTGAAATTTCAAAAAATTAAATTTTAGTGTATTTTTTTAATAAAGCAATGTTTAACAAAATAAAAAATTTCCAACCAGTCAGAGGCTATGCCTCTTGGACCCTGCTCCTAGAAGTGCTTCCCTTAGATGCCCGCCAAGGGGGCATTTGCCCCCCCTTGGAATCCTCATTGCTTAGGGGTTTCGCCCCTAAAAAAGTTTTCAATTTAAATATCATAATAAACTCAAACAAATGTGCACTACGCACCTCCTGACTTGTTTAATGGATATTATAATTAAATTGATCGTTAGTCAATCCAATTACACTAAAATATATAACATGGTTGAAACAAACCAATATTTTTCAAGTCTTGAAGGCACAATAATGTCGAACAACTACTACATCATGGAGATGAAGAACAAGGAATGGCATACCCACATACTGATGAAGAATTCCTCTCCGAGAGAGGATTAAAAAAAAACTAAAATACATTGTAATTTTCATGTTTTTTTAGATGTCTATGGATTTTTATGTTTTTCTTTCTTTTTTAATTTTCTAATTTAAAATAATAATAAAAAGTTATGTAACTAGAAACTATTTATTATATTAAGATAAAAAAATATATATCCGATTCCACACGATTCCATAACCGAACCAGTTCACACCAACCCCAACGTGTATGAAACCGAATGTGCACTTCAATGTTCATAGCTAGAGGAATTGATCTTTCTAATTTGGATATGGTTCAAATGTATGTATAATTGGTTCAAGAAAAATGCTTTTACTTTTTAGTAGTGACTACTTATTAATTTTTACTTAGGGGACCTCAAATTTGTACGTTTCAAGCTAATCTAGAATCTATTGATCTTAATATTAAGGATTATGAATTAAGAATTTACTATCTTCGCATAATTAAGTAATTGTTTCTCTTAAGGTTGAATTAAGAACAGGGCCAGCCCTGAGGGGGGCAGGGTGGGCGACCGCCCAGGGCCCAATCTTCACAGGGCCCGGAATTTTTATAAAATCATATATATATATATATATATATATATATATATATATATATATATATATATATATATATATATATATATATATATATATATATATATATATATATATATATATATATATATATATATATATGTGTGTGTGTGTGTGTGTGTGTGTGTTTTTAAGAAAAGCTATAATCTATTAATAAACTCACTAGAAAGACTTAATAACATTTTAATTATTTTAACCTATTAAACCTTACCTTAGAGCTCATTAACATTTTAAATAGTTTAGCCCAATACTATTTACCCAATATAAACTCAATTAATATGAAAACTTGATCGGGAACTTTGTTTTAAAAAACGCTAAGAGAACTTCCCGATTCGTTTAAGTAAATTAGATTATTTTGATACAATACTTTCGTTTTGTTTATTGTTATAACAATTATCGTCGTATTATAATTTTTTTATATACAAGTTGTTCGGTTTAGACATTTTTATACGTCGTTTTACAGAGGCTATTTTTTGTTCTCGCCCCGGGTCCAATGTCTTTTGGAAATTCTCGGGACCGGCCCTGATTAAGAATCTACTATCCTCGCGTATTTGAGGACTTGTTTCTTAATTCTTATATAGTTTGAATTAAGTATTTTGTATCCTCACGTATTTGAGAGCTTCTTTCTCTTTGGGGATCATGATTCTTGCAAAAGTTTAGTGGGTTCCTGTGGCCCAATGATATACAACTGATACAAGTTTAATTCTCGTAGTGGATATTGGTGTGGATTTAAAAATCAGAATTTGGTTATCAAATTTGTTAAATTCTATGTTGTGACTACAATTTAGAATGTAATGAACTGGAATGATATTTTTTAAAAGTGTTTTAAATATGGAACAAAGCTCTTATTATGCAATATATTACTCTATAGCAACAACAGTAGTAGTCGACACAGTTTGGCTTATGACAACCATGATGAGTTAATCTTGATAAATATTATTTTATTTAGAATATTTTATTATTTGTTTGAGTTGTTTTCTTAGTTTGAGTCTAATTTGGAGTGTTAGTTATAGTTTTAATATAAATAGATGGGTAGAGTATTGTAATTTCTTGGTTTAAGTCTTTGTTTGAGTTTATAATATTAAAAGAGTCGTTAGAGTTCCACAAAATCATTGTATTCATCGTCAATTTGGATGCGGTTGATTTCAACAAACCACATGTCGTCACTGTAGGGCTAGCCAGAAGTTAACCAGTCAAACCTTATGCTAACAATAATCCCGCTATAGATTGGTGCCTTGGCGGGATGTTTGGAAAATTAGGCATTATTTTGGAACTTTATGGAGACTATTGGTCGTCACTACAGGATAAAATATTTTTATTTTTATTTTTAGTTTTCTTTCATAATTGTTTTATAGCGGGTTTTAAAATAAATAAATACATAAATAAGAGGTTGTATGATAAGTCATCTTGTTGGTAAATTTTAACTCAAGTTGTCCATAGGAATATATCATTATGCCATGTGTGAATCTAAAGAATGATTATAGTAGGTAATCCACTTGATTAAATTTTAACTCAAGTTGTCCATAAGAATATTTTTAATAAATAGAATATATAGACCTCGTACATACAATCAAGGAATTTGGGTGCATGAACGAAACCCTTCATATATAGCTAGAGTCAAAGTAGGACCATCTTGCGTCTATCTATATATAAAATGGTGTCGGCCTGGATTATATATACACACACAAATTCCTAGAGTGTTGAGTGTACGGACGACTTTTTTAGCGACGGATATATTTGTCGATAACAACCCGTGGAATAGCAACTAAACCCACAAAAACCTCGGAAAATAAATATGAACTTGAAAAATATATCATCAGTGTGTAACTGACAAAATATATATGGACAGATCAATAACAGCAGTAAACCACCACTTGGTCGTAGTACTCGTATGTGCGAAAGTTTTCAGTCAGTAAACCAGCATTTGGTCATGGTATGTACGTATACGTAAATAGTATGAGTTACAAATACATAACCAATAGTTTTATGACAAAGGATTGTTCATACTTCATACTGACAGCTATAATTTTAGATTTTATTCAATACATTTTCTTCTCTAATTCCTTTACATATATGTAGTCATTTATATGCAACTTATTATGTTGCAGAATATTAATATATATATATATATATATATATATATATATATATATATATATATATATATATATATATATATATATATATATATATATATATATATATAGGGGTTACATACATGTAACTTATAAATATTCGTAGATTCTTGTTATAGTTTTATTATAGAGTTACATGTATGTATATTACCCATTAGGGGGTCTTTAAATACTAATTTAGGTGAAATTAAAGAGAGAAAAGAGAAGAGAGGAAAGGAAAATGTGAGTTTAGCAAGAGTTGAAAATCGTTTCATTTATAAACGGATAACAAGTTTAATCAATTTTCAATAATATTGGAAATAATAAATTTATAAATTATTATGTAAGTATTAATTATATGAATTATTGTTTGAATATAAATAAATTATTATACATAGAATTTATAAAAATATTAATTATATGAATTATTGTTTGAATATAAATAAATTATTATACATAGAATTTATAAAAATATTATGTTTGAACTGTATAAACAAACATCAATACATGAAGAAATATTTTATTTACCTATACATTTTAAAAAGATTTAAATTTGGTGTTGCTTCTGAAGGTGTAAAAAAAGTAAACCATTTTCCTTCAAAAGATTAAAAACATCAGTTTACCTCAAAATCTTTTATAGGTTGTTTCAATTTTAATTCAAAATTTTATCAGTTATTTCAACTTGAATCCAAAATAATAAAACTTTCAGATTTAAACTGAAACAACTTATGAAACTTTTAAAGATAAATAGATGTTTTTAATATTATGAAGGAAAATCGTTAATTTTATCAAACCTTAGAGAGCAAAATTATAATTAACTCTTTAAAAATATATATTGAAAAATCCTAAGCACCGATATCTTTGGTAATCCTAAACTTTTTGTAACATTAATCTAACCCGAACCAATTTGACCCATTACACAACCCAACCAACGACCCCAATTGGTCACCTTTAATATTTTCTTTAGAGATGGAGATAAGCTAATGATTGCAATATGATACATATAAGAAGCATATTGTCTCCTTTTATTCTTCTTGTTTGAGTGTTTGACGCGCATTAGATCGGATACTCAACTCGCTTGACCCACCGATTGCCACCTCCGTTTAATTACAAAGAAACATATGAGTCCGTGATTTCTTTTTATTTGTTAATTCTATGCATTATTATACTAGTTTTAAAGAAAAAAGTCCAGTATTGACACATTAATAGTTTCTTAGGGTAGATAAACTTAATTTTATCTTGAAGATCAACACTTTGATGATCACTAATAATAATTTTCTCATAACAAGAGTGTGTCTTAACGTATAGATCATGAACATCAGGACTTCATATACTAAGATATTAAATTGTTGCCCATAATAGATTTTCAATATTAAGTATTTAAGAAGCAGTAAGTCAAAGAAATATATATATATATATATATATATATATATATATATATATATATATATATATATATATATATATAATTAATCAATAAACGTTAACATAGATATTTATGTTAACAAAGTCTATTTTTATCTTTTGAATTCTAAGTGTTGCAAGCAAGTTTATGTTCATGATTAAGTACAAAATGTCAAAATTTAATTCCAAGCAAGTTTATGTTCATGATTAAGTACAAAATATCAAAATTTAATTCTATAGTTTGTGTACAGATAATTCTGTGTAAATACAATTCTAAAGTCATTACTTTCGAATATTACTCACATTTTCAATAAATATTCACATATTAAACACTAGATTTAGTAAAACCATGTATTACACGACTTAAATAAATAAAATATTAAAAATAAGATTTTATTAATTATAATATGATATTTAAAATTAAGATATTATTAAAATCACGTATGAATAAAGACTATAAGGGCTGTTTGATTACCGCTGACTCAGTAAGATCTGACTGAGTCAGAAGCTGACCCAGTTAGAAGTTCTGACTGAGTCTGCATCTCACTGAAACTTGGCTATTTGATTTAGTATTTGACTGACTCTGTTGAATGATAAAAATAACCAAATTACCATTGTATTTTAACTGGTGTTATGTAATAACTTCTTTCATAAATTATTTTAACACACAAAAGAAACCATCAAAAAATAAAACCCACTACCATCACCATCTCTATCTCTCTCTCACCCACTACCATTACCATCAAAAAAACAAAAACCCTTCTCTACATCCCTTCCCGACTACCACCGGCCTCCACCACCACAACCACCACCACCGCCGCATCTAATCCACCTTCTGCAACCCTCTGAAACCCATCAAAGATTCAATCTTGACCATCAATTCATTGATTCACGCACCCACCCACGATATGCAAAACCCAACACCGTCATCATCATCATCATCATCCACCACTGTGTACACCATCTTAACCATCACCACACTCCTCTCGTGGTGGATCGACGGAGGGGATGGGGGTTCGCAGAGGGGGTCGCGCGGTGGGAAGACTGCCGGAGAGGGGGTTGCCGACGAGTGCAAGACCTCGCCGAGGGGGTCGCGCGGTGGGGGTTTGGCGGATGAGGCGAATTGTGGGGGTTGGTGTAGGGAGGGGCAGCGCCCCTCTTCTTGGTCAGAATGGTTAAAATTAGGGTCTGGGTCAGAAGCTACGGACCCGGTCAAAACAGCCCCACAACCACATCAAACAAACTGACAGTCAGCCGGGTCAGTCGAAATCAAACGCCCCCTAAGTAATAAAACAATGATATTAACTTTTTAAACAATTGTTTTTTAAAAAATTCCAAAAAAAAAATTAAAAGTTTGGTTTGAAAATAAATCGTTTTGAAAAAACTATCATTTTTTAAATAATATCATAAATCCCAATTTTAATTATTTTTTTGCTCATTAAAAATTTACTTTTTAAGAATGCTAATATTTTATGATATTTCGTATTTGTGATGTTTTAAAAAGTTTTCTTATTTTATAAAATTTTATTTCCTTAGAAATAACATTAATCAAAAGATCTCTTTCATAATTTATAAAGAAAAAATTTTAATCTTTAAAAGAATAATATTATTAGTACTTAATGTAATTTTTAATAGGAGAGAGAATCGAAAAAATTTTGGCGAGTATGAATATGCACCTATCATGTATCCATTTTAGTTATTATTTTATTAAAATGATAGTTTAGAAACTCGTGTATTACACAGGTGAATAAAAATATTAAATTAATAATTATTTATTACTATATAAAAATTATAAAATATTTTTTTAGATACATATGATTGAAATTACTTATAATTAATTATTTTAGTTGATAAAACAATAGCAATATTTTTCTAGACTTCCATCGTTGAAAAAACATTTACTTTAAAATTTTATTTTCTAATGCTCCAATTTTTTAAATACTTTTTTAACAATATTATTTTTTAAAAGTTCTTTGTATTATTAAAAAGCTTTATATTTCATAACTTTTTGGCTTTTTTAAAAAATTATGTTTTTTAAATAAAAAAACATGTTTTTAATATATCTAAAAATATGTTTTATAGTTTGGAAAGAACATAAAGAATCATTAGCATTTAATGTGTAATTAAATTGTTAATTTTTATTTTACTAGCGACACGTGTACAAATTTTAGGTGAAGCTTATGTTGATAGTACAGAAACATAGCATGTGTCTTATACATATTTTGATTTATTAGTATAGATAAAGATTATAAATGATCATATAGATGAATCAAAAAACATAAGACAAAACACATGCACCCGCAGCAATGCACTGACATTCTTACAAATATTAAAATATGTTGGCCCCACTAATATAAAAATATGTTTGTATGCGTGTGCTATGCGTAAACGTCTACCAAAATAATATTCTTAGATTTTAATCATAGATGTGATACATACAATGTATGGTTCAGATGATGTTATATTATATTGCAATTTGCAACTACACAACAAATCTTCTCGCAAGTCTTAATCAATCTTTATTGCTAATGACCTCCTTCCTTTACATTTTGCTTTAGTTGCACCAGTGAAAGGGTTTTAAGTTTAATAACTATGATCATATTTATTAGCTTATTATATTTTATAATGGATCATAGAATAATAAAATATGAAGAAAAAGAATCATAAACATGAACAAAGGAAAGAAAATCAGTAAAATTGAGAAAACAATATTAAAATATATGTCTTACCAACTTTAGTAAATCCGTGTATTACACGGATTGAATAAATAAAATATTAATATAATAAAATTTATTAACTATAAAAATGATATTCTAAGATATGATATTACTGACTATAACTAATAAAATAGTGATATCAACTTTTTAAAATTTTATTTTATTTTTTAAATAATAAACATTATGTTTTTTAAATAATAAACATTATGTTCTAAAACTCCCAAATTTAATTATTTTTTGTTTTAAAAAATTGAATTTTTAAAAGTACCTATTTTAAAATATTTCGTATTTTTAAAAAAGTTTTATGCTTTAGAAAAATTAATTATTTTATAAAAAATTTGTTTATTTAGAAATAACATTAATAAATAGATCTCTTTTTTAATTTATTAAATGTAAAAGAATGTTAAATAATATAATTAGTAATTAAGGTAATTATTTAAGAGTAGAAAGATGCGGAAAAATTTTGATGAGCATGATTGTGGTACTGCCACGTGGCATATCAAGTTACTCTTTTATTAGAGTAAGAAGATATTTTTATGATAACGTAGGTGGAAGATAATAAATCTGGCTAAATTATTTAGTGTTAGTGACTTGTTTAAACGATATAATATGAAATATTTCCTTTTATATTCATTCAAATTGAAAAAAAAGATTCCGAACATAATATGAGATATTTCTTTGATCAGATCAATCATTTAACATAATTAACCTTTTACATAATTAACCTTTTATAGATAGATAGGGTTATAGTAAAAAATAGGGTTATTGGATTTTAATAATCCCAACTTTCATTTATTAACCGGGATTAATCCAAACTCAAAAAATATTTACAGACACTCCTAACTTTGAACTTATTTTCCTCCAATGATCTCTTACTAACCGAGAGTTAACCCTCGTTAGTTTTATTGATGAAATGAGGCTAACTATGAGCCATTTGTCAACTCCGGCACCGCCTAGTCTCAATTAGATCCGTTTTCCATTGTCTAACCTTCATCATCACCTGAAATCTATCTCCAACGAGTTCGGTGGTTCAAATCAGGAGGTGAAGATTGACGGGTTTTCGGGTGCGGAAGTTTCAAATTGACGGACCTGATGATAGATTTCAACTTTCTGTTTAGTGATTTGGCCACAGAAACAGTCCACGTCATCAAAAAACTAACGGGGTTAACTCTCAGTTAGTAAGGGATCGTTGGAGGAAAACAAACTCAAAGTTGAAAGTATCTGTAAACATTTACTGAGTTGGGATTAATCCCGGCCAATACATAAAACTTGAGATTATTAAAATTCAATAACCCTAAAAAATAAGAATTAAATCTTAAAAAACATAAGCAAATTGTGAACTTAACATGTGTCATTTTATTGTTTTTAAAAAAATGACATTTTGGTCATTGCGTAAAATACATCAGCTCATTATTTATTATACGTATATTGTGTCAAATATGAGTTCATTATGTCAAATATTTTACATCATTTGTTATATGTATCCATCATTATGTTTTACATTTTATATCATTTTGTGTTATTTTATCATTGTTTGTACAGATTATATAAAGTTATTATCTATTATTTTATTTTACAATTAAAAGTGCATAATGATATATTTTCACCAGTGTATTTTTCAAAGCTTATAATGCTGAAAATAACACAATGTATTATTTTTGTCATTGTTTTTTACAGATTATATGAGCTTCTTGTTATCGATTATTATGTTTTTTTGAAAAAAATACACCATAAAAACGAGTATTTTTTTAACTTTAAAACGCATATAGTGTTGATTTTAAAAAAAGTTTTTTCACCGTTTTTTTAACTAATTGTGTAATTTCGTCAGTTCATTTGTAATCTTCTGAATTGATGAGAATTACACAATTATTTGATTAGGGATACACAACTTGAAATATTTACATTTTTTATTATTATGTTATTCGAAAATTATCATTTTAAAAAACATAATGGTCAACAATAGACACAATAGGTAACACAATGACCAGCACTAAACTCGATGATTAGCAATAGACACAATATATGTTTACAATATATGTTTCTTAATTCTAAGTCGTTTTCTATACAAAATTCATAATTTAGACATTTATTTGTGTTTTATTTGAATTTTGTAGTTATCGGATAAAGCTTGGTGATTTTTGTGAAGAAACTCAAGATTTGAAGAAGTTCAACATGAAAAATGTTTCTGATATGACCATATTGAAGTTGAAGATGCACATATAAGCTGTCAAACTCTAAATAATTCATTTTTGAAGCTGAATATGATCATATCATTTTAGATATGACCATATTCGGGTAGAAAACGGCTTTATAACCTCAATACACCTCATTTGCGACATAACTTTTATTTCCTTTCAAACCATATCCTCCTTCAAAGCCTTAGGTGTGTTAAGAATTGTGTTATTTGAAAATCACCATTTTAAAAAACATAATGGTTAACGTAAGACACAATGGGTAACGCAATGACTACCACTAGACTCGATTATTAGCAATAAACACAATGAGCTGCTTGATGAGAATTACATAATGACCTGATCAAGATTACACGATGAATTGAAAATCGTAAAAAAATTAATTTTTAGCATTGTGTTATTCAAAACCGTTACCTCAAAGAAACCGTTTAATTTAAGAATGTTTTTGTAGATGCATATGTTTCTAGTTTATGAGCTTAAATGTAAAAGTCTTTCATGTCTTACACATATGTAATGAAATGGTTCAATGAAATATAATATGTGATTGATGTTTATTCATGTTTATTTATTTCACATTATTATTGTGTTGAAGTGTAATGTGTATGTATGACCATATTATATAGGTTTGAGGTTGTTGTGCACAGTGCTTAGTCAATAATGATTGAGAAATGTGTTCAACCAAGTCGGATGAGTCTTCATGTGAATGGACCATACTTATGGACCATACGCATAAATACATCATGCTTATGAATCAGTCGCATGACTGAACCAGGAGACTGGATCAGTCGTACGAATGAGACATAAGATTGACTCAGTCGCACGACTGAACCTTCAGTCGTGCGTATGAATCAATCGCATGATTCAGTCACACGACTGAACCATGCTAATGGTTCAGTCGTACGATTGGAAACCTCTAACCTATAAATACCACTTAATTCGTGGAAAAACACAACAATTAAAAACACTTGATATTCTTACGAATCCTAGCCGTTTAGAACGTCCAAGGAAGCCTGTCCAAGTTCATAGATCATTCCTTATCGATCTCTATTCGTTCATAACGTTTAGTTTCAATCATATATCGATCGGGTAATTGTTCTCACTGATTGGATCGTCAATCAAATAGGATTCCGCACTATTTGATCCGGTATAAACGCAGAATCAGTTAGTACTCTGTACATACACGGTCCTAACAGTTTTGGTGTAAGGATAGATTTGTCATTTGTTACAAAACCGTTTAATTTAAGAATGTGTAGTGTGATTTTTTACCCGGGTTTAGATTCACTTTCGTATACATGGTTATGACGTGTTTTCCTTTTGACAAGAATATAATTATTTTTTATAAATTCTGAATAAATTGTTGCGACGTGTACGTATGTTTAATATAAATTTTATTCAAAACAACGTTTTCGCAACGCACGGACAAAACCACTAGTATCGAATCAAATAAAAAGTGTTTTATTTATGACAAGTGTAAAGAATGATAGAATCATACATTTTATTATTTTAGTGCTTAATTAACATTTAGTAGTGGTAAGATTGTAAATAATAAGAAATTAAACTGAGTGAAAATATATATAGAAATCAAACACAAATATTAACCTTTTTAAGTTGTTTTACTAAAATCTCGTTCTATGGATTTTCTAAAGTTAAATGACTGTTACATGTTTTATTGTTATTTTTAAATTGTACCGAAAAGATAAAATGAAAATAAAATGAAATAAATTATAATCTTCAATTTGAGCATTTAATTGCCTATCTTTTAAAACATTTAAAATTTCTTTAGTTGATAGTAATGTTTGACAAAAGTGTGTCTAAACCTAATACAATAATGCGTCTAAACCAATTATAATAAGGTTGCATGGGTTATTGGATTTCAATAATCTCAACTTTTATTTATTGATCAGAGTTAATCCCAACTCATAAAATATTTGCAATCACTCTTAACTTTAAGTTTATGTTCCCCCAACAACCATTACTAACTGAGAGTTAACTCTTGTTGGTTTTTCTAATGAGTCAAGTGGAAGTGTTTGTTGGAGGAAAATAAGCTTAAAGATAAAAATGTCTGTAAACATCTCTTGAGTTTGGATTAATCACGGCCAATAAACAAAGTTGGAATTATTAGAATCCAATAACTCATTATACTATAATTTTTATAAACCGGTTAAAATAGTGTATCTCGTGCATAAACCCAAATATACATTAAGAGACATACATATGTATCTTGATCACCCTTAAATACACATACCGTATCCTAGATTAATTACTTCATAAGTTTCCACACAAAATCATTTATACAAAAACCAGCCTATATATGTATGCTCAAAAAAAACACAATCCAAACACACAAACAGCACCCATACGATGTTGGTTCGTGCACAACACATATAGACGACCAACAACACAACTTATTGCACCATTAGCATCATCATTTTATCACAACCACTTCATAAACATAAGTCTAACTTTTAACATATAGACCATATAACTTCAATCACCGAGTTCACTCGGTTTATTAATTCGGCTAAAGCTCAAACGATAACGGGGAAGTCATCCATCATCCAAAGATGACTCGACTCGCCACTAAACTCACCAAACTGAGTCGAGTCATGATCGAGCCCTAAAAAGGTCTCGAGGCTCGATATTTGCTCCTTGAACTCATAGTCATCAGCCACACTGCTATTTGAGTAGTAAGATCGGTTTTGATCAAACTGGTCATGATTCAGCAACACCGGTGGTAACGGTGGACCCGGTTCGTGCATGACCGGCTGAGTTGACTCGATGGGGGTCGGGACACATTGTTTCTTCGCGGGAGGTGAATGAAAGTTGAGCTTAGCCTTGTCCCCCCTGATACGCTTAGCCGCTTCATCGTAGGCTCGAGCCGCTTCTTCAGCGGTGTTGAATGTGCCGAGCCAGACCCGAACCCCCTTTTGCGGGTCGCGGATCTCGGCTGCCCATTTGCCCCATGGTCGTTGTCTGATCCCTCTAAACTTGTTCTTTCTGAGTTTAGTATTTTTCTCACTCAGTTTCTTGTAAACTTTACCTGGCTCTGAAATTTCAGATATCTAATTGTTTAATTTAATCAAATTCTCTCAATCATTAAGGATAAGAAAAAAAAATAAGATAGAAATGACAAATTTTAATCATTGAGACGATATTTAATTCGATCTTATTTCAAGTTGTTACACATTCAATGTCATATGCGGATTCAATGATATTAAATTTCAAATTGATGCTTTAAATTATAATTTTAAATCAAAATCATATTATTTAGATTTTCAATGATGAACAGTAGACATTTTGGAACTCATGGATGTCAAAAAGCATTTGATTTTTCTTAAATTATTTCAATATTTTTTGATTTTGTATATGGATTGAATAATTATATGGTGCCAAATAACCTTTTCACATGATGTCAAAAATTGTGATTTTGTACTTGAAAACAAGATTTTTATGTTACACCCGTGTGTTCGCTCCTTGAAGCAAACAAATAGCTTTTCTTTTTAAAAAAAAAATTAGATTTATATACAATATCATAAAATTATTTACAAATAAAAATTTAACTACAGGCATGAACACATATACATACTTCGAAACGTATAAACATGTAATGATATGTTATAAAAGATAAATTTACTAAAATCAACTTCGTTATACACGCAAACATATTACAGGCAAATTCATTAAAATTTCACTATGAAACTAATCATAAAATAAAATTAAACTCATTATTATGATTTTTTTTCAAAATAGCATCCCTTAAAGTATTCCACTAAATAACATCAAATTCCATTTACAACTCAAATTTCCTAATTTAGACGAATAAATTACAAAAATTAAGAATCTGTAACTAGTCCAAAATTCGCAAATCCAGTAGTTAACACGTCATTAAATCAATCAATATATAAAATTCCAGTTTCAAATTGCTTAAAGTGTAGCTTTACTTTATTCTGAAGATATGATAAAGAAAAAATCAAATTTAATCAATATCTGAAGAAGAAATCAATGAATCCTTCGTTAACCTCTTAGCCTACTGACACCTGATGTTTATTCGATACAAGGTGTTAATCAATAAATCAAATGATGATAAATTGATCATACCTTTGTTGATTAACTTTTTGTAGATTGAAGTAGTTTTGTCCTTTGTAGCAACATCAGTGGTGTAACGTAGAGTTTGCGGTTTGAACTCCCACCCGAAGTCATCGAGGGTGTCGAACTCGGACCAGAGGTCGTTGGCGGTTAGCTTGCGGCCGCGGTTGAAGACGGGATCGGCGTCGGAGATGACTGCACCACCACACATATTTGGTGTTGGAAGAGAGAGATGTGAATTGCAAGAGGATTGATGAAGTTGTTTATTTATAGAGGACGGTTACAATGTAATGAGGGAAAAAGACAAGTGACACTTCTTTTAATCTCACTTTTCAAGTTTTCATGTAACAATATTTTTGTAACAGTTGCAAGTGAGTATGTTAAAAATATTAGTTTATATGTCCGTGTTTTAATACAAGGATAAAAACCTTTGTTTTACATAGAGTAAGCAAAGGCGTCACAAGCGTCAATCAATTTGGTTTTCATGTATTTAGGAATAGGTTATACATCCGTGTATTATACGTCATTTTATAACAAAAATTTTATAATTGTATAATATGTACGTAAATTTACATAAATAGGCATTTCTGTTACGTACAACAATAAAAAAGGAATATAGAATTACAATTTTATGAAAGTGAAATGGTTAAGGTGTGTCTTGGGTCATATTGTGTTTGTGCGGGAAAACAACCGGGAGAAGGATTTTGGTTGTGACACGTGACCAGAAAGTGGAATTATTTATCAGGTAAAGAATTATAACTTTTTTAAAAGAGTAAACGTATTTCTTCTCTCACACATTTGATGGTTCTCTCACTTATTAAAAATTTATCTCTCTCTCATCAAAAGAGCACGCTATTTATATATTGAGTAAATCAAGAAACAATTCATGTTTTGAGTATGATATTACACCATATTCACGTTAGAATGAAATTATTGTTATATAAATGACATTCACAAAATATGTATTGCGTTTTGTATTTTTCTTTACCTATCACCCGTTTATATTCCTTTTATACGCTCTTAAATGCTTTTCTACATGGTCTTGTGTCACACGTCATCTTTTAGTCATATATCTTTAGAAACAAGGGTTGACCAGGATTTGGTCTAGACAAATTAACCGAATAACCATAACTGGGCCGACTTGATCAGACCATCCAATTAAGCCTTTTAGTCATGTATCTAGTTTTTGGAGCATCAACATCAGGTCGACATCTAATGCAGTTTAAGCTAAACCCTAATATTATGATTCTGTAAAACAAAATACTAATGATAAAGGGATATTAGTTTAAACACATGGAAGTTAGATACAACAAAAACTAAAAAAGCACTAGTTAAAATGATAATAGATGAATGACTTTCTTTTTCATTCATTGAACAAGAGGAATTCAGAAAGATGTATGAAACAGTGCCCCATTTTGTTATTCATTTATTAGGTATGAATATCATATGTTTTGAGCACTAGCTAAGTAGTCGTCCATCCTAAAAAAAATTAGTGTAATATATATGTGAAAATCTTGACCGCCCTTCACAATATTTTACAATCGTCACCCATCAACCTTTAAAACTGTAGAAAGAGAAATATTGTCTCAATTACGTGGTCAGGGCGGACTACAATGGGTTTCGGGGTGTCCGGTGACTTTTCAAAAGTCCGGTAAACCACATTTTCTCACTAAATGGGGTCTCAAACCGAGTAGATTTTATAATACTTTCACCCTTAAAAAATTAAGTAGCAGGTATGAAGAAAAAAATGAAATTTTCATACCGAGATAAATGTATTTGATAATAAAACAAACTAAAATTATATTGGTTTCAAAATATGAGGAACATTTTAACGATGAGCATATTTGTTTCAAACATATCACATATCACCACTTTTATGAGTAAAATTATTGTAATACGATTCTTGATATACATATGCAGATAGTTGGAACCATTTTAACAATGTTTTTTGGCATTGAACCAGATCTGACCCTGTCTAACCCGAACTAGACAAAAAAATTACCCAGCGATAACCAAACAACCCTAAAATACTTCCGTCTCTTAAAAAAAATTCTAGATCCGCCACTAGTTCTGAGTTTATAATCCCCTCATGGTTCAAATTTTTTCAGGATTGTGATGACTATAATTTGAAAGCAAAGAAAAAATTAAATGATTTCTATAAAAAATTCAATAAATATTATTATAATTTATTAAATAATACAACTTTTTTTTGAATTCGGCATATCCGAAAGGATATCCGAATCCGAATCCGAATCCAAAATTTCGGATATCCGAAATTCGGATATCCGAAATTTCAGATTCGGATTCGGATAGTGAAAGCCATTATTCGAAATTTTCGGATATCCGAATTTGAACACCCCTAGTTTAAATGAACTTGTGAACTATTGAGTTAGGTGTTTAAACATTATAATTAAATAGTTAAATTTGTAATTTATTTTCAAATTGTACTTTTGATGCACTATGAATAGAAAGACAAAATAAAAAGCTTATTATTGTCGATTTCAAGTCTAGATAAATGATAAGGGTTTTTTATTCAAATATTTTTCTTTGGAAAGGCCATATTTTTTTAGTTCGATTGGGCCACCTAAAAATGTTTAGCCGGTCCTGACCTCAAGACAAAAGTTCATATTATATGTGTTTAACCACACATTTTGTAGATGATAATTGGACTTTGCATAAGAGAATTACAAACTTCAAACCTCTTTCAGTCACAACGGTTGATAAAAACTACGGATAACACACCGTAGTCTTGCAATTGGATTTTTAAGAAATAGGTTAGTAGTATCTTCATATTAAACGCATGGTTCATATTATCAATTTGATTGTAAGAGACAGATTAAAATAACAAGGTGTAATAATTGAGCATATGCATAATGCAATTAGATATAGCACGCGAAAGTCGATGGGTCAATAGTTTGCTCTTTCGACAAAAAAATTGAGTATTGATCCACTAAACGAAATTCTAGTTATGATATGTTATACATAGCACGATTTATAATGGCTTATGCAAATAAGTTTGTCGAATTGCTAAAGATCTTCTAAAGTGACTAAACATTTTAATCTTAAAAAGAATCATCGTATCATCTCTTTTATTTAACCCGCAATCATCTCTTTCATTTAACCCTAAAACCCATCACTGTAAGAAAGCTTTGATCATCTCATCTTCATTTCCATTCACGAGCCGACCACATTGTAATTTATTCTCATCGTCTCAACTTCAACATTATGATCATCCCAGAGCGCGAAAAAAAAATTTTAAAAAGCGAGGCAAGGCGTCAAAGCATGCGCTTTTTGTACTACTCTCGCCTAATGCAACCTGAAGCTTAAGGATATGCACCAAGGCCGCCTAAGCGCTCCTTTTTTAACCAAGATTACAATGATGGAACCAAACTATCTCATGATATTCAACGCTCTCAAAAAGGACGAAAGACACATATATATGTATGTGTGTAGTTTCATTCTTCAGGTTTAAACTAAATTTTTATGGCATTGTGATGTAAAGTCTATTGTTAGTTAGAACCTGAAGAATGTAAAGGAACCGCACAACACGTTGGGTGAAAGCACAGATAGTTGACGAGACGTCAACAATAAGCCAAATAAAGTATAACAAACTGAGTTCTGTTAATTTCAAACTCAGCTCCCCATGAACTCACATTGTAACATTATAATGTTATTCAAATATGAAGTAAATTTAAGGAAAGCAAAATATTGTGGTGATTGTTTAAAAGCAATGACCAGTACCATAATAAAACAGCTCAATGAAAACAATAAGTCTCATCTAAGTTCACTAAACTTTGACCCCTACAACATACTGAAAAAACTCACTCACCAGTTGGGCCAGTGACAAACGACACCACGACAGTTATATCATCAAGCTTACCACCATGATAACGGAAACCTGCTTCTTGAGCAGCAGCCGAAAAGGGTGACTGTCGTTTTCTGTCAAGCGCTTTCACACGTGCCAACTCAGCAATATTTTTAGCCAGGACCTCAGGGCTCACCCTTGACCTCACCCCTTGAACCACCAGCGCTGTTACTTCATTATTATATAGATTATCAAACAACCCATCAGTCCCCACCACAATCACATCACCCGCCTCCACAGGAATCTTGAAAACCTATTCATCATCAAACAAATACCATAACTAACACGTTCAAAACGGGGTGAACTAAAGTTGTATTCAAGAAAAAAATACAACACAACTTACTTGACCAGAACTTGGTTGATCACCTTCATTCCCATTTGCAAGCTGAAAAGTAAAGTTGAAGTCGTGTTGTTGTACAGGAGAGTGAAAGATAGTGCACCCATCTCTGATCACGACAAACCCACTATCACCCAAATTGATGGCATGAAGACCCTCATCTTTTAGAGCTATGATGCAGGCGGTAGATGAGCCTCTAGCTTTTGTGGCTAAGTGGGCTTTAGCCAAGACCCTGGCGGGGTCAATGCCATCCTTGGGTTCATCTTGTATTGCTTTTACAGAATTAGACATTAGTGAACGGGAATATAATCCAGCATTAACACCAACATCCGCCCAGCCACCGACTCCATCCGCTACACCGATTACTTGTTCATCCACACAAATGAAGTGAGCATCTTCACCGCCAGTTTCTTCCTTATCAGGATGTGGTAGGTAAGAAGACCCTGATAGTAGTTTTAAGGTTCTACCATGCACAGCCTTCCTGAAGTTTCAATTATGAAATAATATAATGTTTTTTGCTAAAATGAATTCAGAGTTTACAAGGTATGGAGGTATGAATAGATCTCCTTATAGCAGATGCATAAGTAATTGAATGTATGTTTTCAAAATAACTGAAGAATACTAAATAATCAAAAACTGGCTGCAAATAAGAGAGTGATAGACAGTGTTTGGATGTGTTTTTGTAGCTTAAGGTTGTAATATTAAGATAATAAGATGTTCTATAGATTTTGGATATTTTAAAGGTTCAATTAGTTATTTTACTTATTTCTCTTAGCATAAAACAGATTATTGAACCCTAAACAATCTGATAATCAAAAGTAGAATTTGTTTACGCAAAGTCAAACTACAAAGACAATACATAACAATCTCAAGTCACAATAGTTAAATAACCAGCTCCAAAACACAGATCCAAACACCCCCTTATCCACAAGTTCAAGGATATGTCCGTTAATAGAAATGTAATGTAATCGTCTAAATATTATCTTATGGCAACCATCACATACTTAAAAAATGATTGCAAGCCTCCACTGTTTGCCATGTTTTCATGATTATCATTTTGACAAAACAAACATATATTGATATATGGTCATGTGGATGTGGATTTTAACATAAACAATTTAAAGCTTCTAATGAGATGTCTAGAAATATAACAAATAAAGAAACAAATGCCAGAGATACTTACGCATCGACATCAATAGCAAGACTTGTAATAGTTTCATCATGTGATGATTCTTTCAGTACCCTATCTGAAACACCACCGTCTGAATAACACGTTGAAGACGAAGTGTTGTACCTTCTTCCCAATTGCCCACCAAACGAATTAACGTTGCTCCCCATGTGAGTAACACCAAATATAAAATACCCATGGACTCCATGGCTCTTATTGGGTTCTTTATTCTTCACACCCAAACTAGCTGCATGATAAGCCCTGTTTCTTTCCACAAAACGACCAGCAGGCCTAGCAAAACTCGACAAATTGCCACAACTTGAAATAAGATTATCCACAATCAGATCCCCAGATGCAGCTACTGAACCGGAAGTAGCCATAGTTCTTGAAAAATAACTGCTCCTATTATACCCAAATATACAAGAATGCAACTTAACAACACCTGCAACTTGAAAATCTTCACACAAATTCCCAAATTCCAAATCTGATTTTCGGGCGACGTTTATTCCTGGTTTTGCAGATAACCAATTCCTCTGCTGAACCGAGTTTTTGATTTGCACTTTTATGCCCTTCCGAAGGCCAAAACCAAGAGGGATATTAAACTTAGAAAGAGAACCAGTTGGCATTATATTAGTCCCTGAAGCAAAACACTATGACCTCAACACACAACCAGCTGCTACAACCGTTCTGAGATTCAATCATCATATAAAGCTAAAAGCATTTATTTCCCCCTAACTTCAAAACCAATTTTGACCTACTCTGTATTCTATCCTCTGTATAAACAACAAATTCCTGCAAATTATACAATCAGCATATAAAAAATTAATAACACCTCCAAACCATAATATAACAACAAAAGCTTCAACATTGACATCAAATTTTATCAAAAATACCAAAACTAAACCATGTCCACGTTCAATTAGTAACAAAGTCTTGAAATTGAAAGCACAATTACGTTCTACATCGAAAATAGAAGTGTAACACTTAGTATCGAACAAACATAATCAAATTCAACAATTAACAGGCTAAATGTGAGAAATTTAGGGCAAAATCAATTGGGGATGATATGAAAACGCAATAAATTAACATCTACCTTGAAAGATTGAGTGATGAATGATGGATATAAAAAGAGTTGAAGAACCTTATCTGTATATATCCAATGGAGATGAAAACTTACAAAATCGAAGGGGTAAAGAAACCCTAAATTGGGAATATCCGAAATTGAGAGAAGATAAACCGAGGGTTTTATGAAGGGGTGTTTACCCAATTTATAGGAGCTAAAAGGGTTGGTGGATTTGGCCCTCTAGATACTCAATGGTTAGGTAATTAGGTTAGAAAGAGTCATTGTAATCATCGTTAACAAGTAAATATATGGATTAGTTATTATATGTTAAAGGTAACTATGATGGTTTGTATAATTGACTAAAATATAGCTATCAAAATCTTATCTTTAGACGTAAAGAAGTATAAACCTAGAGGTGACTATTAGTGACACAATGCATTTAATATATGGGTTAACGTGTCATCTTAAATAGATGTTAGTGTGTTATTACATAGGGGTGTTAAATATTATATACTATGAATTTAAAAACTTTGATGAATAGTATCTAATTTGGCATTTAGTGTGTACTAATGTTGGTGCGTTTGGTACAACAACCGATTAACTCTTTCACTACCTATGTCAGTATCATCACACCTTTAATCTTCATTTGGTACTTTCAATCATTTTTTAGAGAGAGAAAGAAAGATGAGAGCTTGAGGGAAGATTTTCCAGTTGGACCGCCGCCCGCACGCCACCACCGTCGCTGTTGATGTCGGCTGCATGTCGGGCTCCTATCTTTCTTCGATGTTGGACTGATCTCAGATCCAATTTTGTTTTTGATGGTGGCGATGGTGGTGTTTCTGTTGTCGTGCTGTTTCCCCTTAGGGATGGTCGGTCGTGGCGGCGTGGGTGTGTTGCTGGTGGCCGGCGGTGGCAAACATCCTTCCGTTTTCCCATGCACAGATGTCGCGGTGGTGGTGGTTGTTCGGCCTCTGATGGTCTCTATTTAGTGGGTCTTTGGTGGGGGTTTGTGCTCTCCGACTGAAGAGTCTGAGAGTTAGATGCGGTGATGACGGTGGTCGTCCGACCTCCGACCGATCTCCGTTTGGTGGGTGTTTAGTCGGTTATGGACGGCTGTTGTGATGGTTGATGCCCGTCGACCACCATCGTGGTGACCACTAGACATGGGCAAAAAAACGGTTCGGGAATTAGTTCGGCCAAAAAAACAGGAACCGGTTTCAAAGAAAAACCAGTTTGGCCCAAACCGGTCCCAAATCGACCCCGGACCACCGGTTTGTATGCCATTTTGGTAACCCCACCCTCAAAACCGGTTTATAAGCCGGTTTCAAAAGTTAAAAACCGGTTCTAAAACCGTTTTATTAAAAAAATCGGTTTCAAACTGGTCTAAATCGGTTTGACAGGTTCGAGTATCCGGTGAGCCAAACTGGTTTGTAACCCGAACCGGTTTGAACAAAAACCGGTTTGACCCCACGACCAAAAACCCGGTTCGGTTTTGAACCCGAACCGGTTTGGGTAATAAAACCGGTTTGTACACCTCTAGTGACCGCCCCTTGGGGACAGCCGTCGCTTGGCCTCCCGTTTCCGGTTGAGGTAGAGCAGGCAGCTGTTCTCATGTCGTTAAGGGTGTCGGCGGTGATGGTTTGGCTGTCGTGGTGGCTTGTCGTCGTCTGTTTCTCCCTGATTTCCTCTTTTTCTGCCATTCGTTATGTCGATGATAATGAGGGTTTGCTCATCCGAGGCTTTTGGCGTGATGTTCATCTATGGTTTTGATTAGGGCTGTTCACGAGCCGATCCGAACCGAGCGGACCTTTGCTCGTGCTTGGCTCGTTTCCAAATCGAACCGAGCCGATCGGCTCGTTTATAACCGAGCGAAAAATTGAACGAGCATTTTTCGAGCGTTAAATTTTCGAGCGAGCGTAAACGAGCGGCGAAAAATTTATACAACCCAACTATCTTGTGTGTCATATGATTTATAATGTATCAAATAAGGTTTAATAACTTAAAAATCAAACATCTCATTACATAAAATTTTCATTGAATGACAATACGTTGTGGCTAAGGATGAAGCTAAGGCTGTAGCCGATAAGGCGCAAAACATATTGCAGATAACGATGACGGTGAGAGCGGGAGATGATCGAAAAAATACCTTTTCATTGCTTATGATTTCACTTTTATATTTAATTTAGAATTCTTTATTATGTTTATTGATTAAGTATGCATAAATACAATTATATATTTGTACATAATGGTGAAACAGGGGCTTCCTTCCCCAACTAAAAACGGAGGAAGGGGGGCCCATGCCTGAATGCCAGCTAAGGGAGGCAAAGGAGCAAAGGAGGTGCATCATAACATCAAATCTACTAAAGTGCTACGGTAAACTATATATACATATTTATTCGATCCAAACCGAACCGAGCAGACCTTTGCTCGTGCTTGGCTCGTTTACAAACCGATCCGAGCCGATCGGCTCATATACAACAGAGCAAAAATTCAAACGAGCATTTTTCGAGCAATTTCCGAACAAACGTCGAGCGAGCGTCGAGCGTCGAGCGTCGAGCGGTTTGAACAACCCTAGTTTTGATGTTTCATGTTTTGCCTATTCTTAGAAAAGATATCGATGATGATGATCTGCTCATCTGAGACTTACCAGAGGTCTTTTGACCTGACTCATCCGTTGGTTGATCAGGTTGTTGTCGGGCTGTGATGATAACCAATGATGGTATCGGTTGTTTTGGCATTGCTGTCATTTATGGTTAGAAACTGCAACTGATAGTGTTTTTTAAGCCCGAGCCATCACACGCGCAACGCGCGTTGATGAATACATACTAGTTCATTTCAATTTTCAAACAGGTTGATTGATAATTGAACCGAACTGAAACTGTTTAAAATTGAATTAAATTATATATTTGATTTTTGGTGGGGTTTAAAAGAAGGTTGAATAAAATTTTCAACTCCACGAGTCTAAATGGGATTAAACTAAATAACTGGAACAAAAATTTAGCCAACATCCGGTTATCTGATTACAATGGAGCATCTCATATGCACGGATGACAGGGTTAGTGCTGCTCATGAGCTCCACGTCAAATCAAACTCACAAGCACACCACGTCGCCCTGCGTGAGTGTGCCATGAGTAGTGAATGAGTGAGTAGGCTCACACGCTTGCGAGTCGACCATTGCTCCGGTTTTGAAAAATAGTTTTCTTTATTAAATAAACCTTAATTTACATCTAACAACTCACTAGGTATATCACCAACACATTTATGCTCTTCGGGGTGTGTAATGGGTAAAAAACCTAGACTGGTCCGGTCTGAACTGAAAATCAAAATATGTGAAATTTGAGGATCAAGAACCGTACCATATAAGGATGGGTTGGTCCGATTTTGGGCCTGTTGGGTCGACTTTGCATACTGGGTTGGACTGGGCCGGAAATAGAATTGAACAGCTTTGGTGGGCTGGAAGACGATTGTGCTGGCTTGTTGTTTAGAGACTTACGGTTTGCTTGCTAAGTAAATGCAATAACATGTTACTTGAACACAGCATATCAATATGTATACCAAATTTGCAATCAAGTAACAGTAATATGCAATAAAAAAAGTTATAAAAATTCAAGAATCTAATAGTAATACCAACATATCAAAAATTTTATAGTCTTTATTATGAAACCAAATGATGAAATATTAACACCAAGCTTTTACATACAATTTTCATGCACTCGTCAGACACGCACCGATCAAATGTTCACATAAATATCTAAAAAGAAAGCTAATGAGTAGAAACTCAAAAACTTTGATCAATCTTATAGCATATCATAGTATTACAATTTAACCGACGAAATTGTCAAGTTTCTGTAATTTCTCACTCTCGTTGATTGAAAATGGAGATGGACTGATGATCACTATAGAAGACGATGATGATCACTATTGAAGACAACGATGATCGCTGATCGAAGATGAGTAGATGATGATCGTCGACCTAGAAGAGTCGTCATTTGCCACACCACCCTACGGGTCACATACATATGTATGATCGGTTCATGTTGTATACATATTATTATATATTAATATTTATTTTTATGCATTAGTATTATGATAAATTACATTATTTTATAGTGATTTTATGTTTTGTAGGTTTCAAAGGCAGTAAAGTTAAAACATATAGTTTATGGAACAAATGGATGGTTAAAGAGTTATAACATTCACAGTGGATTTTCTATAAATGTGTGAGTATTTTTTAAGTTATAGTGAGTGGTTGTGAGTGGAGGAAAGATAAAGTGTTACTATCCATATGGTATATTTGCGGAAACACTATTCAACTCCTATAAATTTTTTAATATTTTTAAAAGTAGTTGTGAGTGGATGAGGGAGAAAAATAATGATAAATGTATAAAAACATACTATTTAAATAAAAATATAAGAGAAAAATAATAATTTTTAGTATAATTCTAAAAATAGAAATGAAAAATCTATTGTGAACGCTCTTAAGTCTTAAAGCTCAATGTTCAATTATGTTTGCTTCAACTTAATTCAATTCAACAGGAGGACAACACCTTTTTAAGTGTGGAACTGGGCTGTATACAAAGTGAATGTTCACATTTAAAAGTAGTATAAGTAAACAAGTAAATGGGCTTTGGTTTTGTTGATGGGCTACATTCGAAGCACAATTGGGCTTCTAGGAACCGTGAAAGGAATAAAAGAAACAAATAATAGGGGTTTTTTTGTTATGTGGTAATGAAATTGACGAATGAATGTAATAAATGAAGGAATGGAATGGATGAGATAATGAAATAAATCATTACATTTCATTGTCCTGTTTAGTTACCATTTATGAATAAATTAATCATTACATTGTTAGTTGTCAGGTATGAAAAAACAAATCAATGAAATGTAAAAGTGGTTATGATGGTGATGGCGAGCGGCAGTTGTGGTGGTGGACCGAGGGTGCTTTCTGGAAGCGGCGGCGGTTTCTGGTGGCGACAGCGGCGGTTTTTGGAGGCGGCGGTGGCCGGAGGTGGTTTCTGGAGACGGCGGTGGCCAGCAATGGTTTCTGGAGGCGGCGGTTTCCAAAGGTGGCGGTGGTTTCCAGTGGCGGCGGTATCCGGAGGCGGCGGTGGCCGACGGTGTTTTCCGGAGGCGGCGGTGGCCGGCGGGGGTTTCCAGAGGCAGCGGCGGTTTCCAGAGGCGACGGTGCCCGGCGGTGGCCGACGGTGTTTTTCGAAGACGGCGGTGGTTTACGGTGGCGGCGGTGGCCGACATTGGTTTCTGGTGGCCGACGGTGGTTTCTGGTGGCCATGGTTTCGACGGCGGCGGCGGCCGGCGGTGGTTTCCGATGGCCATGGTTTCCGGCGACGGAAGTGGCCGACGGTGGTTCCCGGTGGCGACGGTGGCCTTCGTTGGTTTCGGGCTGCGGCAGCGGCGGGCACCGGCAGTCGTGTTCCCTGGGCGGTGGTGGTTGTTATGGTGGTGAGTGATGTGGTGACTAAGGACTAAGGATAGGAGAAGGGATGAAATGAAAAAAAAAAGGGGGGGGGGTTGATGGAATGCATTTGAGGGAATGTAATCAACTATGTAATGGTTCATTCCATTACATTCACCAACCAAACATGTCTTTGTTCATTCATCCTCAATGGTTCATTCTATTCCGCCCCTCATTCCTGCATACCAAACGCTACCCAACAGTTTTCGGTGGTGGTTAACTTGTTGTGCACGGTTTAAAAGGAAGAAGTTAAAAAGACTTCCGGTCATAATTGGTTTTATTTCTTGTGATTATAACTAGATGTTGGTTTTGGATTTGAACATGTATTTAGTCTAATTTATGAACCGTGACTAGAGAATTTAACATATTTTTTTATTATTTTACTGTTGAATAATTTAAATATGTTTTTTTAACTACGGTTTGTGTTTAGCTTTTGTTTTAAGGAAATGATCAGTCTTTGTTGAATCTGTTTTATAGATCTCATATTGTACAAACCGGTTTTCATTGGGTGAATAATTTAAATATGTTTTTTTAACTACGGTTTGTGTTTAACTTTTGTTTTAAGGAAATGATCAGTCTTTGTTGAATCTGTTTTATAGATCTCATATTGTACAAACCGGTTTTCATTGATACAATATCCTAGTACGTGTTTTTTTTCGGTCACAAATCGTGAGGTTAATAATGTTAGATATTTAAGTGTAATTGGATTGACTAACGACCAATTTAATCATACTGTCCATCAAACAAGTCGGGAGGTGCATAATGCACACTTGTTTAAGTTTATAGTAATCTTCGAAATTGAAAACCTTATTAGGAGCGAAGCCGCAAATGGGGGTTCCAAGTGAGCAACGCCCCTTTGGCGGGGATTCAGGGGCAACGCCCCTGGAAGCGGTGTCCAAGGGGAGGCAACCCCTGACAGGGTCCAAGGGGCAGAGCCCCTGGCTGGGGTCGAGCTAAATGTATGAAATTTAATTTTTCCGAAATTTTACATGCGAAATTCGGGGGGTAAAAAGTGTATTATTTGACTATGAAAACTGCCTTCGGAAGTTTTCAACCATTCCCTGCATATAATGATTTCGAAACATTTTGGTCATCATGTTCTTCCTTCTGGTTCACAAAAATCACACAACAAAACATACTAATTCTTGATCTCGTCTGAGTTATATCCAATTGATTATTCGGGTGAAACACCGAATAATTTCGATCTGAAAATTATCTTCACGACTCTCAAATTATCCAAGTTTGATTTCAAGTATTTTACAAATAAAGTTGGATCCTTTGTCTTGTGTTAATCTTTGATTACAAAAGTCGTTGATGGTTAAGATTACATTCTAATTTGTATCTTTTTCCGGTCACCAATCATGAAGTCAATAAAAATTAGTTTTGGCAATGTCCTTGTTATGTTCTTTTTTGGTATTTTAAATTGTGAAGTCAATGCATTATAGTGTTGCATTCTTTTTCGTACATGAATCATGAAATCAATACATCTTGGTGGTGTGTTCTTTTTCAGTAATCCCGAAGTCAATATAACTGTATTTGTTAATCTTGCGATTGTCTTTCAAACCAAACTTTGAAACACGTTATGCCTATGTAGTTTTTCAAACATGGTAAATAAATTATGTTATACATATTGATGCCAAATCTAAATCTGAATGTGATTACTTGTCCCATATCTCTCATTTTCATTCAGTTTAAATTAATAGTAATTTCACTCAAAATAATCAAATCTTTAAGATTTAAGTTTCACAATCAAACGAAATCGTATATACCAACAACATGTTCCTCGTGGATACGATACACTACTTACTCTAACTAAATTAGTTATGTTTTTGCATGACCCCAACGATAGGTCGTCAATATATTTCATATATAGTTTTTTATATAATTAATCGGGTAGTTTAGGGTAATGTGGGTTTTCATCGGGTGAGGATCAACCCAGACCAATGATTGAATTAGCTCTAAACTTAGGACCGATGACCGGACAAGATTTATCTAGAATGGACCGAGTAGGTCCAGTCTCTTTATTATTATTACTACTTTTTTGTATGATATCTTGGGTTGGCCCGAATGATTCTCGCCCCTATGCTCTCTCTTCATCACTCGATTTGAATCATCGTTGCTTTGTTTCGTCACCTTCGTCGGCTTGCGACTGCATTATGCTTTCTCGTGACCCCTGATCAATAAAAGGTGTCGACATGTAAAGGGTGCAGTACAGAGTAAGACTTATCCCCGTGATAAAAGTAGTGGTCACATGGGGTAAAAGATTTAAAGTGAACTTTAATCATTTGGTAAATAGTTGAAAGTGATATTGCTTCATGTATATTCTAGTCACATAGAACGAAGTGATGACCTTTGTATTTCAGTCACTTGTTTTGGAATATATTGTGTGTTGTATTTTTCTCTATCACCAATAATTATTTAGGGTTGTGTTTTTATGGGTTTGATACAAATAATAGTTTGTCTTTAAAAGTTTTAAAATCATGATTGTAATTTGTCTTAATTAACTCCAATCCATTTACATCATTAATTATTATGTTAAACCTACTGACATTTTAGTCTTTTCACATATAAAGATAAATTATGTAATTATTATAATAATTAGAGAGATTACTTGTGTAATTTATTTAAATTGGATAATTTATCCTTCTCAAACACTCCCCCTCCCCCTCGCACCACAACCACCTTCACTTCCGGCCGCCACCTTCAAGAAAGCTAAAACAACAATCAACACTGATTTCAAATTCATCACCATTGGACTTCCTTAATTGTCGCACCAACACCACCACCGCCATTGCACCACCACCACACCCATCGGAGCTCAATCGCAGCTCAATCTCCTACCTCTATCACAGCCTAAAATCAAAACCATAGCCTCCGTCATGAACCAACTCAATCCTAACCCTATAAACCGACTCTGTTTGATTAGGCTTCGATCTAACAACCCTGGATGGTGTCATGGCGGTCGCTTGATTAGGACTTCAATTGAACTACCATCATTCCTAGATTAGAGATTAGAGATTAAAATAACAAAATTTGATTTTTGGCATGTTTTTGTTTTTAGAACACACTGGAAAAAATATCTTTAAAAAATTCTTCAATAATCATACATATTTTCTTTTTAAAAATAACCATTTGTCAATATTTCTTCTTAAATAGCCACTTTGCTAAATTACTTAAAAGCGAATTGAAGAAGGCTGTACTTAAATTCTGACATATGACAAATTAAAATATGATACAGTATGATAGTAATAGTAGAAGAGTACACAGAGTACCTTTCTAGCAAATATAAATTTTCAACCGATAAATTTAACACTTAACTTTACATAAAGCACATAAAATATTCACATTAAATCAATAGATATGAAAGGTGGGGTTTCATATGGTCACTATTAGGTAATATCATTATTATTATTACTAAAAGAAATAATAGCGAGGATACAATTTTAACAAAAACTAAGAATATTGTACCAAAGCTACCTTCTCTATAAAGAGGCAACAACTTCACTAGTTTTAATCAACAAAGCATAGCAACCACAAGCTATTAAAAGCTCTTTCCTGAAGGTATACATCTACCCGTTACACATGTAAAGATTTTTATACACTTAAACTTATTAACACCCTTTTCGCAGGTTGAAACGATGGGGACTAGTGGCCGGATGATCAATGCCGCTAGCACCAACGACAAACCCCTCGCCCGAAGACGCGCGCCAGTCTCAAAACCACCATTCGAGCTTAGCGATCTAAAAAAAGCAATACCACCACACTGTTTCAAGCGTTCTCTAGCGCGCTCCTTTCAAGCCCTTTTACGCGATGTTATTATTATCAGCGCGTTATACTATCTTGCACATACTTTCGTACCCCTGCTTCCTAGACCCTTAGCATATGTAGCATGGCCCCTTTATTGGTTCTTCCAAGGGGCTTATCTTATGGGCTTATGGCTCATTGGCCACGAATGCGGCCATTATGCGTTTAGCGAGCATCCGTGGCTCAACGACACCATTGGGTTCATCGTCCACTCCTTGATCCTCACCCCATACTTCGGGTTCAAATACAGCCACCGTACCCACCACGCCAACACCAACTCCATCGAACACGACGAGGTTTGGGTCCCCAAACGCAAGTCCGATAAACTGTATTCCGAAATTCTCAACAACCCAACGGGCGCGTTTTTTATATTCGTGTTCAAGATCGTCCTCGGCTATCCCTTGTACCTCGTGTTCAACCTTTACGGTAGGAAATACGAGAAGGGGATCACTAGCCACTTTTACCCATACAGTCCTATCTTTAACGATAGACAGCGGTTCCAAATTTTCCTAACCGATCTCGGAGTTTTTACCACTTGTTACGCCATATATCGCGCTAGCGCAATAATGGGCACACAATGGGTGATCAACATCTACATAATGCCCATTCTTTTCATGAGTGGTTTCTTCATCATACTCACATATCTACAACACACACACCCCGCGATCCCTCACTACGACTCGACCGAGTGGGACTGGCTTCGCGGGGCTCTAGCCACCGTGGACCGCAACTTTGGGTTCTTGAACCATGCTTACCATGATGTGACTCGAACCCACATTGTTCACCATCTTTTCCCAATGATGCCACATTACCATTGTTTAGAGGCTACTGAGGCTGTGAAGCCTATATTGGGTGAATACTACAATTATGATGATACACCTGTTCTTGAGGCTGTTTGGAGGGAGACAAAGGAATGTATCTTTGTTGAACCTGATGAAGTTAATGGTCAGAAAAAGGGTATCTATTGGTTCCATAAATAGCGATTATCATTATCATATCGTTGCTTAAGGGTAGTTATTACTTATTAGTGGTGTGTTTGTAAGTATTTAATGTTTGATGTGGTGCTCTTAATGGTGGTATGTTTGTAGGACTTTAAGTGTTCGACTAGATGTTTGAACCATGGTGTGTTTGCGAATTTCATTACGTGTGTTTTTGCGGTAACATTAACGTGGTTAGGTACATGAAAAAAACATATAAAGCTACAGATGCTCGGTTCTAGAGGTCGAAAAATAAATAAATTACAGTTATACATAATACATATGTATTTTGTCGGGAGCATATTCATTTAATCATAGTAATCATATCGCCTCCATATAAAAATATCATACTTTGAATATAACTTTAGTTTTAACTTTTAACAAACTTTATATCAAATCATTAAGAAAAAGGAGATTAAACACAACTACAAATTAACTTTATTAGAATATATTAAGGAGCGAATTTTTTTAAAGGAAAATCAAATTAGTAATGGATGGATTGGTTATTGTTTTTTCCTTAATCATTCTAACCATCACACCGTGAGGCACGGCGGTCCTAGCCGTGGCCCCTCAAAACTGTCGCCGGTCACCCTTTTATGCCACACGATGTTGAATCACGACGCTTACTTCCTGTGTGAATTCAACGTTGGTGTCTGGTTGTGTGGTGTGGCATTAACGTCCCTTCAAACATGATTATGTGATGTAATATATCATGATATGATATGAAAAGATTTTTTTATTGATGAGATTTATGATATGATACGGGTGTGTTACACGAGTAACTCTCCATCCTAAGGTAGAAGTTCGGCACCATGCCTTCTCCAAATTTCAATAATTTATTATTTTCCTTTTTGTTACTCATATAGGGCGATCAAACCCACTTAAGCTCACATTAAACGATGGCACTCTCAAAAGTCAAAATTAGGGAACCATCATTCTCACTTCTGAGACTTTTCACTTCTCAAATTCATCGGCCCATCAAATCGGCCCATCAAACGGAGTCACAACCGCAGGCGGCGGTAGCACCGGAACAAACGAAGCACACCTAAAGGCATTGCAACGAGTCTTCTTAGACGTAAACATCTTATATTGATTAGCCGATCATTGCGGCAGCCTCTCCGACAAACAATTTCTCCGATCAACATTACCTAACAACCCATTATAGTTTACAATTTTCTATGATTTTTGTTGGAAAATTAAGAATTTTTTAAATTTTTTATTTGACCCGTCCTGACCCGAACCCATCCTGACCGGTTTCTAACATGAACCCGTTCTAACCCGAACCCATGTTGACCCGAATTGCCCGGACCCGACACCAAACCCGACCCGACCCGCCCATATTGTCAGGTATATAGTGGGCCAAGAGTTTTACCACAGTGGGCCTTTGGGTGGTGAGTTTCCCTTGGAATGGTGGGCGAGCCGGGTCACCAGCGCTGTATGTGTTAACGGGCGTGGGTGGCCTTTCGCCATTGGATTTACCCGGGTGACTGGGCTTAAAATTATTTGTTGGTCGTTCAAAAAAAATGTTCTTTATTATTTCTTTTTAGAATTTACTCAAATATAGTTCTTTACGACTTCAAATTATAACTTGATCATAACCCATTCTTAAGCAATGTTTTTAAAACCGGACCGGACAGTGAACCGGACGCCTTACCGGTCCGGTGGTCGGACCGGTTCAACCGTCGGACCGTATGTAAGAACCGGATTAAATTATAAGTATTTTTATAAATATATGTAAAAATTACAAAAAAATAAAAAATTACATAAAAATACCGGTTCAACCGGTCCGGTTTCCGGTTCAACCGGTTCGGTTCCCGGTTCGACCGGTTCAACCGGTCTGACCACTGGTTCAACGTTAAAACGGTTTTAAGCACCGGACCGGACCGGATTGGAGTCCGGTTCTCAGTCCAACCGGTCGGACCGGCCGGTCCGATCTGGTTTTCAAAACCATGTTCTTAAGTCCGTGCTTTTCCTAAAATGACGAGGTTTGACTTTAAGGGGTGACAAATCGTGTTATTATTATTATTTTTTTGGAACGGTAAATGTACGACCCTGCTTCGGAGGATAGGTGTTATATTAATCGGGTCCACCTATCCGTTTCCCAGCCGGTACCACACCCCCACCCCCTCAGGAAGAAACTCATTGCTGAGAAAACCACCTGGCTCAACTTTGAGCATTTTTGCTCAGAGTAAGACTTGAACCCATGACCTCCTATTTATTTACATACCATGGGGTAGTACAAATCGTGTTATTTACTTTTATTTTCTTTATTTACATTTGTTATTTAAAATTACTTTTCTATATTTGTTTTTATCCTTTTTTGTTTGTTTACCAACTTTGTTCACAAAGTTCCGTTTCAATTTTACATTTTTTTGTGCGACAACATGTGAGTCGTTAGACTCTTTTTTACTATGTTTTTCTCTTTAAAACTGAGCCACCATAACATTATACGTTTTTTATATACTTCATCACATTAATGCTAGCGTCACAACGCATACAAGTAATAAGTATATAACGAAATTCGCAAACACGCCGAATCTTGCGGACTTAATTTCTAGTTCTATTTTGCATTATTCAGTCCGTTGTTAGCACTAAATGGTAATAAAAATTAGTTTTAACAGTTTATTTTTTATACTTTATTTATACTTTATCATGCTCTAATTAGTTTATATAATTACTAAAAGCATAAGATAAAAAATTATGTATGATACATTATATATGTACAATAAAAGGTAACAAAATGTAAATTCAAAGTATGGTGCAAAACAATAGTTAAGCATAAAATATTATAAACAACTAAACTATCATAAAATCAGAAGTTCAGATATAACTTCGCTTTCAAGAATTTCGACTTCACCTAAACAAGTTAAATATGAGGAAACTTATTTTCAATTTCACAATGCACTTACTAAACATTAATTGGGACTATGTACATAATATGGTAGATCTAAACTTTGAGGGTTATATTTCTTATATTTGTATGATTAATTTTGTCTTCAATTTATGTATCAAAATTTGATTTAAAAATCCCCTTTTATTAATAAGATATAAACACCAAAACCATATAAATATACAAAACCTCATTATACTAGAATATCATAATATACCAAAAGAAGATAAGTTGTACACATGCATATGAATCGAGCTGAACTTAAAACATACTTGATTTGTTGAAAAACTAGGTCGAAAACAGATGGACCATCGATGATGTTGGGTTCATATTTGAGCGTAGTCGGCGGGACCATGAGCTTCAAACAAGTTAGCCAATAGTCCTTTTTTCTCATAGGATTCACACCCATATCTTTACATAGTTGATCATTGTACCAAATTTCAAAAGCACCAAGGAAGGATCTGAAATGGTATTCACCTAATGCTTGCTTCATATATTCATCCCATTGTGCAATATCTTTCTGCATCTCTTTAATGTTTGGTAGTTTAAACGCGCCTTCTAGAAGTGCCACAAGCCATCGACACCTCGTTTCAGAGGTGTAAAGGCTTGAAATACCATCAGAAAATCCAATTATGCCTAGTTGCGGTATACGTGGATGAATGCATTCTCTGAGACATAGAAGTCACATTATTAATCGATAAGCAAGCAATACCATGTAATGTTATTTATAAAATCCACAGCTTATGTATACACTACTAACTTGAAGGTGAGAGGTTTTGACTCTCTTACTGGTCATAAAACCATGACATTATCGGATAATTACCAACTTTATGTTACCAACTATTAACAATTAACCTGCTTGAAAAAAATGTATACACTATTACAAAATCATTATTATAATAACTTGAATTTGGGAATTTTTTTCTAGATGGGTTGACAATAATTTAATGATTTATATGTAGAAAGTGAAATGCATTTGCTTTCTAGAACATCCTGTAGATCTGTTTCCTCTATCAGCGGATGTTACTATAACTTTTTTTTTTTTAGCTTTTAAGAATTTGTTTCACGTATAATTTAATTTTTCTCTTATAACTTATATTAAACACACCGTTCTTTTTTTCTTTTACATTTTAAGATAACTTTACTAGAGAAAAAAAAATCTCCATGAATTTGTTATTGATGAAGAAATTAGTCGTAAAATTAGTGATTGATTAAAAAAAGACAACGTGACTAATTTTCATAATGGTGACATGAACATGTAAAAAAAATCAAAGGGATAAACCTGTAAAGACCGACTCGTGGTGAATCTGCAATGTAATGACCAAAAGTTGGTGATTCAAACATATTTTTGATTTTCTCTACACCATTGAATCCGGTAGCAAAAATAACAATATCTGCTTCTATTTGTGTGTCTTCATCTTCTATGTTGATCCCTTTTTCATAAAATGTAAAACTTGGAGATTTCTTCAACTTGATGCTACCTTCATTGACCGCATCGAAGAAGTTATCGGGATCAGGCATATATGAAAGCAAACCTGATGATGTATCTTTTAACACGCTTTGTTGTGGCACCATATTGAACTTGGAGAGCGGAAGAGTCATCTTCGCATGGGTTTCGACGAGTTTCCAGAATCCCCAACGCTGTAGTAGTTACAAATACATTCGATTTGGTGATCAAATGAACCAACTTTATAGAATTTAAAGGTTTAGTTACGGTGTAGCTAAAGATATGATATATTCAACTTGAAGAATTTTTCCTTGTTCTAAGGAAGGGGATGTGGGATCCGCTCGTGGAAGGAGCGGATTTTAGTTACTTTTTAAAAAAAAAAAATTCGAGAATTAATTTTTATATAATTTGAATTTTCTTTTATAACTCGTAATATAAATTTTTTTTTTTCTAAAGTATAAATACACAGTTAAGGTTTATGTTTTTTTAACACTCCAATATAAATTTTTTAAAAAAATATATTAAAAATAAAAGTATAAAACTAAATTATATGAGAAAATAGATCTGGAAAAAAGAAAAGACTCACATCCACTACTCATTTTACCCTCATCCACATCTGTCCTTTAGAACCCATAAAATTGTTTCAAAAACCACCTAGTGACCACGTTTATAAACCATGAAACAATAAAAATATTATTTCAACTTACCACAGGTGAGAGTAACGTGGCCAAAAGACTAAGCAGAAAACCTTCACCGGGCTTATGAACCAAAAGCACCGGAAAGCGACTGAAAAGGAAATTCACAAACGGAACTCCCATTGGAAACCAGTTCCCTAGCTTCCAATGATCCCGTCTGTACACGATCGTACACGGATGTTCCGGGCCTGAAAAATATCAACAACCCAAGGTTAATTTAAACAATAGTTTTGTCCAACAACCGTCCCACCAGTAAAGTAGTATACTTCTCAACTAAAAATAAAGTTGCAACTAACCATTGATCGACGCGCACTCTCGCGCGATATCAAGTCCCGACTTCCCGAACCCGACAACAACAACCCTCTTCCCTCTCACCATCTCCGCAGCCGCGTCATGATCCATTTCCGCAAAATTTGCGAGTGGATTGTCCGGCCCCGAAACACCTCGGGGCCCATTCCCGCGGGAAACTTAGGCATATTCGGGACATCTTTAAATCTCCCCACACACAAAATCACAAAATCCACCGTATAAACGTTCGTGATGCCCGTTTGTGTGTTTTCAACCTTCACATTCCACTTGCCCTCGGGCGGAAACGCGTCTCCGGTCCCGTTCCACAACGACCACGCGTCGGATGACGGTCCGTCGTAGCTGATTCCCTTTACTAACGAGTGGAAGTTGATATGGGGCATGAGGTTGAAGTGGTTGGCGTACGAACGGATGTAGGTGATCATTTGTTGTTGTGTGGGGAATTCGTCCGTGACGGACGCGGGCCATGGGTAGTCAGAAAACTGATATGTGGCTTTGGGTATTTGGAGCCTGGTGGTTTTTATGGTTCGAGCCCATACGCCACCGACTTCGGACCCGAAGTCGAAGACGATCGGGTTAAAGCCTTTGGAGAGACAATGTTTGCACGCGACGAGACCACCGACACCGGCTCCGATGATGGCGATTTGCTTCTTGTCCATTGCTTCTGGTTGTTTATGGTGTGTTGGATGTGTGTTTCTGTTGTTGATGATAATATTGTTTAGGCTTTGTTGGATTTATAGAGTCGTGTGGCGTTTTGTTTTTGAAACTTGGATTCCATATTTGTTCAAAAGTAGTATTGTTGAACAATATACAATAGAACCTTAAATGAAACGTTTTTTTGTTTTGAAGTTTTGTTCGTTTATGGAGAATGTGTTACCGGTTGTCAAACATGTGGTAAAATTTATGTAATGTTGTTTAGTTAAAATGTCATAATATTATGCACATAAAGATCATTTTACTAAAACTTTTTTGAATCAAGTGTAGTAGTTAATTAGTGTCTAGAGCCTCTATTAATGCAGTAATATAAGAAAATTTGTGTTTGACGTCTCTAAATAGCTTGAAGCCTATGGGTTTGAAACCCCTGTTAACTATCTTATAATGATGTTTGAAACCTCATTTGTATAAATGTCCTCATGTTTGACGCATCTAAAATATCCACTATATTCGGTAGGGGTGTTCAAAGTCGGATATCCGAAATTTTGGATATCCGAAAATTTCGGATAGTGAAAATCATTATCCGTATCCGTATCCGAAAGTTCAGACACGGATACGGATACAGATATGGATAATGATTCGGATATACAAAATTCATTTTTTATTTTTTAGTTTTTTTACAATAATTAGACATATAATGTTATAAAACTAATACAAAAAATCAACTCATATCATAAAAGTCACAATATACACTAAAAAATCTCAATCTAAAAAGAATATATCTAAAATTTAAAAAAAAATATTTTTTAGTTTTCGGATAATTGGATATCCGAATATCCGAAACTTTAGAAAAACACCATCCGAATCTCAACCAGAATTTCCGGATATCCGAAAATTCGAATATTTCGAATTGGGATTTTCAGATCTGATTCAATGTAAATCCAATCAAACAAATGACAAACCAACCACCCTCTGCGTGTACCCATAGACAAACTTTTATAACTTTTTTTAAGGTGTTTAACCTAATCGTACGCCACTTCAAATTAAATTTCTTTACGACTCAGGCCGTACGCCACTTCAAATAAATTTCTTACGACTCAGGTGAGTCTTAGATCCACTTTTATACATGTGAGCTCAATGGTTGAAATTAATGATTTTTTTGTTTAATAACATATGATTAATGTAAAAATACATTGTGAAGGATGTGTGCTAGAAATTGGAAAAACAAATCAAGTTGAATGAAAAGCTCAACACGTACCAACATCATTTACCTGGGCCCTAAGCATATGTACTGGTGGACCCATAGCATAATAGGGTCCTAATATAAAGACATCTCATATTATAAATCGACAACCATCTTATACGTCTCGTATGACACCATACACGGCGTATAGGGTCGAAAATGCTAAAAACGAGAATAATTCAGGGGAGCTGTCAGGGGGTTATACGTCTCCTATAGTTTTATACGACACATATAGGGCTATACGATGCGTGTAGTTATACGCCCCGTGTAGGGCTATACGACCCCCTCTGGGTTCCCGTATACGACGCGTATGAGACTATACGACACGTATAGAAATTTGAAGTGTTAGATTTATAATTTCAAAGTGTTTAAATATCTGGTCCCTAAAAGATTGAGATTTGAGAGGTAGTGAAGACATGATCTTGACTCTTGAGCCTACTTACTTAGACTTTTGTTATTTTTATTTAGATTTAGAATAATTCATGTTTTTCTAAATAAATAACACAAAGAAAGAGTGGTTGTGCTCGTGACAACAAACATTAAGCCCATAGACTTCCATGTGATATTCAACCCACAATACTATACGACAAATCGAGAGTAAGTATGCTCATGGAATAAAATAAACAGAGAAAAAAATATGAATTTTAATGATTTTTTATAATATTAATTAATAGAAAAAATATTTTAGATTTATTTAGATGATAAGTGTATAAAATACTATATAATGAACCACATGGTTAAATTCCGTGTAATATACGGATTAAATAAATTTACTGTTAATCTTTAATAATATACGAAGTTATGTCTTAAACATTATGTACTATATATATTAAATAAAACACATATATTAACAATTTGAAAATTAAAGTTAACATATTAAAATTTTAATTATGGATAATTATTAACTAAAGAATATTTATTTCACTTTTGAAGTTAAAATATTTCTTTCTTACATTTATTATTATTAAAAGTAGAGAGAGACAGAAAAATCAACTCTAAAAATATAGCCTGTAATGATGACATGTGTTTAGCTTTTATTATTTATTAATATAGATTAGAATCAGTATATGACAATTTTTAACTCGTGGTTAATGGAGAATGAGATGTTTTAACTCCTTATTAACTATAAATATCAAGGTAAGCCTTGTTTGAAAAAATCATAATATAACACTAATTTTTAAGAGGGGGGTGGGGCTCCCATATTTTTTCGTCCGTAGTGTTAAATTTTAGCTCGATAGTGTAAGTTTTTTGCCCGGTAGTGTAAATTTTTATATAATTATTGAGTTCGCCCCCCCTAAAAAAATTAATTACACCCCCCGCCCCCCCTACGACATAGTTCAGGCACGACATAGTTATGTCTATGAATTCTTAGCTAGCTTCTTTTACATCATCTTCCTCCTCTTTTACAATTCTTGTATGGTTACGCCTTAAAAAATTAGCAAAGAATGATAAAAAGGTTTGAAGGAGCTAACGTGCAATTGATGTAATGTATGGGGGTCATGAGAAATAGGAAAATTTTCCTAAAATCCTCTATAAAAAGGAAGGTGTTGCCACACGTCTTCCCCTTTGTATTAATCCTTCGGTTGCAAGCAAGGATTAGAGAAATAAAAAGCTAGAGAGAATGTTTTTATCGAGCCACAAAGGTAAAGCTTTTACGTTCAAAACTTGCATGTCAACATAGATTTAACTTTTGTGTGCTAAGATCTAAGGTTTGTGTATGCTTTAATGTGGAAAGTGGGATCTTGAGCTTATCATGGTTCAAAGTCGACGAGGTGCTCTATTGTTACGGTTCGCATATTCAAAGTTGAAAGGTGTGTTTTACATAGGGCTGTAAACGAGTCGAGCCGAGCCGAGCCGAGCCGAGCCAGAATGAGTTCGGCTTGGCTCGGGCTCGAAAATTTTAATGAGCTGAAAACACTAGCTCGAGTTTGGCTCGTGAAAAGCTCGAGCCAGCTCGATTTTAGTAAAAAACTTTTTTTTTCACATATTAATATATATATGAAAACATAATATATATATATATATTATATATATATATATATATATATATATATATTATATATATATATATATATATTAGGGTCGTTGCCTTTTGTTGGAGACTTCATATATGAGGCAACAAACATCATTATTTTAAATATATATCTTTTTCTATCAAGTTATATATTTAGAGTTAATTACATAGATAGTCCCTGTGGTTTATCCAAAGTAATAGGTATGGGTACTAAGCAAAAAAGTAACAAGTTTGAGTATTCAATTTTATTTTGTAACAAGTTTAGGTATTAACACTAATTTCAGTTAATTTTTCTGTTAGGTTCAAGGGTATTTGGTCAGTTCACATTTAAGGGACTGATTATGTAACTTAAGTGAGGGGCTACTTCTGTAATTTATCTAAATATTATATGTGTATATATAATATTCTAATACCCCACTCAAAAACAAACACCCACCTACCACCATGGCCATCACCGACGTTGGTCGTCACCAACGTCGGCCGCCACCAACGCAGACCGCCACCAACGCAGGCCGCCACCAACGTCGCCGCCCACCCAACATCCACCTCCTGAACATCATCTCACCACCACCACCGCTAACCCCCACCACCACCGGCGACTCCCACCACCACCATATTGAGTGTGATTTTGAGAAAGTTTGATGCTTTTTATGGTTTGTGATGAGGGTTTTCTTTTTTGCAGATTCAGGAGTGTGAAAGAGAAGGTAAAGAAGAAGATGAATCTTGTGAGCAAAACAGTGTAAAAGCGACACCAAGCGATTGCTCCGATTACGTTCATCAACCGACACCTCTGCACCACCAAAACTCCAAACCCACCGTCAATGGCGTCAAATCGTGTAAAAAGAGATCGGAATCATATGACGCCGGAAAAAAAGACGACGACAGAGGGGTGTCCTGCAACAAATGCAGACCAAGTGTTCGTGAAAAGTTCTCAGTGGTTCCACTCGACACCACCACCGTCGGTCGTCTCTCCAACGCTAGCCCCAACGGGATACTCAGGTCAATTTTCTCATCTCTCGTGAAGAAAAGCCCCAGATCGGCGTTGTCGTCGTCGGACGGGTTGACTCCGGCGCCGGCGACGGAGGAGCAGTGGAAGAGCGCCGTCGCTGAACTCTCTCACAAGCTCATACAAGCTACAAAGAAACGCGATGAAGCTATTCAAGAAGCTTCCAGATTGAAATTCTCCATGAATGAACTCGAAAAGAAGCTCAATAAGCTCGAAATCTACTGTCATAATCTGAAATTATGAGTAAATATGGTGGTGATGGTGAGTCAATGACAGTAGTTACACAAATGGTCCCTGATAAAAGAAAAATATATAATTGTAGGAATAATAAATCCAAGGGTACTTTAGTCATTTCATTTAAATTTAACAGAAAACTTAACGTCCGTTAGTCTTAATACCCATTTTGTTACAAAATTTAAAACATAATACCCAAATCTGTTACAAAAAAACCCTTAGTACTTAAACCTGTTACTTTGGATAAACCACAGGGACTATCTATGTAATTAACTCTATATTTTATAAACAAATACTTAATGTTTTAAAAAGAATCTATTCTATTTTAAAAATATATTTAAGATCCTAATAATAATAATAATAATAATAATAATAATAATAATAATAATAATATATAAAATAATGATAATAATTGTTACTACTACTACTATTATTATTATACTATATATATATATATATATATATATATATATATATATATATATATATATATATATATATATGTGTGTGTGTGTGTGTGTGTGTGTGTGTGTGAACCAAGCCAATGAGCCGAGCCCCAAGCCGAGCTCGAACTGAGCTAACCCTGGCTCGGGTTCGACTCGTTTAGAAACCGAGCCAAGCCGAGCCGGCTAGCTTAGATACGAGATTTTTTCGAGCATAGCTTTTTTCGAGTTTTTCTCAAGCGAACTTCGAGCAAACTTTAAGCCACGAACTTTTTGAACAACCCTAGTTCTACATGCCTTTCTTTTACGTGCAATTTAATGGTTTGTGTTTGTATGCACAATTAGTTTTAAATGTTTTTAATGTAGATTACCACATGTTTGTATTTTTATGAACTTCTTGAATCTAGGGTTTATGATGTATTACATAAAATATGTAAGAATGTAGGTATGCATGTTAAATCCTTACAAAATGCATGTTTCAGTCGAGTTTATGTCAAAACAATGATGAAAAAAAAAAACAATTATGACATGATGAAAAGTATGGAAACAGTGGGCTTAAGTGGGTCCTTGTGCCTGCTCATGCACCTCCGTATGTGAGGTATATGCTTCACAAATCACAACTGATAGTACCTCAAAAAGATGACAAGTCTTATACCTCGTAAGTGTGGCATAAGCTTTGTAACCAAATGATGATTAGAAAGTTACAACTAAGGTGTTGTTTGTTTTTTCTGTAAGAAAATGTTTCCAGTCTGCGGATCATATCTGCAGACATCTGCAGCAGAAGAGGTGCACCAAATGTTTGCAGTCTGCAAGAAAAAACACTGTTTGTTTTTTTAACATATGCAGAATGCTAAAATATTCTGTAATTAAACTAAACCTATTTTTTAAACTTTAAAAATAACTTTAACAATCATACAAACCCAAAGTGAGTTGTAAATCATGTGTATCATTCAACAACTAAACTCATAGATCAAACCCCATGATAAAGTTCGGAAGTAAAGCTCAGTTTTAGCAATTATATATATATAGATCAAACCCATGATAAAGTTAGGAGGTAAACTCATAGATCAAACCCCATGGTGTATTAGGGTCAAGACTACGGTCATTAATCGGAGAAAGGGTAGGTAACCTTTCCCAAGCCTAGAATTGTAACAAAAATAACGGTTTACTAACATCAGTAGCTGATATTTTTGTTGCTTTGCATAGCTGTCTGTACAACCATGCTAAAGTGACACTCCTCCAACTTAGTTGGCCACACTCTTTTAAATCTTCTACATGTGTTAAAAATTAACATGCAGTCAGTTGGAAGATGAATCGGAGAATAAAGTCGCCCCAATCATGTATAATATTATTAATCGAGCACGCTGCTGGCATTACTCAATAGAGGCATTTGTAGGGAAATCTTTTTCTATTTCTTTTAAAATGGCAACCAAGTTTATTTTTAAACCTTCTATATGATGGGGATCAAGAAAACAACCTGTCAGACGCCCGAACAAATCTATTATTTCAGTTTTGTTTATCGCCACATCAGTGCCAGTAATTGCATCACCATCAACTTGCAAACCCCATAAGACTTTAACATCTTGAAGTGTTACCGTGCATTCTCCCACAAGTAAATGAAACGTGTGGGTTTCAGGCCGTCATCTCTCCACCAAAGCCGTAATCAAACCACCATCAAGCTTACGGTAACCGCAATCAATAATACCACCAAAACCCGCCATCCTTATATAAGGCATAACATTAGTGGGTATAGGCTTGTGTTTGACGAGTCTCCAAAATTTGGTATCCCCCGTCTAGGACGCAAGACACCAACATCGTTCGTTGGATTCTGAAAATAGTGAGCAACTCTATGCTCACCAACCAAAAATAACAATTTCGTATTCAAATGACCCGATGTAACACCACAATTCGCCATGGAATCAAATATGTGAGTTTGTTGAAAATAGAGAATGTGGAAGATGTTTGTTGAAAATAGAGAATGTAAGTTTGGTGTGTATTGTGAATAATGTTAGATGGTTTATATAATAGAAAAGTAATTTTTTTTAATAAATGGCTTGCAATTAATCCGATCAAAACCCTAACCAACTACCCCCGCCTCTCCATTGGCGGGTTCTTGGGCGCATTAATGGTGGTGTAGAACTCGCCGGTGGCAACGACGGGTTCTGAGGAACATGACAAAGTGGTGCAGAGTTGGTCGCGCAGTTGGTCGCAGCAGTGATGTGGCTTTGGGAGAACTCACCGGTGTGACCAGCGGGTACCCCTAATATTTATTTTTTTTTACCCACAAGTCAAATAAATTTTAAATTTAACCCTAGTAATAAAAAAAATTCATCACATCGTGATGGGTGATGAAAGGTTTCTTTTAATTTAAAATTAAAATTCAAACCGATTAGAATTTGATTTGAATTCAAGATGATCGGAATATCTGCCATTAGAAAAGAACAAATAAAAATAGATGACATATTGTCATGCCTATAATTACTAAAAAATATATAAGAAATTATTTATAAAAGTACTATATAATTTGAGTCGAAATATGAGGGAATCGGTTTGAAAATAATAAATTTAAATTTATTTAAATATTACTAATTATCAAATGAGAATTGTATCAATGTTATGCCATAAGCATAAAAAAGTGTACAATATATTTGTTTTTTTCTTTCTTTGAGATTTTTATTTTTAAACCCAATAATTTACATCTTATATAAATTAACCCCTATACGTTTTCACTTTTAAATTTGTTCCCCTATACTATACATCTATTACAAAAATTTTGTTTACATTTCGATCTAAATTTTAAGAGTTAACACGTCGTATTGTGCGCATATGGTTCAACGTTGTTATTGCCTATTTCCCCTCGTTTAACGGCTCTTTCTTAACGTACTGGTCATCGATCGACTTAGTTATTGTTTTTAATGTTTTACGTATCACGTGCGTAGTTTTATGTTATTACATCTATTTCCCGTTAGTGCTTTTTTTGTTTTTATATCATTTTTAAGATGAGTTTTACGGTGTTGGTGGTCGCTGGCGGTGGTGTGACATTAATGTTACTTGACATGATATTACGCCTCGCCACAACGCGGGGCTAAAAAACTCGATTGACTAAATTTAAGGTTTTAAGTTTGATTAATAGCTAATGATTGAACTCTTAAAATGAAGGTGTACAAAAAGGGTTGTAAACCGGTTTAGGTTGAGACCAATAAAATCAAAATCATTTCTTTGTAACCAATTCGAGTTAAAATTGGTTTGCGTGCGGAGAATAACCAAGTTTAATTTAGGTTTGTAAGCGCTTCAGTTCGAGTTTTACCTGGTTGAAACCTACATCACAAAGTAGGATTAAGAACCAATCTCTAACCTACAAGTTAGATCGGGCTAAAGTGAAACCAGTTTGATACCCGGGTTGAGTTGCCGGGTTGGGTCTCCAAAGTCCAAACCTTCTCAAAAACACATTAATTGGGCCGTTAACCCACAACTAACACGGCCCAATTCATCCGATTTCATTCATCCCCAAATTTCCACAATCAAAGCGGGAAACGAAAACATTTTGAATACCTTCATCTCTTCTAGTTCTACACACACTCTCACACACATACACACAGAGTTCTCATCTTCTTCATATCTTATCAATTTATAATCTCTATTCATGTGAATTTGACCTATTGGAGTCAAAGTTTGGTTTCAATCTAGGGTTTTCTTCAATTTCACAATTTGAAGAATTAGGGTTTGCATATCATCGTAATGGACTGTTTGATTAGGGGCAAATGACCACCAACGATAAAGACGCCACCACTTCCGACGCCGGCGGCGGTAAGTTCCACACCGTACAGGCCCATCGTGATCTGCAGTCAAATTGGGAAGTCGATCTTGCTAATAATCTTCAAGAATATTTGCTCAAGATCTGTTCGGGTGAGATTACTGGTGGGGAAGATGATGGGCAACTGTCTGTGAATTTTGCTGAAGGTTTGTCATTTGTGGATGTTAAAGGTGTTAAATTTTGATTTTGTTCTGGGGTTTGATTATGATAGTTGTTTGTTTGTTGGAAGTGTAGCTGCTTTGCTGCTTCAAGGTTCGGTTCAGGTGTATAGCAAGAAGGTTGAGTATTTGTATTCTTTGGTGTTACATGCTTTGGAGTTTGTATCTCAACAGAGGTAAGTTTATCTTGCATCAATTTTCTTATATGTGCAATCTCTTCATTAGTAGGCTCCTTATATGAGGTCAATGGAGGCACCTTGTATGAGGAGTGAAAGATGTATAAAGATATGTTCTTCAGGATTCATGGTTTGAATTAGACTATCCTCATATTCTCTTGATGTTTGTTAATGGGTTTTGTTAAGACATCATAAATGAGTTTGTCTATCCTTTAGTTATCTTATTGTTTGATAATCTTTTTAAAAAATGCTAAATGCTGACTTCATGCTACTAAGCCTGTTCCTCACTTGAATCATTTTGATTATTTAAGGCTGTAGGAAGTTATTGGAATCTTGGGGGCCAGGAAATTAGGTTTATGATCCTTTTTATCATTCTAAGTTTCCAATCTATGTAATTACATAGACCATAAGAAGGTGCTTTGAATTTCGTTGTATTAAGGCTAAAGGGAGTAAAGGGTCATAATTTCTTAATGAAACCGAGCTTTAGCTTCTTGGTTCATACTTCTTGGAGTTAACAAAATATTGATTACAAGGAGTAATGAGAATCCTTTCGATAGTAACTAGAAGGTGGTGCATTTATTTCGCCTCTTACTCACTTCTTTAGATATCTATTTCGTTTGTTATTGATATTGTTTAATTTATGTGACACATTATGGCTCGAAACTCCAAGATGTGATACAGTCCTAGGTTTCTTTTTGCTCAACTTGGCATCTAACGAAGTTAATAGGTATATAAGTGGATGAAGTCCAGAAACATAATCTTCAGCTCACTAAGAGAGACTAGAGAGAGAGCCTTTTCTAACATATTATTAGCTTGCTTATAGTTCAAACTATAAGTAATAAGTGTTCTAAAAAGGGTTAAAATAAGCGGTGCTAAGCAGTCCAGTGACATATTAAGCAGTTAAAAACCAATCAAAAATGTTTTAAGGTTATGATACAGATATACAGTTGATGTTTCAAGGCTATGATACCAAAAAAGTCAGTTGAAAATAGAATCCGCAAAACAAAATTCTACATGTAGAATGATAGATGATACATCATATATACTAGATATTCTGTTGTCAAAAGTCCACATGATGCACGCCTAGGTCCCCAGGCACGCAGCATAGTCTTGCCGCCTCGCTTTAAAAGCTCCATTTTCAGGCCCGCAGATGCAACCATGTTCTGTCAACATTTTTACCAAAATTTGTTTGAACATGTCTGACAACAATTATAGTAGCCCAAAATTAGCCTGAACTTAACTTAAAACAGCCTAAACAAGCCCAAAACAAGCCTAAAGCATGTCTAAAATCCCTAAAAATGGTATTTTTATACTATGCACTACGTTTAAAAAACCCCTCACTTTTTAAGCACCTTGCTTTTAGGCCCAAGGCAAATTACTTTTACTTGTATTGTTGTTATATATTACAACGCACAAATGCCATTTTAATTGTCACACCTGCATCTAAAATGTGACACAAACTAGTTTTCATTTTAAAAATGATATTGAAATAAGTCAATTAGGAAAAAAACAGTTGATAACAGCTGCTATATGCATAAAAAATAAACATGCATTGTTCATGCATTTTATGCACATGATAATCAGTCAGTGTCTGACTACTTATATGAAAATGTAATCAGTCAGCATCATGATCAACCAGAAAATTCACCAGACCAAGAAGAAGAACAAAATGGTTCTGTTAGGGCTCCAGCTGAACCAGATGATTCTTTTTGGTGCTTGGGTGATATCCCAGGTAGCCTACAACTCCATCTTTTAGTTAACAATTAACTTAAATTTTTAACAGACTGCGTTGCTAAATGGCTATTTCTTACCAGTTGATCCCAAGAACTCATTGGATAATTCAAATGACAGCAATACCCCCCTGAACAACTTTGTAAAACCCCCTGCAAATTTAGTTGTACTTGAGGGTGATTGCTTAGATGTTAGTGGAGATGTCGGGGAGTTAGAGTCTTATCTGGTATGTAAAATTATATGTTAAATAAATACTTAAATATTGAACTGACTTCATCTCCAACTTTTTTTAAGAGTTCTCTTTTGTTGCAGTTAGCAACAACTGATCTGTACAGGGATTTTATCCTCCTAGATGCAAGTGATGCAGTGGCAGTTAATGAATTCTTGTGTTGCAATGCTGATGGTACAATAAGCAAAAGTAAAAGTGGTTTTAGAGGAAATAATTCGACAGGCTCTAAATCCCGCAAGTCATTTATGTCACCTTCAAAACGTTCTGGTGGTTCGAGGCATAAATTATCTGCTGGAAAGACACAGAACCAAGATCAAAATCAATCTCCATTTGCTGATAACCGCTTTGAAACTAATGACAATAATGCACCCTCACATGCTCCTGGCTGTGATGTTAATATGGACCATGACTTTGACATGGATGATGGGTTTTCACAACCTGAGCCATTTGATGATTCAGATGAAGATGATGATCCATGGAAGCCTTTAAATCCACATGAGCCAGGAAAACTGAAAGTAAAACCCTTCAAAAAAGGTTGCTTAATAACTTTCTTTGCTTAAATTTTTCATCAATTATGCTATTAGCTAGAGCCTAGAGGTTCACAGACTGCCTTAATTGTGTTATGTGTTAACTGTTAACAGGTCAAAATGCATCAATTGCGTAACAGATTGAATTATGTCGAACCAAACCACCTTTTTTATTGATTTTGAAATCTCTTTATAACATACAGCGTGTCAGTTTCGATTAGAAAATATATTTTTTCAGTAAGAATCTAATTTTCCTGAATAAGTGCTTTAAATCTACACTATCTTTTCTTTTTAGTTATGTTATTTATTTGACCCGTTAGAGATAAAACATAAATCCATTAACATTGCGACTTCTATTAGTTGTATTAGCTTAGTTAATATCTACTTACTTGGTTTACTTCAATCAGTTAAAGCATACAGAAAAAGTTGGCCAAAACCGAGCACCAAAGTTTCTATAACAGAAGAATTTCCACTTGCAAAACTTCACGGTCCTGTTAGTTCAGATCTTCATGAAATATGGGAGGCACGTAACCATATTAACAGAAAAGACGAAGAATCAAAATCTCCCCCGTTATATGAAAAGGTGTGTTTTTTGATTCTAAAAGTATATACTTTTTGTACGGTTTTGATGTAACTGTGAAGCTTATTTTGTAGCTTCGACGATCGCTTGTTCTAGGAGATATTGACAATATTGGCGTGTTTGACAATCATAAAGATCATGATAAACATGATGAAGATGATGAATATGATAATGGGGCCCCTGATTTCATGGCAGAGGATTATGATATGCCAAACATGAATGAAGACCATTTTGACCCTGAAAAGGTTAGCTAATTAGCTTCTTTCTGTTTTATATAATATTGTAAGACATATAGACTGGTGGGAGGTTTGCTTGATACTTGGTGGTTATCATCTTGCAGCATATGGATGAAGTCACTCAATTTGACGTTAAGGAACCATTTGAGCATGAAGACCCAAATCTTCATGTGAATCTTGAAGATTTATGTCGTTCTCATCTGGTGAGCCTAATAGCCTATAAAGGACCCTTTTTTTGCATAATATGTTTTCTAGAGATGCATCAATTTACATTATCTGAAGCACATACCCTGTATGCAGACTTTGACCTAGCTAGAGGTAGCAATTTCAACTCATATTCTTATTAATGAGTCAATTTGCTAAAAGGGAATGAATCAAATGTGCTGATGGCTTGAAGTTGTCTGAAGTGTAATTTGATGTTGAGTGTGACTAACATATATACTTTTTGAAATTCAGGATTCTCTGCTTATTGCCGAGACAGAGAAGCAGACTGCATTGGCAGCTAGGGTTTCAACTTGGAAACAGAGAATTGAGCAAAACATGGATGAACAAGTGTGTTAATATCATCCTCTTATTTATTTTTATCACACACCATAACTTAATAATACTTTCAAACTTATTGCTTTTACTTACTGTTTATGTCGATGAATTTATCTTTTAACAGGATGCACGACCACCTTTTGACATTCATGAATATGGTCAACGAACGTTGGATAAGCTTTCACTTAAATCAGATGTAGAAAATTCCTTATCTTTCACTGATGTAGTCAGAGGTCAAGAAAAACATGACGTTGCTCGCACGTTTTCTGCACTTCTACAGCTGGTATGCTTATGATCTTCAATTATATCTTTTTGTTACATTTTATGTAAATAATTAGCGTCTTAATTGTGATTATAGTAACTATCTTAATAAAATTATAATTTAGTTTTTTGTGTAAAACAATTTAGGAGATTGCATGCCCTAGAAGTATGGCAAAATGCATGAAATAAAGTCAAATTTTACATTTTTTTAAATTTATCAACCGAATCTAAATTAGGTGCAGAATAGAAACCAACCTTAATATTATTATCACCTCAGCAACCATTTTACATTTTATTACCACTTTGTAGCAACTAATGAAGAAAGGTCATTCTTTGGCTGATTTATCAAAAAAATAATAAATATTTTTTAAAGATAGATTTAAAGATCATTTTTTAAGCTTGTAATATTTTTTTGTTCACATAAGCATATTGTTGCATGTGTGGCATTTGATGTAAACTAGTGTCATGTCAGTACTTCACATAATCACATGTAGGATTATAACATAACTAGAATGAACCCATTTTTAAGTAAATGTCTAGACATATCCCGTTTTTAAGTAGTTTCTTGAATACACTATACCAGGTGAATAATGGAAATGTTGAACTGCTCAAAGGTGGGAGCCATGGTGAACTTGTTTGTTATACTGCTGAAAACCCATTTAGCGTTCGTCTTCTTAGCGATAAAAAGAGAGCAGAGGTACAACTAAAATCCTCCAATAAGAGACCAAAGGGTCAATTGCAAAGAGGAAAAGAGAACCAGGGGCTAGCCACTGGTTCACCATCGTCGTCACAGATGTCTGTAAAGGTAGGGAAAGTTGTCGGGACTAGGTGCACCCCAGAAGGCAAGAGGAGACGCAGGTCAAGACTGGTTGACCCTGATGGCTTGAATTCTGCAGGGTGACATTACTACTGTATTTGAGAGCATTTTGTATTGATTCTGTTTGACATTGTGTAACTGACAGTAGTTAGGCTTGTAACCAGTATTATGAATCAATTTAGATTTCATTTTCCCCTCTTGTAAACATATTTAGTTGTAACTTATTATAACTTAATATCTGCATACCTATTGAATTTCATAGATTGTCAGAGGGTTTGTGACTTTGTATGTATATATATGTTTTTTGTTAATAGTATGATGTCTTTTTCAAATACCATATAATCACCATACAATCCTCTTAAAGATAAAGTTATGGCACATGTTGAGAGAGGAAAAAAGCCAAGGAGACATCACCATCGTATCACTAAGAGGGGGTGATTTACATGAAATATAATTACTCAATGTCTAAACTTATGATAAAACTTTTACTTACATTTTATAATTCACTTGACCTTTTTTCATATATAGAAATGTTTGGTTATATGACTATATATAATCAATAGGTTCAAATAAGAATTAAGTTTTGCCTAAGTATCCAAAGAATGATTTTAACCACCTCAAAACTGGCTCGAACAAACTTCTATTGAAAAAATTCCAACGGCGTTGAAATCGACTTGATGTATAGTTGGATCTATCATCGATGTAAAACCAACCCCCAAACTAAAAAAATAGATTTTGCTAATATAAAACAGACAACACAAATTCAAAAAGACAAACATCACAAAT